>CM043123.1:17923825-18268825 GCA_023701765.1 Hylyphantes graminicola | reverse complement strand
ACGTTATTCAACAAAACCGTCCCTTTTAAGTCCACGCAGAAAGAAGAAAAAAAACATTTTCGTAATTACAACCAACGCTATTAAATATGAACGATTTCACTACAAAAAGCAGAAAGTCCTCTGCCCAAAAAGCTCGTTTAAAAGAGGAAGCACAAAACAGAGTGGGCATTTGAACCGACAACAGGCATGGCCGGATTGATGAAAAATATATACGGCTACATGAAAGAAATCTTCAAGTAGTTTTTTGAGGGTCATTACGACGAGAGAATTCATGAGGTTTTAATTCAACAAGTACACCTAATTTAAATCTAGATCGTATATATTTAGGTTTAATGGGTATTTTATTCCGGTACTAAGGATTCGGCGATTCTTTAAGTTAAAAAATTGGTATAAAATGAAAAGAATGATGAAACGCTTTTTATTTACTTTATAAAAAGAATGGCGAAACTTTTGTCAATATGATTTCATAGAGTGTTTTGATAAAATTTTTACGTTATAGATTATTTCATATCTTGTGCATTGTATTTGAATTGTGTTTTTTTCATATTATATGTATTTTCCAAATTTATTTGTCTTATTTTTAAGTATGCCTTGTCGCGGTTTGCTTTCATGATAAATAATAAGGTTAAAGATTGATAAATTATTTAATTTAAAATTAACCCTAATATGTGTACAAGTTAAAAAAAATAGCCTCCGGTTTGGTTTAATGTCACATTTGCTAGTGTGCTGTTGAAGAACTCCGCAATTTCGCACCTTAGTTAACTGACCAGACCGACACACAAGCACATGTCTTCTTTAGCAGCACCTTTCTCAGAACCATAAAGTGACGTCAGAGCACTAGAACACTACTGTTTCAACTTACACTAACCCCTTTTTTCGTTTGAATTTGAAATACATAAATCGTTTTTAGAATAAAATAATTGAAAACCGTGTTCGATTTGAGGGTCTGAAAGCCCGAATTCTATCGGATTTTACCAATTGGACTGTCAACCCAATTAACGCTTCCTGGTTTAATTTGATTGTTAAATTTTCCTTAGCTTTGTTGGCAAAACATAAAAAAATGCGTCAGTTTCATGATGCTTGTTCAAAGCATTGTATATAAAAATAAGAGCTCATTTACTATAATATTTAACACGTAATTATTTCTGTATCGAATTATTAATTAATGAATTAGAATATAGGTAATTTATGTATGTTTATAGTAACCGAGTTAATATTTCAAAACTAATTTACAACAAACTGTGGCAGATTTTTCGTAATTAAGTAATGCTTTAATACCTTAATTATTAGTATCAACTAACCAAATGAGAAATTAATCACTAATTTTTTAATCATCCGTGTTGTAGATAAATAGTGAATGATACCCACGGGCCTCTTCGCACGCTCTAAGAAAACAAAATAAAACCGAATTCAAGTTTATGTACCCTTTAGTCTGCTGATAACGCCTTTGTTATATGCTTCCCTTTCTGTCGTTAACATTAAAGCAAAAATAAAAATATAAAATAAATTTTCTACCGTAGTTACAATTGATTCCATGGAAATTACTTTATCATGTTATGGCAAAAATCACAGTCAATGTCAACTTGAACGGTCATCATAATTTCCCTCATTAACTCCAGGGAACAATATTTGCAAAAGAATGTTTTTCAAGTCTAAATCTAAACTATGTTTTGTTCACAAATCAGCTTATTAATCATTCACTAATCATATTTGACTCTTTTCTGAAGTATAATGAACTTCTTAGTCATTATACAAACGGATCTCAATGGACCAAAAAAATCGATGCATAAATAGCATCGTGTATTGGTCTGGTGCATGTTAAATGTTCTTGCCCCACAGTCCTGGCGCTGCACCGGTGTGACACTTATAAGTTTGCGTTTGGTACCATCAGATAAGATGCCAGCCTCGTCAACTGGCTGTGGTTCAAAATTAGAGGACAATTGAAGAGCTTAGTGGAAGAACGTGCTAAGTGACATTTTTGAAAAAAATTAGATTTTTGTGTCAAGGAACATGTTATTCAGTTCTTTAAAGATATCAAGATTCTCCCTTTTCATATACTTAAAATTAAGCACTTATTTTAGAGTTCGAAAGTGCCGTTTTTAACGCATTTAAGTGCAGACGAATAACTTTAAAGCCCATTTTCTCGTTTTCACCTTTTTTGTCACTTAGCACGTTCTTCCACTAAGCTCTTCAATTGCTCACGCGCAACTTTTAACCCAGATTAATATATAAGGTTTGGTATACACACACACAAAATTTTAAAAAAAATCTGAAAGAAGTTAATTATAAAAAAAAGCATTGCAAAATTGGCATTTTTTTTTTTATATATTAACAACTTAAACCCCCTTAACCAATCCAATCAATTATAAAAATAAGGAAACCTAGTGTTGATGGGAAAACATCCAAACTGTCTAACGGTTAGAGGGTCAATCCTGGACCTCGTGAAATCCCCAAGACGTCATAACCCAGAACTGTATTTAAGATATCAATCCAAACAGGTTATCAGCACCAGGATGCATTGGTATTCCGACTCGTAATAACCCCATCCCAAAGCCTTAGGTTTAGCTTCCACAGAAGCACCACCCACATTTCAAAGTGGTCTCATATTTCATTTGCCTACTGGACCACATTCGAAACCGTATAAACGCTATCCAGCAAATCTTACATTGCTCACGATCTTTTGATTATCAGCGAAAATTAATGGTCACAGAAACAGAAATTTCTGCCTTCATATCGTGAGGACCGCTCCTTAACACGGCCTCTCTGCTTCGCTGCAATGTCTTCTCGAATTCTTTCTGCGTTTCCAGATTATTCTTCAGAGTTTTGTACTCTCATGGTGTAATTAATAATAAATACGGAATGTTTTAAATGTTTTCCCGAAATATGATACGAGTTGTTATATTGTTATTGGTACGAATACTATATGACCTATTAGTAGAAGCAGATATGATTAGGGACAGTATGCTTTTGAAACAAATGTAGAAATACATTGACATTATTTTTATTAATATTTAAGTTATACTATTTGTTTTTCATTAGTCGCAAAAATTTATAAGCTTTACGGTAAATGATTCTAGTTACATTTACTAAACTAATATTTACTTAAAGTTATTAAATAATTGCACCGAATTTAAAAATATTAATAATGTATTTATAAGGCTCACTTTTTAAAAGTAAAACCGAAAGATACACTTCATATTTAATGCTATGTTTACACAAGATTTTAACCTTTGTCTCCAAAAAATAAACATTCAATCCTGTAGGAATTGGTGCACTTTTCATGTTCAAGTTGAATTTTTATTCGAATGACTTTTTAAAGACCATTAAATCGCTCGCTTTTAAAACTAGTGCTTGCATACCAATTAGAATTTCCTCCTGTGTACCGTAATTCGAAAAACGAGCCTTAATTAAATTACCAAATAGAAAATGAGGTTCAAGTCTTCAGGAAGATTCCCGTACACGCTTCTTCTTCAACTAAAATATTAAAAGGCAGAAGAGCGATGGGAAATATTCCGATAGACATAACCCCTTTTAACATTGAGCTCTTCAATTATTTGCGTGCTGTTTAGGTAGAAACTGTCTATTTACACTCGTACTAATTATACTTGCGCTTCAAAAGAGCTTCGCATTGGGAGCGGGAATTTAAAGCAGTTGACTGTGCATGTTTTACCAAGGTTCAAAGGAGATAAGTAAAAAATGGTGTGGAAAACATTGCGGATGCGGTGACTTGAAATACCATTTAAATTCATACAGAATTTTCTGCAAATTAAACTCTATGTTATTTATGTCATTCACGCAAAAGCTTTTAGTTGAATACTTGCCAGCTGTTCAAGTTCTTCGCTTTTAGAATATATTTCGTGTTCCCGGATGACGGGAACAAAACAAAACAAAAACTCGAATGCTGCTTTTATTGTAGTTGTAACAATGAGAAAAATCAGATAAGAAGTAGGGAACTACTGACCGAAGAATAAGTTCCTTTCGGTTAAAAACAGATTTTATTTATTATTATTACTAACATTATTACTGAAAAAATTAACGTAAACAATATTAAAGGAAACCAAAATAAACACGTTTTGATTTTGACAGGTGAAATGTATACTAGTTTACTGAAAAAAATGCTTTGGTTTAGTTTTATTTATTACACCTAACTATTAAATGTAATCAATTTGTAATTTTCATCTCAATTACAATTTATTAGCAATGTATTAATGGATTAAAAAACTTATGACGCAGGCAATTTATTATATTGACAAATAACGATTTAATTGCCAATCTTAATGCGGAATATTTTTTTTAAAAACAGGAATCTTATCGCAAAATTTATATAATAAAAAACTGAATTTATGTAGTTATTCTAAGCTACTCTCAATCAATGTTAGGGACTTTGTACTCAGTTTCAAAGATAGTCACTGTACAATACACAGATTAAGTATGCTGTTATAACTCATCACATTTATATCAAACAATTTTACGGATAGGTTCATCGTAATTATTGAACACGACATGACATATTATAGTCTTCGTCATATTTTATATAGTTCAACTACACTCCATACCACCCTAACTTGGGTAAAAACAAAGAGTGAAAAGGAAGAGGGAAAATCGTGGTTGGTCAGTTAGTTGTAAACGCTTGTAAGGTAATATTTACATACAAAATGGTCTGAATACAATTTAACCAAAATATACTTTTATAATTAATGTTTTAAACATGTTTTTTGGATGGATACACAAATAATTTATGTTTTTTAACTCTTTACATGCGCGGAAGGATCTTTTCTATTATTTCTATTTACCCAACTTAGGTTGACAAGGCGTTTAACGTCAAATACAAATACACAATATTTCTTGTTGATTTCAATGCACTTCTCCCGATTTCGTCAATTACCTTCGATCAATGTTAAGTACATTGTTCTCAATTTTAAAAGCAATGTCCGATTCATCTAAACCCTATTGAAACTCGCCAGCGATGTGTGAGGAAAACCCTAATGACAGTTCCCCTTTTAAAGAGTAGTTCGTCATTAATATTGAATATGAAATATAGACTCTGCCATACGTCATTACGAATAGGTCTACTGTATAATCTCGGCGACTTCATTGATTTACATCCATTTGTTATTCATTGAGCACATGGATTTGTTTTCAATTTACTGCGTGGCTCTCTGATAGCAACTTGAGTGACAATGACTCGATAACTTTTTAATGTGATGAATGATTTATAGAATTTGACGGCCTCCCATTCCGAACGAATCTCACGTGCACAAGATCTCAGTTTGAAAAAATAGTAAATTGCTTTCGTTGTTAATTGATTTTAATTTTTATTTTCTAAACCGTTGAAACAAATTTAAACGAAGTTTGGCTTTTTTTGAGATACAAAAAGAAATCTTCAAATCCAGCTTTTGGCATAGATGTTCGAAAAAGTTTTGACGGTACGACCTAGCCTTAATTTCGATAACGTTCAGAAAAAATTCCATACATTCTCGTAGCATTTAGATTCAATTATAGCTCTCAATACAATAATTAGCTCTAATAATACAAATACCTTCCAAATGCTTTAAAAAATGGTCCTAGGTCAGATACGGATTTTACACCTGGTAATATTAAACTAAATCATTCCATATTTTCTACAAATTCAATAAACGTCTAATACTATAGCCTTCCAAAAGGTTTAGCAATATATAAAGAATTTAAAAATAAAAAAAAGTTTTGAAACTTTTACAATATGTGTTGAGTTGGAACCCGGATCTTTGAGTAATGATAACATGCAACAAAATGTGTGCGCGTGGAAGTAAACATCCTTGCACATGCGCTCTTATATATTTAAACCGGATACATAAAGATTCAAATTTCTATTACAACGCTTCAATTAAATATAATTTTGCCCAAAATGCTTTTTAGAAATTTCAAGTGGCCCACACATGAAGCTAAAGTAAATGAGAGAAAATATTTCAATAATCCTAAAGACCTTTTGATTTGTTTATTTTATTAAGAAATAATTCATACTGGAGACTTGTGTAGGCCATCAACCCTTCGTAGGTAAAAATTTAAAGTGAATCATAAGAAGTATATAGTAATTTAAAATTATTAATAAATCTAATTATCGTTCAACAACCAGTCTTGGGAAAAATGTAACCTCCATTTTTTTATTGTTGTATATAATAATATAGTACTTACAACCCCGTTCCAAGAAAGAAATCAGATAATGACACCAACATACCTGAAAAGAAGTAAAAAATATTAATTAACCACACGAAAAACATCATTCAGAACGAAAAGCTAGAAATCTACACATCCACCATGCAATTTGTATAGAAATATGCCCTTGTATTTTTAAAGTAACGAAATTCTTAAATAATTTCTGTCATTTTCAAGTTGTAATTCCACGTCCCATTCCCCAATTATTTTTTAAAAAAATAAATAGTTGGATCTGGCGGTTCTTCAGAAGCTGGAACGAGAACATTTTCCAAAAAGAAATACCCCACCTTCTAGCTTCTTTTGTTTGGTCCCCAACCAGGAACTCGGTTCTTTAGAAATGCCTCTTCAGCTGAAGATTCTCTGCAATTACTAGAAGTAAACTAAAGGTTTTCAGACGTGCAATTTTTAAACCGCTGCTGCGGTCTAAGCAGTCTATACAGGAGCTCAGCTAAATTTATCGCAAAATAAACCAAACTGTCTGGCTATGCTTTTGAAATTTCAACTCTTTATGCCGTCCTGAAAAAATTACAAATCGTGATGGTATCTTGGAGGAAATTGTTAGATACCATATTTAGTTATATGAAAAACGTCGATTTATTTAAATTTAAAGGTAGAAAATATGTCTCATGCGTCACTTAATGTTTTTGCGTAACTAGTGTTTCTTTAGCTATTTATTTCTGGGAAGAACAATGGCGACAACATTACGTCAACAAAAAATGCAATAAACAATAGAAAATTTATATAATATTAAATTGTGTGTGGGGGGGGATGTTATAGTTTCGAGGTTTTCGTGGTAATTCCTTTATCTTAAGAAAATAACAAAAATAAAGGAATTTACATGATTATTACTTCATATTTTCCCACTGAATAGATATTTTACAACTATACAATAAAAAATATATACAATTATTAAAATATATATAATAACAATGTTATTCTAAAAATATAAAAAAAATATATGATTTAAACCCAATTTTTAAAAGATAGATAACTTATTATACTTAAAATTAATTTCTATGACTTAATCAATCAAATATAATGACAGACTCAAAATGTTAAGTTTAATGTCATTTAACAACTATAACCTTTTTAAAGCTCTCCCCTAGAGTTCTAACAGTTTTCTTCAAAAGGTATTACTTATATGATAAAAATTTGATTTTTCATGACATTATTGTACATAGAATTTAAATAAATAACCGATTATAAGATAATTATTATAATCCAATGATAGTTCCAGGGAAGCGTAAACTACCAAGTCTCCTTACATTATAGGATATTCAATTATTCTAAATTGATTAGTTACCCCATTTATCATTAAAGCTAGATTGTGAATTTTACCATGCCACATAAATCACTATATATATACTCTTTGGTAACAAAGTAACCCGGCGCAATGTATTGAATATTTACCACCAACGAACCTCTTTACGAAGAGACACTTCGCAGATTAAACAAGCCTGGGACGCCGTAACAGAAGCTACAAGGTATAATCATTAAGAATACAGTACACGGATGCAAAACAGATGAGAAAGTCCTTAACTAAGATTCTGGGTTCGCATCTGGGGTTTATTAAAGACCATGGAACTGCAATGTTCCTTAGATTATTTCCAGTCCTCTCGTGGTTCAAAAGGAAATGTAATTTTCAGCTCGAGTCTGTCAAAAGTACGCTCGTAAGTATGGGAACTATGTTCCATAGCGAACGAAAATATGTTCCTAGTCTCCTTTACTTCTAGGAATATGAATGAAAAATAAATATCAACATCTTTTGGCTTACTTGTTTAGTTTTATTTTTGAATGAAAATCATTATGTTGTTTTATACAAAAACTGTGAAAATAATTGGCAATTGTTGAATAAAATATACCTTTAAGCATGCACATGAAGAGTACAGGGGAAGAACTACTTGATTAATTAGGAGTCTTCCCATAATTGTGTCTGCTTGGCGGACATTGTCGATAGAAAAACGGTTTTCTTTCGGCTCTTCATTCGCGGTACAAACGTGTGACTCGATCGTGTCCACTGATCTCTGGAGTGAATCAGGGTTGCCGCGAAAGAAAAACAAAGCTAGTAACCGGTTTCTTTACACCAATTTAGGCAATTTCACGCTATCATCGCCAAAGAGACCTATTGAGGAAAACGAAATCAAGTGGTTTATCCCCTGTACTCTTCATATTTTTTTTTTTTTTGAAAAAAAATGTCGGATTCTATTTTTGTGTGTATTTTTTTAAAGCAAAATAAAACGATATTACAATTCTTAAAATTCAGTTACCTACATGAAAAAATTTAATGTTAGTTAAATGAATCTCTTTCGTGTTAAAAAGAAAACATTTAAAAAACTGTATTTGCGATGAAAATATATACAAATACGCTTTTGGGAAACTAACAAGGACTAAACGTAACTGTTAATGAAAAGCAAGATAAATATTGCATCCCTGTTGCAAGATATGTTTCCTTTCCAGCGGTGGTTGTTCAAATTCTCTACTTTTAAATGCAGTTTCCAAGGTAACGAAGACTTTCTAACCACAGATTGGGTCGTAATACGTCCTTGGGATTTTTCAGTCTAGAGATATGCTAAAAAAGTTTCTTACATATTTTATGCTTAAGAAGGGCATACTTTTTGAGTTGTGTTTGAAAATCTGTATAGCTCAATGGATAATAAGCTTTTTTTTTTAAAGTAAAAATGAACCAAATAATAAAAAGTAATTTTATTAGAAAAAAAGTATGGCTTCCTTAAAAAAATTCTTCAAGGTTTTAGTTTTTTTTTTTTTACAATTTTAAATAACTCAATAACACTTAAGTTACATGATGATGTTATCATCAACGTGACTTTGGTATGTGTTTTGAGAAATTATAATTTTGTCGAGTACGAAAATATTCATTAGTCCCAATATACATTTCAGAGAAATATACTCAATTATAGTCCCAATGTACATTCAACAGAAAGATACTCAATTTGCCCATATGTGCAAGCACAGTAATAAAACAATATGAATGAACAACAGTGTGCCATTATTAGTGACGGTTGGAGAACGTTATTAACATCTTTTTTATCTTCAAGGTGATACAGACACATAAACCCTTCTCCTGACTTTTTCTTTTATAAATAATAACTTTTAAATGGATAATTGTTACAACTTTAATAAATTTTTATTTATGGAACAAACTTTTATAGTCATCTTCAAAACAAAAAAAAAAATTTAAATTTTTTAAATAATTTTAATTTAATTAAAAGTCAGAGGGTAGAACATAGGTATGTAATTATCATCATCTTAAAATCAAAAACAGACTTTATTTAAAGCTCACGAGGATGTTTATAATGCTCAAAACTATAGTAACTGATTTCAAACACTAGACTTTTATTTATATAATACCACAGTCATGATCAATCTAATCTGCCCGAGCCCAGAATCCATTCTAATCCAAGGTGAGTCTAAATATTTGGAGGCCAGTAATTATGTAGTAGGTGGCTTTCAGCTTTCACTAGGAATCGGGAATGGGCATGCACATATACTGAGATTATATTTACTTGACCCGAATATAACGTTCCGATGTGACAGTAAGGGCTGGAGAATTAGTGGATCCTCTATGGGCTAAGGATAATCAGTAGAATCATAATTCTAGGACTCTACCCCGATTCTAGTAGTGCATGACCAGCTCTACTCATAATATTGTTGGTATAGAATTGAGATATAGGGCGTCGAACGACCTTTATTGCCTTCGATGCGCTGTAACTAGATGCGTGTGGGATAATTCTAGACGTTTAGAATCAAATGTGGCGGATTCTGCGACTCTGACGTGCGTTTGACAAAACTGTAATGAAACAGTATTAAGTGGCAACACAAGTGTAAATGAAAATAAATATGTTCTCGAACTTCGATTGGTGGAGATCCATGACACTTACGAACAGATTACCAATCGTAGCACTGATCGCAAGAAGTGCAAAAATGAAAGTAAGAAGATATTCGTCTCCGGAAACAGCCGAATTCTAGGTTGAGTTTGTGTAAAATGAATATGAAATCAATAAATGGCGTTTGTCAATAAAAAAAATATCCCTCGTTTATGTATTTTCCACACGAATATTTAGTATTTGTTTATTTAAAATGATATATTTTATAGATTCGATACAAAAATGTAAAAACTCAATTTCGACAAAAAAAATTAGTTACAGTTTTGTCATACGACGGGATTAGGCTACTACGTTGGATTTGATGGTAAACAATGCTTCAAATATTTTAAGGCGCATGGAATGGCATACAAGTGCATGGCAAACTAGGCAAATGCAGTGGAAATATAAACTCATGTCACGGTGCTTTTGTTTGGGGATGGGCGTACTATGTTTATGAGTATATACAGCACGGTTATTTGAAACTGTCACCATGGTTACGGAAAATATGTGAAGCATTCGGAAAAGGATTTTGAACTATAATGTAATGAAATATGAAGGTAAACAGTCATTCAATATTTTAATGTAGATAAAGGTGAAAACGTACATGACTATGCATAAAGCGTGGTAAAATAAGTATATTTAAGTTTTCAAGCGTAATATTATGGGATCCCATCTTATATATTAATTTAAATGTTTTATTGATTATTTGACTTCTATTTTTCGTTTTTTATTTATAATGGACTGTTTTAAATACCGTTACAATTTTTTTAAGTAGTAAAATCTTGATATTTTTCTAAAGAATAAATAAATAAAATAATCTTTATTTATGGAATCCATTTTGTAGTGTATTCTTCAAATCGTATTTTTTTCATGAATGTTTTTTTTTCGTTCAGTCCTTCGTTAAAAAATAAAACTTATATTTAAAATGAAAATGTACTTATATCTACTTCACAACACTCTTATTTTGACAAACTTAAATTGTATATATGTGATTAATGATCATCGTATTATGATCAATAAAACTAAAATGTGAGATTTTTCCAATTTTGGGGTATTGGACCACCTTAATAATAATTTTTATTCAATATGTAATTAGACGTCAGTAAATTTAGTCATGAAAGTCGAAATATAACAGAAATGAAATTAGTATGAATGAAATAGTTCAGTTGACAACGTGTTATTCTAAATAAATTTAAATGTGATGCAGCTTAGTTAGACTACAGATAAAATAAAATATTTTACAAAATAATGATTTGTTAATATTCATTTTGGATTTTTCTCATGAAATACGATTCTAACATTTTATCCAAGATAAAGCAAATATATTTCTTAAGTACAGAAAATCTGCCTAAAAGCGTCTTATCCCTCAAGGCAAACAACTATACTTAAAATTTCCATTAAAGTTTCCGCTACATTACAATGTCCCCTTTCCAGCTTTAAGCCTCTTATGACATCAAACTGTAACAGAAAAGTGACAGATCTCGCATTGAATTAGCATGGCAGAAGATCCCCTTTTCCGCGCAAATTGATATGTGTTTACTTGAAAACACCGGAAAGCTGATCTTCCTCAGCGTTGCAACAGTTGCTATTTTAGAATTAGTCAGGATCAAAAGTAACTGGGCGAAGACATCTCTCTAAAAGTAATTATCCATTGGGAATATTTTATGTTTCAACTACTCGATTCCGGGATACAGTTTCAGAGACTGCAAGATTTTTGCTTGCAGTCATGCAGCGTAAAACTTGAAGAGTAATTATACTTTGTCCCAAGGGAGGGTTGTGGGGTACAAGTGGTATCCACGTTTTCCGTGCCAATTACGATCTAACGGAATTATTATTCCGGAGCGGTATTCTTTGACATCGTAATTCTGGACACCGTACTTGGGGAATTGGGAACGGGAAAGTTTCGAGAGTAGTCGTAATCATTGCAAAAACTTATGTGTTGTCAATTGAATGCTTCACGATGGGGTTTGTTTTGCAGTTGCGACAAGGACATAGAGAAAGTATCTAATATGAAAAATTTAATTATTCTTGTAAGTTAAAAAAATAGTGATTCAAAAACCTATATCAAGAGAAAAATAGTACTTAAAAAAATGTCAGAAAATTCCAAATATTATAGCTAAAAGTGTCTCATTTAATGTATATATATATAGGTAAAAACTGCAATATTTTATAAATGACATGAAATATTATTAAAACTTTATAATGTTATTCTATGGTATGGTATGGTATGGTACATATATATTCTAGCTTGTGTGCTTGTTTAGAGAACAGCTTTTTATTATTATTCTTATTTTTTTAATAAACCGTCTTTAATTACTTTTTGTCCACTTAATACGCAAAAAATTACTGGAATGTTTTATTTTATATTAAGCACTTTTGAAAAAAAAAAATCGTTTACTTTGTAAAGAAATAGTATGTTTAAAAAAATTAACTTTTTTTAGAATTTCTACATTACTCTTTTATTTTAATGAGTTTAAAAATAGCTCAATGATTACTTTTTCTAATTGAAGCTCTTTAATTAAATAGTTACGGATATTTAAAAAAATATAAAAATGTTACCAAACGCAAGAATTTAAAAATTACTCACGTATTTTAACAAGGAATTATATTCTCTTCATTTTGTTTTTGTTTTTTAAAACTGTCTAACTTTTCCCACCTTTAACACATGTTAATTCGCATCCTTTGAAGGTTTCTTTACGGTGAATTAATTTTAATCTTGTGTTTACTTTCTGCTACTCAGGTTTAACTGATTTGTTATAATATAATAGCTGATAGTAAATAAGTGGTTGTCTTGAAAAGAACATTGAAGAGTGTTTTGACTTTGAAATATTTAAAAAAAAAATAAACTAAACCTTCATATGGATTCAATGTGTTTTACATCCCAAAAATGCAAATTGATTTTTTTATGAAAAAGCTTTAAAATATTATTTTACTCTGCATTCAGTTCTAAAATAAACCTATTTTATAGTTGTTTTTACTTTCAGTGTGACAATTTTCTCCTCTTAAACTATAATGCGATTTCAAATTTTCAGACGAATATGACGATAGATAAATTTCATCGTTAGATTCCGTCGCATATAAATTGATCTATTGACAACGATAATTTGTATAGAAATATTTATCGCTTAAATAAATTTCTTAAAACATACGTTTGTTTCAAATTTACCTCAAATAATCTGTATTCTTTACTAATATTTATCAGTTAAATCTAACCCGATAATCAAAGAAAGAAATTGCTGAACAAAAAAAATATTTGTTTTAAAAATTATTTTCATGAAGATCTATCGTGGATTAATTCTAACATTGAATGTCTCATTAATTTGGAAAACAAGTAACCCCATTTATACAATATACGAAATTAAGGTAGGCAAATACCCAAAATTCTAAAACTTTTATTATTGCTTAAATCTTTTCCAAATTTGGCATAGTGATTTCAAGTATAATGAACAATGCTTTTAGGCAATTTTTGTATTTAAATATAATTGATTTACTTTAAACGGTGTTTCTCAACTAAAAAAAAAAGGGGGTTACGCCAACACTTCTAGTATAAAAAGTTTTACATTAATTTACCTGAAATTTTTTACAGATGCTATTTTAATATAGAGCTGTGCTATAAGCCTCTAATATCAGGTGAAAATATAGTAATTTAAAAAAAATGTCCAAGTGTAAGTTAATCGAAATAATCTTTTTTTTAGTTCATTCATAAAAATTTCCTTAATAACTTCTTTTCTTGTAGTTTGTATGTAACTCTGGAGGGTCATTGCATGTATTAGTTCAAAACGAAGAATTTAACACATAATTAATGTTCATAGGAGGAAAATTCAATGTGGTAGACTTGTTAGCGTAAACCTCTCTTTTTAGTAGAAAAACACCGTTTAAAATAAATAAATTATATTTAAATAAAAAAAATACCTAAATAGCATTGTTGTTTATATTTGAAATCACTCTGCAAAATTTGGGAAAGATTAAAGTAATAGAAAATATTTTAGAATTTTGGGTATTCGCCTACCTTAATGAGTGATATGCATTGAAGAATGAAGAACCTAGCAAAAATCAGCCAAGTTAAATCCCGGCCAAATGTCAGAACAACGATGGACTAAATAAATAATTGTTGCATTGTTGTTTATATTTGAAATCACTCTGCAAAATTTGGGAAAGATTAAAGTAATAGAAAATATTTTAGAATTTTAATGAGTGATATGCATTGAAGAATGAAGAACCTAGCAAAAATCAGCCAAGTTAAATCCCGGCCAAATGTCAGAACAACGATGGACTAAATAAATAATAACAAACCAATAGCCTAACACGCAATCCTGATATTTAAATTTAAGTTCTTTTAAACACCACATGGAGGAAATAAATTCGCCGAACAAGCAAATGAAGGAAAGATTGCTTGCTATTCCGTCCGCTCACATCTGTAAAACTTCCACGTGTTGTAAAAAAGGAGTCCCCCTATTATTTGAATTTGTAGCTCTATGAATTATTCAGCAGGCTCAGTGTGTAGCGGCATTTTACCAGCTTTTACTTCCGATTATATCAGCATGCCGACTCGCGCTGATAAATTTCCGGGTAGAATCGATTTCTTAAGGTATCGCTCCCTCCTCCAACAGAAAATATCGCAGTAGTGGACTATTATCAGCGTAGCAATTTAGAGTACTTGAAATTGAATGGATTTCGAAGGGTGCTTGGAAATTAATTTTGAGAGTTGTAACATTAAATAGGTGATTGTGTCAGATATCTTTACCGGAGCACTGGTTTAGTTTTTCCAATGTTTAGGGGTGAAATTAATATTTTATATTTAGGAAATTACCCATTATTCAATATGACTTCTTGGACATTCCATTTGTAAAATCTAACATAACATTAGAATAGATTTAAATATTGTATATTTTTAATGAAAAAATTACATATATATATTGCTTTTAAATATTTATCATTTCATAAGGTAACCAAATTGAATTACAAATACGCCACGGGCGATAAATATGATATGGAAGACAAACCGAAGAGGGTAATTTGTTCAAATATCAAAGAAAGATGATTTGCAGAATAATATTTATCAGATATACACAATAAAATAAATATTTTACTCCTTGCAAATATATACACGGTATCAGTTTAACTATTCCAAAATAAATGTAATTGAAGAGTATTTTTGAATATTGCTGTGGGAAATACACTGCTTAAAACAATTAGGGGAGCATTTTGCGTACCTTTGTTAGAAATTTCAGTCCTGACTTTTATTTTTATTCTAAAAGGCTAAAATTTGTGAAATAGATTCATTATGCATCCAGAAAAATCTCACTCAATTTTTAAACGTCTAAAAATGCAAGCATGAAGAATTGAGGCTAAATTTATTTTTAGGGTGAATTTTATTTTATCATGCTTTCTTATTTTCGATTTAATTAAAACAAACAAGATTTAATTTATCAAATGACATGATTCTTCCACCTAACGATATAAAAGTGCGAGCTTAACTTGGTGAGAAAAAAAATCGCAAGCTGATGATCCCAGTGGAATCATTCGTGGTGAAAGGGTTCAAACCATGAGCTCCCCTAATTGTTTTGAGCAGTGTATTTGTTTGAGAAAATGCTTAATATGCTAGTAAACAGCTTAATACGGACGTTATTTCTATTTTATTAATATGGTCGTGTAAGTTGATACTAAATGTAATACAAAGTTTCTTGGCTAAACACTTGTAACAAATTTTAGTTTTAATCCCCCATATATAATGACAAGACGTACATGTTATCCTCTTATGCTATTCACATGCAAATCTCTCTTTATATTATTGATGGAGCCAGCGTGGTTCTATGTAAACTGACAGCCCAACTGCGTAAAAATTATTAAGTATAAATTGTGGAAAGTGAATGATAGATTTGGTTCTAATACAATGTGTTAAGTTTTGTGTAATTTTACTGTTATCCTTTTTTATTAATGTATTTTGAAATAAAGTAATAAATCTTTTTGAGCACCCTCTGTTGAGAAACTCAGCGTGTAAGGTCATCTAGTTCATGTGACTGCGAGAACAAAAATCAATAAATCAAAGAATATTTGCGTGTGGAGATCATTTATAATCCTTATCAATGAGGATTATACCATTTCCAGCTTCAACGTAGGTAATTTTTTTTTCAAAATGTTGCATCGATTCATATAACTTTGTATCAATACATTGTGTTTTATTTGAAGCCAAAAGTATCAAATGTTAGATGCTTGGTGGACACATTCTTAGGAATTTTATTTCTTGTAATCTCTTTTTTTCCCCCTGAAGCTTTCTAAAAAAAAATATTGTTCGATATTTTGTAATATTTTAAGGAAACTATTTTTTCTTCATTTAATCAGGAAGCAATAAAAAAAGTATTGGTACATTTTATATGGATAATCATTAGTCAAAAAAATATTGTTTCAAAATATTTAATATTAAAGATACATATAAATTGCATATTTTTCTATTAAACTAACAATATACAAATTATTAAATTCAATTTTAATTGTGAAAATTTTTGCTTAGGTTGTTCATAAAGAAATAATAAACAAGTATAATTCAAACTATATAAAAATAATAACTAGCAAAAGTTTGGAGGACATTAACTTATTCTATAATTTGGATCAATTTTTCAGGAGGAGCAATACCACATTTTGATTAACATTTTATAAGAATAAAAGTGACAGGCAATAATATTATCTGCATTAATTCGTAAGATTTGGCAATAAAATTTAAAATAAATAATCAAAATGTTAATATAAGATAAAATTAATTAATCATTTTTTGTTTTGCAATATGAATAATGACAAAAAAAAGCAAATTAATTTAAGGTAGAAATCACATAAAAATTCCACCATATACCACTTTTGTTTCACGTTGAACAAAATTGGATGTTTTGATTTTTTTTCAAAGTTTTATCCAAATACTATCAGAACAAATATATTCTATTTAGGGCGAGAGAAATGCTTCGAATAATACGTTTTTCAAATAAAATTAGTTTCCGCTACTAACAATCGAAATTTTAGAATACGCTCACCAGCTTTATCCTATGCCGCTTACAGTTCTCCAACTTTTCCTTTCTATTAAAAAAAATCCCACTTTCTCCGGTAGTAGGGAAAAATTGTGCAAAAAAGATGCAGAAACGACAACGAAAAAATCTAGAAAAAATCTAGGAAAAGTCATCATTTCTCCTATTCTAGAACTTCCAGTCAAGAGTCGTCGGGTAAATGTAATCAGACTCTGTGCATTCGACCCACCAGGGGAAAAAGCATGTTTATATTTCTCTGGCGGACGGTGCAGTTAATACGGGTAGAACTTCATGCATTTTTCATTTATTCAATTTTGACTTAATACAATATTCATGTTTTTTTTACGTAGTTCGACATTAAGGTGAGAGATTATTCGCGGCGGTGGTAAACTTTCGCATTAAATAGGAAGGGGAACTTTGGCGGAAAAGCGAGACCCAGGGTTCGAAGCTTGACCGAATTGCAAAAGCGTTGACCCTTTTGTTAAGGGCGAAGAGGACTTTAAATTGCCGAAATTAGAGGATGAACTTCCTCTAAGGTCACTTTTTTAATACGTTGATTAGGATGGTAAAGATTCGATATTGTCCGCCCACGGATTAGTGTGTTGTTGTAACAATGTTCTCTAAGGACATTTTTTGTATGGTCTAGGTGCTCTACAATTCCTGATGAAATTATAGTAGGTGTAATAAATTGAATACCTGAAGATTTTTTACAAAGCGTATTTTAATCATCATTGCATTATATGTTTTTGAAGTAAGTTTTCAATTAAAAATCACAAAATATTAAAAAAAATATATCCATTTGAATTTCTTTTATAATTTGTAGAATGTTCTTTTATTCTCTTCTTACAATACGTAAACTTTTAAAACAATGAAGTAAGTATAGAATTTTAAAGGAATTATTCGATAATAAAATTAGTAACGATATCAAACAGTAATTAAAAATAAATAGATAACTACAACTTTATGGCCTAGTAAACTGTTATCTTGTAACTTATCAAAAGTCCCAGTCCATATTCGTATATTTAGATTTTTTTTTCATTACTTGCAGCAACAAAATCAAACCTTGTCAATATGCGTCAAGCTTTCTCAAAGCCAAA
Source organism: Hylyphantes graminicola (assembly GCA_023701765.1). Taxonomy (NCBI): domain Eukaryota; kingdom Metazoa; phylum Arthropoda; class Arachnida; order Araneae; family Linyphiidae; genus Hylyphantes; species Hylyphantes graminicola. The sequence continues at coordinate 18,250,639 of CM043123.1, read as the reverse complement.
ACATCTTGTAAAGATTATTTGGGGTTGTTAGGGCATAAACACATCTAAAATCATAAAGAGTCATTGATACAATGCCCTCTCCTGTAACATAATTATAGCTCTGATTAAATAAAACACATAGTTACTGTATAATAGAAAGTATAACAGATAAAAAGTATTTTTTTAATCAGCATAACGAATTCGAATCAATTCGAACATCAAACCATCGCACACCCTTTACAGGTGCTCCTTTCGAAAGAACGTGAACTCAGTGCCGACCAGTTCTTTAATACCTGTTCTTTTAAAATAAAGGAATAGAATTGTTTGGGGGGATGGAATAATTAAATTATTTTTACCTGTTATTTTGCAATTTTTTGAATGATATTATTTTTTTTGAATATTCTCCACCGGGCCGTATATTGCAAATGAGCCGTTACGGGGTGCAAACAGGTGGCTTGGTTTAGACCACCCCCAAGAATCTTTGTTCAGTTGGTGTTGAACTATTGTTTTTTTAGCTGTGCTTGTGATTTTTTCAGCTTTGAGTAGATTTTGAAGCGTATATTAAATCTTAATTAAACCAACTATTATTCAAATTATTGCTGCATGGTTGAGTGAACTAAAAGTTTAAAAAGGGGTGTTTTTCCAACGTAACTATGTATTTTTTTTAAAAAAAAACTTTTCTCTTTGGAGTACTTTTAAAGTCGAAATATGGCAACGGAGCAGCTTTTAATAAATTTTACGTGTAACGAATTCCAACTTTGCCTTGCAGAAACACGTCCACACTTTTTTAATGTGCCAAAAGTGCAATAATTTTCTGTATCAAATTTTCCTATTACCGCTATTCAGATGATTATACTAAGGCTTTGTTCCTCACAAACACTCATTTGATTTTTTTCAATTATAAATTTTTCTTTATTTACGAATTCAAGCTATTCTACTGTACGTTTTTAGATTATTGTCTTATTAATGTACACTTGCTTTACTTAATAATTACTTTGCCTATTAATTTTGATCTCCTCTGTAATCGACTTTTGATATTTTCCTATATTCACCTTCAAAATCTTTTATTATTTATCTGCTGAAATATGATAAAAATGACTGATATACAAGTTAGATAAACAATATTCAAAATATAAAACTCATGGGAAAAATCATGAAAAACATACGGGGTAAAAAATACGGGAATCAATAATTTAAAACAAACTAGTTTTTTAAAATAATTCATAGTTCCTAATGATATGGTTCTGTATACTTAGTTTAAAAAAATACTCAGTAAATTTTGTTGTGTAAGAGTGGTAGTAGCGATTCGTAACAGAATATCAAAAAAAAAAAATAAATAAAATAAATAAACACTCGTAATCCAATATACTGAATACCCATGCACTTTGAATAAGAAGTGACGGAACAGATCGGAACAGTATAGGTATAGATAATTTCGAACTGTTCTTTCAGAAGAGCCCACATTCTATATCTTCACAAACCAAAAAATACTATTCCTAAGAGACATATTAAAGCATCATTAAATTTGTTTTTATCTCGTTCATGAAGTGTCACCATCTTCTGAAGCGGTTCGCTACGCCTCCCATATGCCAATCACTGCGAGGTCTACTACAGAGCTCGGGCCAAGCAGGTGCATGAAAGAGGGGCCCGCGGGCTACCCGAAGGAGTGGTAGGTAGCCCCCTGCGCCGCTAGAGACTTTCATGAAAAATTAATAGTATTTTGAGTAGTCTTATAAATGCGTTTTCTTCTTCTTCTGGTAGAGTTGGATAAGTCACACCAAAACAAAGTAGGACAAAGTATTCATAGAGATGTCCGGTGAGAGGGCGCGCGAAAGGATCGCAAAAGCCTTTTTCTTTAGTAGATAAGTCACACTAGAATTAACTACCGCAAACCAATCGAATCGACGTACGAGAAAGGCCTTAAAAACACGAAGAGGACGTAAATATGCAACTAGATTTTTTTTAAATATTAGAAATGGTATTAAAGACAAACAAGACTGAAGTACAACAAAATAATCAAATAAATGCTTAAGCAGTGGCCATTTTTTTTAAATAACGTTAATGTTGCATAAATACATTTTCCTCTGTTAAAGATGAAGACGTTGGTTAAATTAGGAAAAAAAAAGAACCACAAGCCAGTGAAATTGACGCCCGAGAAAATTCAATATCACATACCTTTCTCGTGGTAGACTTGGAGGGAAAAGTCACACTTTAACAAAATGACGTAAATTTGACGTATCTGTGAGTAAATATGCAAAAATATCATTGCATGTTTAAAAGTGATGCTCCTATTTTCCGTTTAAAAGCCAACTAAAGCGTAAAAAGGACCTTTGCACACTTAGGTACACAAATTGCATACAATTTTAAAACGAAAATATTAAGTCACGAATAAAGAAGAAAATTATGCTTTTTTTAATAGTATAACTTTTGAAATAAAAAACTACTTTAAAAATATATTGTTAAAAATTTTACCCGATAAAAAATTAATCGTATGATGTTCATTTGCGATATAACGCTGTGAAACTGTTTAGAATGCAGCTATGACCTTTCGACACCAATATTATAGCCAATTACTCTTGAGCAGCCTTATTGCAACATTCATTCAAAGAACCAAAAAATTCCTTCATATACAAAAAAATAATATTTTTTTTTTATTTTTGATATTTTAAAACAAAACTCCTAAAAACATTCAATCAACTTTTCCCTAAAAATTTGTCAACTAAGCAGCTTGACGTGTTGAAAATCCACGTTCATAAATACCACATCCATCCATGCTTGCAATCCATCATACATACGCTCTAAATACCTGACCCATGATCTAGCGCTCGGAGCTAAAAAACAATCACTAATACCGATTTCTTGGGGAGGAGGGAAAGTCGGTCTGTCCTCCCCTCTTATAAGAAAAGTCTTCAGACTTAGGGAAGACTTTCCAATCGGCTTGTCTCTGACCCCTAGTATTAGTAATAAAAAAATGTTCAATTATTGCCAACAAGTGACAAGCATGGCCCTCTGATTAGGGAGATTCAATACATACAAATAACGGGTTTTCGTACAGCCCGAGGCAGCAGGGGATATGAAAGTAGTCCGGTATTATGTAAATGGAACTGAAGAAGACCGATCTTAATTATTAAGGGTCTAAGTGGAATTTTTAAAATGAGGTTCCACTTTGTGTATTTTGGTGCATTTAGAATAAAACAACGCAATCATAAAAAATAGTATCTGACAGTGGTGACATTGATAACATAAATATTTTACACTAATTGTTAAAAAAATTGATGTTTAAAAAAATGATATTTGTATAGCACATCGTTATAATAATATAATTACATTGATTGAAAATTTAGTAACATGATTTTGTTTTAATGTCGCGTTAATATAAAGTTTTGTAACTCAGATGTATGGAAACCTAATGCTTAAATCCATGAAGAAACATAAAGTTTCTTAATTCATTAAATAAAAACTGTCGATCATTTAATATACTTTTAACCCTGAAAATTCTAAGGCTGGAAGGGCAAGCAACAGTTTTCCCGTAGCTTCACGCCACAGGTTTCAGAGTGGCTGTGTAAATTCAGTAACTGCTTAAATACACGATGGTGGCGTTTAAAAATTAAACTGATAATGTCTGTATGAGTAGCTATCAAAGTACAGAACTATAGTATATAAAGTTATACTACTTGTAAAATTATCTTTTAGATTACCCTCTTCCCCCATTAAAGGAAGACCGGGAAACCTTTCGAGAAATGCGCTTATCACGACAAGGTCAGAAGGGGTCATTACATAAGTTTGACAGAGTTTGACCTGAAATAATTTAACACATTCATCGGTCTGTATCCCAATTTATATCAGCAAGGCGTTTCTTGCAACCTTGTGTAACTCCCCCAAGAGCTTCCTACCCGCAGTACCTCCTGAATACGAAGCCGCTTCCTTTTCACAAACTCTGCAACACTTGAAAGCAAGTCCAATGTTCGGCAAGGATTGAATCCAATTACCGCATGTCAGCAGCTGGAAAGTCGGACTTTAATGAACAGGGTAGTTAGAAATTCGGCCCAATGCGAGTTTCGCTCTTGCACGTAATTCACGTTTATTCTGAGGTAACACACTTCAAATCTATTGAAGGATGCAGAGTTCGGATGAATCTTTCCTCAGACCAGCGTTGTCGTCTTGACAAGGATGCAATTGGTGATTCATTTCGAGTTCAAATGGGGCATAGAAATGAGAATTTTAATGGCGATTCATGGATATACACTAAGTACTTCGTGCTAGGCCCAAATTTTTTTATATAGACAACTGCAAAAGTAGGTTTTTTTAATATATAATCTTGAATAGAACATATAAACTTAAAACTTAAAAGAAACATTAGTTAAAATTTTGTCTAACAGACACAAATCGAGAGCTCTGGGATTCGGTTCGGAATGAATGGGTAATGTGATTTGCATGCGCAATTCACCCACTTCAGTTCCTATAACTTGTATGCAATGCATTTTGTACGTTAATGAATTCGGAATGTTATTAATTCAAAGAGTGGCAATGCGGGTTTCTGGAGAAGTAAATGCAACAGTTGGTATAACTACATTTTTGTGTTTGTACTATCTTTTGAATATTTAGACAAAGGAAATCACATGCTTCCATAACCATGATTTACAAGAGTGCTTTTCATTTAAAACAAATGCATTATAACGAATTTGATAATTAATTCTAAAATTAGCGGCAACGGTGTAAAAAATAAAAAAAGAAATCTTGGCTGGCGTTCTTGGATGAATTGTGGGAACTGTTCACAGTACGGAGTTTTGAATAAATAGACAAAGGAACTCATATGCTTTCAGACCATGATATAAAAGATTTTAAAATCAGCATTTTCAGCATAAAATAAAGAACAAATCTTAGTTGGGATTTTTAATTATTATAAACTAAAACTGCATATATTCAACTACATATATTTTGCTGTTTTTACATATAGTAATCACATTAAAAGTTCGTATTATATTTATTACAATTCAATATGCTATACATTTTTAACTGTTTGTAAAATGATTTTCATTTTGGAAGAATGACTTATTTCCCCAAAATAATACACTCGAATAACATTACTTAATATTTATGAATTATTTTGAACAAATGAAAAAAAACAGCAATTTAGATTAGCTAATAGGAGATTATACAAATATAATGCCGAAAAGTAAATAGTGGATTCTTCAAATAAAGTTTTAACGAAATCTGCAAAAGAACAAGAATGCCTATCTATTTCAAATTATTAATACGATTGTCTTTGGATAAAACCCTAAGAAAATAAAATCTATCATATGAATAAAAAGGTTAAATAATTATGAACCTTTTGTCTAACTCAAGTTTTAATTAGGATTAAATAAAGAAAGCTAAATGCATATTATGGTTTGCGGGAAAAGCAAAGTTTAGTTCATTGTAATGATAAATAGAATTTCAACAAACAACACTTCTTTATCTGCTTTGTTAAGAATGTTCGTTTCATTTTGATTATCCAAGCAGCAATTTCATATTTTATTTATGGTTGAATATTTAGTGCCAACCAGCAAACATATTTTTTGAAATGAATAGAAATTACAAATAATTAACTTAAATTTTTATGTGCAATTCAATAAAGAAATTAATAATAAAATATACAGATGATATTTTTATGAAGCTATTAAGGATTTCTTGTGTAGCATTAAAAGAAGAGTTGAATGTAAAAAAAAAATCACCATTGGCTTACCAAACTTTTCATATTTAGATCATCATACAATGTGATAATTGTATTCGTATGTAAATTAAGAATCCCAAGAGACAAAAAATATATTCGAATAGGAGAGCAAAGACAACACTACTTACTTTTAAAAAAAGTAGTGGTAGTTAAAAAAAAGAACCTCAACAATTATAGGTTGCTAATTGTAAGTAAACAATTCCAAAAGTCATTATAATTTTTTTCTTTATGATTAAACTAAGTATATTACATACAAAAGCCATATTTAAAATTTATGAAGCCAGTTGAGTTGATTCATTTGTTCAATAAATCTAATTATTTTAGGTTTCTTACATTAGATACTATTGTAAATATGTCTTATTTTTTGTCATTAATTTGCTTATTAGTAAATCAGAAATTTTTTAGACAATTACATAAATTATATCAAAGTAAATAAGTAAGTTCTGTTAACAACGTTTAGGCTATATAGATAAAGTAATAAAAGTTTGTTTATTGTTCTGCATTTCAAATAAATTTTAGAAGTAGTAAATATCTTAATCATTTGTAAGGGATAAAAGTCGCATTTAATTAAGCAATGGCCCATGTGTTTTTAAAATATTAAAACTTAGTAAAAAAACATTAAAGAAATTAAATGTTTAAAAAGCAAACAATAAGAAGTATAAATTGTTTCTAGATAATTTGAAACCAGGCGTTTTCGATGATTTACATTTTTAGAATATACTTAATCTAGATATTATTGATTGAAATTTTCGATTTCTATTAAATATCATAAAAATACAGTTTTTTCTTGTGTATTATTAAGGAGTTAAGTTTTTAATATTGTAATTGTTTTGATTCGAATTTTATAAGAGATTTTCCCTCGCTAATCGCATTAGCAAAATAACGATGTCTTTAATTATTAACTATTTACTATTTTCAATTAATCGGATTTTCAATAGCAGAAATGATGCAACATTTATTAAAAAATATATATATTATTAATCGTAAGCAATGGATTTGTTTTATTTAATCCACACGTGAATGGTTTCAGTAACCAAATATAATAAAACACACCCATTTAATATTCAATACGCGTGAGAACAGTTAGTAAATCAACATCTAAAATGAACAACACAAAATACCCTCCTTCAACAAGAAACAGGTATTAACATTACAATAATTAAACTCTCTGTTTAAAGCAGCTTCTTCCGCCATGAAAAAATCTTCCAGAAGCAACCTACCTACAAACCACCCAGCTGCATAAAGAAAAAGCCCCCAAAAGATGGCGTTGACATGCATTCGTATCTAGTTTCGATAATTATTATACCTGGCACAACAGTCCTTTAGTCCCCGAGAGCCCAAATCGAACATACCAGTACGAGTAATGGACACAAATTATAGAGCTCCGAGGGACGAAGCCATAATGATAGGTCTTTCCCACTAACAGACATCACTGCTATAGTAAAAGAATTGAAGATGCCTCGCAGCGACAGGGGGGATCAGACCATTTTAACTGAACGAAGGTTTTTTGGCCAAGGACAGGGGCCGAAGAAGTTTTTATCGCAGACTGTGTGTGTCGGAGCTGGCACAGTCAAATTAATATTGAACTCGGATGTCCCTGTGACATGGGAGGTGACATTTCCGAACCGGCTTTGATGGGCCGGCGAAATGTTTTGCAGATGTGATTTGAATGCAATGGCGTGATTCGGATTTACCTGTGGTGAAAAAAGATCGCTTTTTTTGTTATTTTTGTGATGCGATGAAAAATTGTGTGTGTTTAATTTCGTATATGCTGAATGTTAAGTCTTCAGTTGAAAATTTACTTAAAATAGATTACAATTCAAATCGTCCATATTATTTTTATGATTTGGATATTGAATAAAAGTTTTTCCATCTGATATGCATGAGCATAAAGGTTTTAGACTTTTACAAAACAAAATACTTGTGGATGTGAGTAAGGGTAGACTTTCATTATACAACAATTTGAGCAACTGCAAATTTTACTTAAAATGTTACAGAATTTTAAACATTTACTAATAGCATGTCATTATATAGATTTTTATGAACTTACCCAATGTACGTGAAAAGTAAAACACATGGAATAAAGATCCTTACCTGCAAAAAAGTAAAATATTTTAGTTAATAAACAATATGACTATAAAAATAAGAAATTACTTTTAAAAAATCTTAAAAAATGCAACTTTAATCTAATTTTTTGCGAAATTTGTAGTTTTGAAACTTTGACTTAAATTTTATATAGCTTCAATATTTTTCTAGTAATTTGGAATTTAAAGTTTTTTTTATACGTATAGCATAGTCAAAAAGTGATTTTGTCTCATAAGGAATTTGTTGAAATAAGTAATTTTTTTTATTATTAATTTGCATTTGTAGTAAATTTTGAAATAAAAGGAAAGACTGCTTATATGTTTTACAAATCAAGGTTCGAAAATACATAGCAAAATATAATTTAACGGTATTTCACGATTGACAATCCTATGCTAATCATAGTTAGGTGTTAATAGTTGGTATTGATTTATATTTTTTCAACCTGATTCAAAGTTTAAAAAGAAAATGTTTCTAAATATATTTTCCAACTGGCCCCACTTTTAGGATTTAGTGCTTGTATATACGCAACCGATTCGGTAAAACAAAAGCCTTTAAATCTATCGATGATCATAATTAAAAAAAACAATGTTTAAACCATTTGCGTTCGGTGTACTGCAGGTGATTCTTTTTAACTTCGAATTTTAGTTATTTTTTTCTGTAGGTGACTGGTCATGTTACGAACTATTTTTTTCCTGTTTATGAAATCAAAACTCGCCACACAGTTTGTGCACTGTCTTTTTTTCACATTATTGTTACCTTTGATTTGACTTCATGAAAGTCCAAGCACTAGGTTAATGTCTACTAAAGTAACAGAGCATGTTTAAGTCGCAATATGGAAAATTTATTTTAAAATATACATCATTCGACCTTAAAAGAATGAAAAAAAAAATAGTCAAAGCTTTTTTTTCATTGGAGAAGAGGGACAGCTCTGACACTCACCGATTTTCAAAATATCAATAGCAAAATTAAAATATCCCACCGCGCTAAGATAATGTCCGATTTTCTATATAAAAATCATAAACAAGACTGCAATCGCCCCCAAAACTTTCTTTGTTTAAAGAAACAAGGGACAAATGACAAATGACAGTGATTGCGCCCTCTAGAAGGGAGAGTGTAGGCTTTATAGCCCATTACCCCGCTCGCCAGAAGAGACAGTCACAAGAGACACACAAAGATGGACGACACAAACACATAGACAAATAACATTTATTGACAAGCACAAACATCCATGAATTTACCGGGATTCGAACCCGAGCCCAGCAGCTCCAAAGGCTAGAACACTAACCACTGCGCCGGTGGGCCGACAAGAAACAAGGGAACTGCGGTGGAAGTCTTTTTATGCACACAGAAAAACATAAATTTTACAGATTTATTGTATTAATTTATTTAAAAAGCTATTAAATGACTTAAATTTCGAGATATGAAAGATAAAATCAAGAAAAATTGGTTTTGTTGACACTTGATATAAAAGTTCAGTAAAGTTGTGATTGCAAGTTTTGGACAGGGGACAACACTGAAATTGTAGACTAATTTATACCATCAAATTAAAATTATTTACTAAAAATCACTATTGACTTTAAAAAAAAAATACATATTTTCCGTTCAATATGCGCAAAAGCTAATGGATGTGTAACGCAAAAGAAAGAAATACACATTTGGACTTAGATCAATGTGACAAAGATTCCTCCATAATATATTTCTAAATTAATGAATTAAATTAATGCTAAACAATTTTTTAATTAAATCAAGCTTACTTGAATGTTTAAATTTTATCTTAAAGTCATTTTATTCATTAATAAATCTTAGCGTTTTGAATTAACTTAAATACTTATGTTAAATTAAAAGCAAACATTATAAAATGCAAATAAAGTATCCGTGAAAGATGATTGAATTGATTTCACTGTACTGTACATCTATATACTTTTTATTGCATAAGTGAGTAAACATTGATGAAGAAAATTAATTAAGTTTTTATTTACATACTTTGTTAAAAGGAATTGAATTTCATTTCGTAAATACATATGAAATAAACATTTCGCATTCATTTTCTAGTGTGCACCCATCTTTAAAATAATAATTATTATTTTTTTTCTAGTTTCGTTTAGCTTTCGGTAAATGTGCCTGAACTTACATTAATGAAATTCCAGGATAATTTATATTATGCATTTTTTTATTAAAGAATTCCCGGATTCTTTTGTTTTATGTTTATTAATAAACAATTAAATAAAATATCTCTGGGAAGAGTGTATCGAAATGCTGAAAAAACTATTTCTTTCCGAACAAAAGGTGAGAGCGCTAATGGGTTTTCTTAGACTCTCAAAATATATTTTTGTTAGATATAAAATTATTGGCGCTTTTAATATTCAAGATGAAACTATTTAATATTAGAGATACATACGATTAATAGTTTTCCTTTGCTTATACATTGCTCACAACAATTAGGGGAATGCATGGTTTAAACTCTTTTACCCCCAATGATTCCATTTCGTATAATCAGCTTCCGATTTTTCTTCTCACTAAATTGAGTTCGCACTTATTAATCATTAGATGGAAGAATATACCTTTTGAAGAATTAAATAATGATTGTTTTATTTAAATGAAAATATGAAAAACATGGTAAAATAAAATTCCTTCCCAAAAAATTTTATTAAATATATTGAACCTAAATTCTTCACTTTTGCATTTATAGATGTTTAAAAATTGATTTTTTTAACTCTTTTTTTACAAAAAAAGTTTTTGAAAAATTATGTTTAAGTTATATTCAAAATTTATGATTCCAATATCCCTCCCCACTTAAATTTTAGTTAATTTTTTGTTTAAAAAAATCCTGTTTTTTTGCCATTTCATTCTGGATGTACTATAATGAATCTACTTCACAAATCTTAGATATTTATAATAAAAAAAATAGCAGTTGGAAATGAAAAGGTAAACAAAAGTACTAAAAGTGCTCCCCTAATTGTTTTGAGCAGTGTATGTACACAAAGGCAGTTCCTTTGTTATTGTTAACCTATGAATGTTCATATCAAAAATGCGCGTCAACGAAGTCAATATTTTATGGAAGCAGTAACCATTATTTTCTTGTTATCAAAGGGTTAATAGTTATTCTTTTAATGTTCGTAGAAATTCGGGCTAACCACCAAGCTCTTTGGGCTTTTGTCTACAAGCCCGTGAACTGAAGCGTAGAATGCATCTCTTCCAGAGATCTAAAAGAACCAGCGATTGCTACATTTTGTTAATGGCATTAGTGCCTTGGCCGGTTCCTTTATCATCTTTTTTTTATATCCTTTCCATCTCTTAGTTTTTTTAATCTATTTCATCTTCTTTTAGCTGTCACCGTACCCCTGGAACCTTTTGTTATGTTTCCACCCGACCGACTGGCAAGCCACGCCTCTTTTCTAGTGACGTCACTCCATATTACGCTCAGCGGGGTTTTTCACTGGGCATATAACTCGAGAATTCGTGTAAGTGAAATCAAAGGGGGGAAATGAGTGAAAGACATGAAAAAAAAGAACGAGAGTGAAAAAAAAATATAAAAAGTAATCAAAATAGAGTCAAAAGAAGACTTGTAGATTACCTGGCGTCAAGTCGCTCTGAGCTTTTGTCAAAGCTGTAACTCAACTGATTATCTAAAATATTTATTTTATTTAAAGCGTTGCTATTCAATACAGTCACACACAAATAATATAACTTTGTTATAGATATGGTCACGAAAAAATTTAAATTCATGTAAAATTATTTTGTCATTTATCTTTGAGCCTACTTAAATTTTATCAAATCAATTCTGTTCAAAATGAACCAAATGAAACTTACAACGTTTTGAAACAAACACAGCGAATTTGAGCGGTAAGTGAACAGGCGGGGAGACTCATATTAGTAGACATTTGTATTTGAAAATGACATTTCTTTACTAGAATAGGCTGTGAAAGCGGGTGTGGGCCTGAATTATTTTATAGGAATCAAAATATGCTCCGAAAATATTCTGTTTTTTTTATTTTATGCAATTTTATATTTTTAAATAGTACTATCATCAAAATATATTTTTAAAATATTATGTTTATCATTGTATGCAATTTTATAGCTTAGAATAGTTTTATACCAAATAATTAAATATCTATTATTAATTATTTAACTGCACTAACAGCAGATAAAAGTAAAATTTCTCAGATAAAACAATTTTAAAAATATTGTTTGACGATGTTGAAATGCAAATAAATATTCTGTATAGTTTTGTTTGTTAGTATTTAAAAATAACAGATTAAACTTGGGACTGAATTTATTTTCTTCATCGATGTAATTTAAATTTGCTTACATTCGACTAATTACTGATGCAAATTTAATTTAGACTGATTTATGGAAATATAATTAAATCATCTGATAAATCTTAGTTTTACCATTGTTTAAGAAGTTAAGCCTCATACGATAGTTACCGAGTAAATCTAAATTAAGTGCCAAATAAAGCATATTGATACGACATATTCTTAAAACTATTTAAGAACCTTTCGAAAGATAATCATTTTTTTAGAGTCTATTTTAGTTGGATTATATGAATTACTTTGTTCATTAAATTTTGGTTCTCACAAATCCTTGAATTGGCCATTTGTTAAAGAGTACAAAATTAATTTTTATAGCAATTAAATGAATGAATAAAATTCATGCCTTCCGCTTTCCTGTTTATAACTAAATAAAAAAAAATCCAGTTTTAGATAGAAGAAACAAATCAATAAACTACCCTAAAAAAAGTACCTAAAAAAGTCTCAGTTTACAGAGGGGGCAGTTACTGAGTATTTGCAAGAACCAAACATACTGTGCTCCGTTAAATCTGACTCCAGGTTTAAATAGATGTGTCACCCGGGACTACTAAAAGTAACGACCAAAGTACAAAAGAAAATCAGAAGCGCGCATAATTTGCTGAGAGTTTGTACCCAAAGGGGGGCAAGGAAACGTAAGATTGCGCGGAACACTTTTCAGAACTGCTACTATCTACTTATACTTTATGGATTTTGCTGCAAATGTTTTCTTGTGTTCCCCCTTCATTGCTTTTGCTTTTTTATGTACGGCAAGTTTCGCTGGGATTGTTTTTCGAAATCTGTTTTTAGCCGCGTAATTATTATAGGTCCCGCTGTCCCAGGTATCGTTTAAAGCGGGCGCCCTTTCGACAAAACCGTAAAGTGCTTTGTAGAAAAGCCTTGGATTGTAACGGGGGATATTTAGAAGAATGGTTTATTGTATGAGATGGGTTTTTATCCTCACTTGGTCGGACATTTTCGAGTTTCTGTTTCGAGAATCGTAAATATTGTAGATATATATCGCTATATTTTATCGTTGTAACACTTAAATTGCGCGGTGATGCTTTCACTTGTTGTTTTTTTTTCTCCGGAAAAATAGATATTTTTCAATTTCATACTGTGTAATGTAAATCATAAAAGAACATAAATCTTAGGTTGTCTGGCTGTATGAAAATTGAATCTCCCGCATTTTTACCATAAAGTAAATAAAACATAAGTATTTTTTACTTCAACGCTTGAGATGTGATATTTTAAAATTATGGACATGATAAAACTCTTTCTATAAAGAAATTAATGTCTAATATCTCGATTTGTTCGAGTAAAAAATTAATGAACAACGTGGGGCATTGTTATAAGTAACCATTTTTAGTACACAATTTGGTGTTACATTTAATCTTGTTTAAGATTGAATTTAAATATACTACTTATGTGTATTAATAGCAAAAATCCCTATCGAACTTGAATTTAATATATATATATATAAATATTATAGTTATAAATAGTTTCTGATTAAGATCATACAGGTGGCATATAATAATTATTTCGGAAAATGTTCTGCCTTAGATATAGAATTTTTTTAGAGAGTAATAATCTTTATTAAATTCAAACAAAACAAGAAAGAAATAAAGAAACCATTGCAGTATAAATGTGAGGCAAGAAGATGCACAAATTTCGTTCAAGCATTCAAATGTTTTCTCATATAAATTAGCAACTAAATAAACAAAATCGAAGCAACAGTAACAAATAGTAAAAAGCAGGAAAAATGAAAAAGTTACCATGCTTCAAATTAATGTGAAAAATAAGAGAATCCATGTCGTCAATATTCAATAAAATTCAAATAAACATTTTAAAATGCCGTAAAAATATATATTAGTTATGTTGAATAACAAAAATGTCGACGAAATTTTTTTTAGAAAAATTTGGACTTCATATATTAGAAAATATTTCATATATTAGATCTTGCATTAATTTTTTTAAATTAAATTACAGAGGTGTTGATTTCAGTGCAGATAAAGAAAGTAATTCCAGAGATCTAAAATTTCGAGAGTTAAGTAAATTATAAGTTAAAAGTTTAGATTATCTATTTAAATTGAAACGGAAAACTGCAAGAAACTAAAACTGCAAAAAACTTACTTCTGTATTTGCCATACAAATAACAACAGAATAATTAAATAATAAAACTAAGCATAATGAAAGAATCCGAAAAAAAAATAAACACATTGACTTTATGTTTTTGGCGGTAAAAAGTAATTAAAATAAACGTAGCTTTTTTGCCAAGTCATTGATATTAGATTTCCATTTTAGATTAGAATTTATATATGGTCTCAAATATTTAATGTATTTAATAAACTCAAGAGCATGATAACTAAAATTTTGATTAGTTCTGATAAAAGATGAGAAGTGATATTTTAAAATTAAATCTGGTTTAATATTAATAAGATTTACAGTTCGGTTATTATCAGCAAACCAAGATTTTATTACATTTAAGTAAGATTCTATTTGTAATTTAGATTAGATCATGACCTAAGTAATGCTGTATCGTCTGCATAAGTATTATTTTCTTTTTGTAATTTTTATATTAAAATAGAATGGTTTACACTACCAAAGAAATTTTTTATATAAAAAAAAGAAAATGTTATTTTATAATTGTCATATCTTTATAAATAAATTTTAAAAATAGTGGATCGTCCTTGAATAGAAACACTGATTCTAAAAAGTTAAGAAAAAGTAGGTAAGATCGAAATAGGGGGATAATATATTAGACTATTTTTATCTCTTGAATTAAAAATTAATGCAATTATTGCTCCTTTCAATGACCTGGAGATAGACAAATAAAATTTGACAAATTTATAAAATTTTTAATAAATTTAATATTAATTAAAATAAAAAGTCATAACTATCTAAAACTAACACCATTAAAATCCAGCTCAAAGCAACTAATACATCAAAGTAATAAAATTCGACAAGAACAAAATATGGTAAAAATAAGATTTTTATTCGCCATATTTTTGCATCAATTGAAATAAATGATTTGAAATGGCGAATCGCAAAACAAAAGGATACGCCTACCGAAGATATTTTTCGAGACATATATAGCACCGCATCCAAATTTCCTTTGGAACTTCAGAAAAATAAGTGCGAGTTCGTGATAAATAAAAGGTTTGATGGATTTGGTCGTAAGGTGTAGATTTCGGTGTCACTCACGCATAACTGTTTCTGCCAAACACATAAAATGAGAGGCTATTTTCTAGATTGATATTCCTTAGACTCGCCCTTTCACTGTTTTTAGTCCTTAAACGCTAATTATCGAAGGCTAATGAAACGATCCTTCTCATCAATTTTGAACTTATATTTTTTTTCCCTTTTTAGGAAAGTTACTAAAACTCGAAAGGTGTTATCTATCAAAAACAAAAGTGTTTTTTCTGCTGTTTTACGTTGTTTTAAATGGCTGTCTTATAATTGAGGTTTAAAGACGCGATAATTTCAAAATTAACCTTAACTTGTGAGTACTATTATTACGCATTTTATATACCGATGGCCTGTAATATATGCAATTTTTTTAGGAAGAAATCTTTAAAAGAAATTTCATAAGTCAAAATGTTTATAAAAATTCACTAAAATAATTTGGCTAGTCAAAAAAATATTGTTATAGCAAAAGATCTCAACTTTTCCAACTTGGGTAAAACAGCTGTAATCATAATGAAAACTTCACGCAAACACATTTCCTTGCCCGAAGAATCAAATCTAGATTAATCTAAAGTAAGTATAACGTAATAACTATGATTGAGAGATATTCCTGTGAAGAAAAATAAATGTCATCCAATATCTCTGATAGATTCCAGATAGTGGAACCAAAGATCCACAGAAGATCGCCCTATTCTAACCACGGCTCACCACGAACCTTTAATCATCATTACCTACTAGGCAAGTTCCAAGATCTGTTAGCTTAACTCCCCATTTAAAATGCTCTATTATAAGGCTATGGCAAAGGCCAGAGTGAGATGTCACTACTTTTTATTAATGAAAAGAGCTCGCAGGCAACCAAGGAAAGATATCTGCAAAGGTGGAGTGCTGTTATCAATCAGATATCAAAATCATCTTGTCGGGAAGGTTTCGGATAGTGCAACTAGGAGCTAATCTATCAACGTGAACCAAAGAAACTGATGAAACTCACAAGCAGTAACAATTCAGTACACCGGAGCCAGAGCAGTTTTTCAAAAAAAAAAAAAAAAAAAAAAAAAAAAAAAAAAAAAAAACCGCATAAAAACCACAACCAATCTCAAGGCAGTTTTGTTGCTTTAATTCAATTGGAACATTTGTTCTTGCTCTTGCTACTAGATGCTGATTTGAATTATATTTCGAAAACAAAAAAAAAAAGCTAGATTGGTGGTTTTTGGAGTTGGACCCTTTTAACTCTTCGGTACAAAGCTTAATTACAAGAGACTTGAAGACTATTTCGTGGAGAGAAAGCGTTACGAGGTTCACGGAATTTGTAATGCAGGTTACGCCCTTGGGTTTTCTGTAGACTGGAATCACGTAAACATTGCAATTTGTAAACATTCCGAAGATATTTGTTTGGATTAACGTCGGCACTATCAGTTGCACTGGAGCTGTTTGCGATGGTTAAGGATCTATTTCCATTAAAAGATACTGGAATAAATTTCATATTTTTATGCACCAGTTAGGTGATGCCGAGGAAAAAACATGAACTGGCACCCAACGCAACATTAAATTAGCAACAATACATTGAACCATGAGCAGTAATAGTACACTCTATTTCATAAACGGCATTATTACATTTTTAAGATATCTGTGTGAAAATGCCTCAAATACCTGCGCATAAACTTTACAAATAGGAAAATTACGAATTCTTTCAAACATACCTTGTCAAATTACAAAACTAAGTTGTTTAACCTGACCTTCAAAACCATGATTTTTTAAAAAAAGAATTTAATTTAAGAAATACCGAAATATTAAAAATACGTAATTTACTATGTACCATAATACGAGCCTCTCTCTGCACCTATATTATAAAAACAACGTGACTTTTTCTAGCTTTAAAAACTTCATATCAAAATAACTAATACCCAAAACAAGAAATAAACTTTTTTGTTGCGCAAAAGGAATGATTGAAAGTAGACTACTAACAAAACCACACATTTCAACATCCGAAAAATCATCAGCATTTGTAGAACCCTCGCTATCTTAAGTAAATACCACTTTCTTCATGTAGATGGGCTTTTCGCGTGAGTACTTTTTCAACCGCTCCTTTTACACAAAATTAATCACATATTCATATTCCCGTTTTTTCTTCCTATTCGTTTAAAGAAAAAATAAAAGGATAATTAATAAATTATATCCCGGCCATTGTCAGATTTTATAGTCGCCTGCTTCGAAAGAGGGAGTACAAAAGTTTATGAGATTCCAACTTACGCTCGATAAGGCATTCTTGGCTCTTATTAAGATTTTTTTGCTTCTTTTTTCGCGTTTTCAATAGGAGGAGTCGTTCTTTGTTTTTGCAATGGTATTTGTTAAAGTAAATAATGCTTAATAATGATTTTCAAGAGGTTATTATGTAAGAGTACGCCATTTTATTACCTGAAGTTATGTTTTTGTTTTTAAAAAAAACTAATTACATAAAGTAAGGAAGATTCAAATTAAATGATCCAATTATTTTAGCATATAATGTATTGCTGAAATTTAGAATAATGAATATTCAACTTTTTAGTTGTTATAAGCATACCGGTCCTCTCACGTAATGCATAATAAATAACGTCTTTGTAATAATGTTTACTTGTTGAGATTTAATATTAAAAAAATAATAATTAAGTCTAAATTTTAAAATATGCAATTTACAATTTTCACATTAAAATGTCGAGTAACGAAAACTGTAATATTGTGGGAAACAAAGAAAGCATTTTTTAAATCCGGTTCGTCGACAAAAACTCATAAGAGTTGCTACTACAACTCATAAAAGTTGTAGTAGGAACAATACTGTTAATAAAAAAAACCTTTTTTGATTTTGTTTTCATTTTACGTCGTCATCTAAATGACAAAAGTCACCCCAACGAAATATCAATAAATTAATGCCCCTCTTTAGGTTCCTGGAAAAAAAGATTTTTAACAATGCATCTTTAGAATATTTCATCGTATGAAATATGTTATATAACAAAATTCAACTGTAACTGTTATTTTAGTAGATAATTTTTATTATATGAACTATAGCTATATTATTACAACATTAATCTCATAGATTTTAGCTAAGTTTCATTATGGCAGAAATGATTATCCCGATCTATACCTATCCTATCCATGTGCCCTATTATACATACCTTATCCCTATCTGCTCCAGTTCATTGATCTCACTTTTAGACACTTTTATGCAACGTGAAATTTACGCACATTAAGTATTGTCCGATTCAAAATTATTTCCAAAAAATAGACGATGTTTCAAAACGAGAATCAACCACCACCCTTAGCCACATTGCTCAAATCCCAAGTAGAAAGCCGATAAAATTTTCAAGCGTCTATAAAAATAAACGAAATCTAATTGCCGAGTCATAACATTCGAGTAATAATTCTCTCACAGGTAAAATCAATAATAAGTCATTAAGCAGAAGCTGAAAAAATGCATGTATGCACTCGATCGAAACCACCACGACGGGAACAGACCTTGCCAGTTTGCAGCTAGGGCGGAAAAAGGTTTTCAACTATTAAAAAGCTAAGTCTGTTTCCCACTATGATTACACTACTTAAGAGCTTAGCGATTCCTTTATCATAGCAATTTTATAGCAGTAAAATTTTTACTGCTCCGGCACACAGGGAAATGCGGTAGCCGTTCTTATAGCGTTTTTATTATAGCCCTCGGTTAAGATCGAAAAACTATTATTTGTTTGTTTTAGGAGGTTATCTTTTTTTTATTTGAATTCAAATAAGGTTGTGGTCGGGACAGGTTTAGTAGCCACTATGGCAAATTGGAAAAAGCTAAGCAGTATGCTAGGGAAGTAATCGAATTAAATTACTTATACGAGTATAATGCGTTTTAATGGTTGTTTGATAATGGTATGCTTTTAATGCGCCATTATAATGAATCGAAGTACAAAAACAGATA
Organism: Hylyphantes graminicola; assembly: GCA_023701765.1. NCBI lineage: Eukaryota > Metazoa > Arthropoda > Arachnida > Araneae > Linyphiidae > Hylyphantes > Hylyphantes graminicola. The sequence goes on along the minus strand of CM043123.1, from coordinate 18,231,465 downwards.
TTCAGATTAAAACTTTTCATAAATTATGTATTGCTTGTTATTATTGTTTTACTTTAAGTAGAATGCATTATAAAAATTATTTTTAAATTAAAATTTTATTCAATATTTATAAATGTTAAATTTGATAAACTCAACGTTTAGATAATAATATGATATACATTAAACACATGAACAAAAAAAAAAAATACAAAAACAGACATATTCAGATTAAAACTTTTCATAAATAATATCGTGCTTGTTATTATTGTTTTACTTTAAGTAGAATTCATTATAAAAATTATTTTTAAACTAAAATTTAATTAAATATTTATAAATATTACATTTGGTTAGACAGCCGGAAATGATTAAACTACCAATTAAATTATACCTTGTATTACAATGGTATATAAGCAGTTAATGGAACCAGACAAACCCATTATACAACAATACTTTTTCAATATAGCTTGCGCTTTAATATCCGTCTCTTATAAGTGCTTTGGTACATTCGAATCGTAATATCTTTATAAGTGATTGCGGTCGGAAACCCGCCATTGCGCTGCCTTTAGCCACCATGCCATTTCATTAAGAGACATGAACCATCCTATCGGCCAAACCAAATTGTTCGTAAACCAGATTCAGGATAGCATCATCCAGAAATAGTTTCGCAATTACCAACCTAAAGGAAGAAACGATCCTGGGAAAGCAAAACTCGATCTATTTGGAAAAGATAGAAAAGGTTTGGTAAAGGAGGAAATTGTAGGGCCGAAGGTAATCAGACAAATGGTACTCGGAACGTTTTCTTGGCTCGATAACTTGATAGAAAGCAAATCGATTGCTCCCTGGCTCGTCCCTCATTCGATTAGAAAAATCATATCCATGGAGTATTTCATATTAATGGAATTGAGCAAACATTTGTTTAGTGTGGGTAAACACTTTCATCATATTACGTTGTACTTTGGGGGAGCAATATGGGACAGTATGCATGTATCGAGAAGTCACAGAATATATTCATTAAATATTTTTTCATACTGTATACGCCGATTGTTAACGATCGCATAAGGGCTATCTACTATTCAATTACAAAAATCATATATACCAAGCCCTTCCTATAGCTGAAATAAGTTGAGTAAACATTTGTTTAGTGTGAAAAAGGTAGTTTTATTACTAACTAAGGGGCATTAATTTTATTTTTTGAATAATATTCTTGTGTATAGTGATTATCTAAGAAAATTTCATGTTTTCCGTATACTACAGCATTATATAAGTATCAAACATTGTGATATTTAAAAAAAATATTGTCCATAAAGTAAATAAGGCTATAATAATTTTTCATAAAATGCATCGGTTTCATAATTTAAGCAGTACTTTTAAAAAGGAAAATATTGCTCCGCTTTATTATGATTTTGTTTTATTATTTAATAGCAGATTTAATTTGTTACATGGCTTTATAATTCTTTTTTTTTTAATTTATTTTCATGAGCATCAGCTCAAAAATGTTCTATGAAAATAAACTTAACAACGAAGTATGTTAATTGTCAACTTATTCGATTTTCTATAATTAATAATTTCCTCTATGTAAGAGGAAGACTAATTTATATACATGTGATGAAACTGTGTCGCAAATGTATAATATTCCATTATAAAAATTGCAAAAAACAATAATTAAAATCGAATGTCTTAAGCATATTGATACTAATTAAAAACTATTTTATTAAAATATTCAGTGCAAAGACAAAATTGAAAAAAATATAGTAATATTCCTTAATTAATATTTAATAAAATAAATTATTTAGTTTTCTTTTAAGATGATTTGAATTCATTCGCCTAAGCCTCACGAAAAAAACGAACAATCTTTTTTTGCAAACTATTGTTAAAAATTCAATTTAAAAAATTTGTAAAAGCATAAAGAGGCAATAAACTGTATTAATTTAAGACTAAATGATTTTTTTTTGTTTAAACAGTATAATCGAAAGCATTTAAAACAATCTAAACACGATAATATTTATATAAAAATATACTCCTTGAAAGATTTTATAATAGCCAAAATATATTTTTGGTAAATTATGCTTGATTAAGAAACTAATTAATCTATTTTTTGCTCTATGTAGCATCAAAACAACAGAATTTTAAAATAGAAATTGATGGCTTACCACCATATTAGAATGAACATTTATTTTTAAGCCAGTTAAGAAAAGAAAGTAGTACATATTTCAACGAAGCCTTAGTTTTAGTATCTCAATTGGTGGCTAATTTTTAATATTAACTAAATTTTAATGTAATTATTTTTTATTACTTTTTTAACTTTTAATATTAGCATTATAAAGATCTTTTGAATTGGAATAATAGAAAATATAATCAACTCGATGCATACAAACTTACAAGTAGTAAAATAATACTTATAATTTTGAACTAATGTGGTATGTAATTTATGCAAAATCGAAATTTTATTAAAGTATTATTAAGTATATATCAAATTAATTATAGTTCTGTTTACGAACTATTTATTTTGAAACAATGAACTTGTTGTTTCTGAACACATATCTGACTGATAAAATTGTATGAATATCACATCTAAATGCTTTGACCTGTATCTGAGCTCCCTGACCATTCAGTCACCCAGAAATACATTAATTATTGATTGAGGTAAGCGGTTCACCAAAGCACCATCACGGTACGTTGTTTAACTATGACGAAAAAGTTAAAAACACCTATATATTTAAGAAAATTATTTTCAAATAAAAATAATTTAGATATATCATCTAAGCATCGAGATATATGTTTTTCGAAACAAATACAAAATTGTCTCTAACTATTTCCACTAAACCATATTTTTTATCTATGGGAATTCCTATACCAATACATTTGGAACACATTTATATGAAATACACATCGAGAGTCAAAAGATCGCATCTATTCCACAACTCGAAATTGTGTTAAACAAGACCCCAAGTGACGAGAACTAAGATATGTACGAACATAACCCAAAAAAAAGAAGTCAGCTAGTCCCTAGGGTGGTGAGCCTTCCCTAAATTGAGCAGACTATCCGCGGAACCCCAAGGGTCAGGTACACATTGCCTATAGGGCGAAGAAGACCTTTCAGTAAATAAATAGACTAAGCTCTTGAGCCCAGAGCTAAGCCTGTTTCGGGTCTGCTCAAACACCACTACAAGACAGTAATGGAGGCACACCATTGTCTGTCTCCCTGCTTATGGATGGGCGCTGTCTGAGTGAATTCAAGATCTTTGTTTCTTTAGCTGGGTTGCGTGTGGAAATGTGTGCGGTTTCGGACACAGTAATTGTTTGGTTTGGTTGAATTAACGTTGAGCTAGAACTTTGCTGTGCTTTACTCTTACATATATCCCAGAAACTGGAATATTTTAAGGACAAATAGTTTCCATTTCTAATGATGTGAAAAATATGAAATAAAGCCTAATAAGTAAATTGTGTTAATTTTTTTTATTACTTTTTGTCTAAAATGAAAAATTATTATGAATAGTAAATTTCTCAGTAATAAAATTAAATTTTGAAGAGTGCACGATTAATTTACAAATATTCATTATTTTTTAGCTACACGAGGGAACTTGTGAAAGCCCTTGCAATTTTGAACCGCAATAAAATAACGAGGTTGACACACTAAAGCTGAAGCCTAATGGAACCTAATAGCGGCAAAGTACATGGCGTCATGAATTTGAACCACGGCAGATTTAATGAGCAGCAACCTATAGATTTGCAATTTTTTTAATCAAGACGATCAATGAGAGGATGGTTAACGCGAGAAAAGAACCTGTGAGGTTACATGTAAAATAATAAGTGACTAAAACAAGCATTTTAAAATTTACCAAACCCATTACTATGAAACAAATTAAATCCATTTTGCACAAAAGCTGACTCACTACTTTGTCAAACTGAAGAACAGGATCACTCAGAGACTATGGGTTAGTGGAGAAATTTATGTATTATTTCTTGTTGAGAAAATTCAAGTATGCGGAGATAAGTTTTAAAACCAACATTATTATTTTAATTATTTAAGGCGTTGAAACATACCCTTTAAAATGCAGTCAAGTTGTATTACCATTCTTGAAACTCTTACAGTGCAAAGTGCTTTTCAATAACTTTTAACCCCTTAAGAGTTATTAAAAAGTAGAGTTACTTAACTTTTATCTTAAAAAAATGTTTGCTTAACATTCCAACAGTAAACTTAAGTCCTATCAAATATTTGACAATAGACTCTTAGTTTTAAATAAATTTTAAAATTAAGAATTTATATAATGAATTTTTTTATATTCAATAATTGTTTATTTAGTTTGTTAGGAAATTCTTAGCTAGAATTATTTCATATTTTATTTAATAATTTTTTGGTATTTATGATGTTTTAGAATTGTTATGATGTATGGGTAAGAATTACAGAATCAACAATGACTAGCCAGTTGTTTGCAGTTACATTACACTATCATTTATTGACTGATATTTTGCAGTTAAATTACATTTTAAAATAATGTGTTTTGTTTATTTCGTTTATCTTTTCAGTCTGATACAATTTTGCTTAAAAAAGTGTGTTTTTAATCTAAAAAACTCATCTCAAAAGTCAAATAAAAGTAAGCAGATGAATTCAATGCCAAATGCAAACCATGAGTTTCTTTCAAAATTGGATTAAAAACTATACAATAAACAAACTTGCATGGTAGTAGGACTTAAGTAAACATCATTGTCAGAAAAGCAGTAGATGAAGTTGTTTTTTTCCAAATCGTTTATTCCTTGAAAACCAGAATATCAGAAAGTAGTTTTAACTACATGACAGCAATTGATATTTTTGTCGATTTTCATTATTTAGAATGTGCACTTCCTAAGCGGTTTTGACAGTAGCAGTATACCTTGACAGCGAATCAATGCTTCTACTTAGTGAACTAGATAAGATTACAAGATTAGATTCAAAGATAAGATCGTATGATAAATCTAGCAGAAAAAAATCAGGTTCTCTTAGAATTCCGACTATGTTTCCAGTAACGTTAAAAATGTGGTGAAAATCTGTTTTATAAGGAAACACTCACGCTTAAACAATGACTTTTGATGAGCTTTACCCTTACAACATCCCTTAAAAAGAAAAATTCAAATAATAAACCGTTTCTATTTCTTATAGTTCGCATGATATGCGAAGAGTATGAAATGAAGCATAACTTAACAAATATATGTATTGGTGATTTATTATTATTATTATTTTGTCTAAAAAAGAATAATTCTATGGAATAGTTAGTAGTTTCGCATTTAAATTACATTTTGAAGTTTGCAAGATTAATTTAAAAATATTCAAATGATAATTATTTTTACAAAAATTACTCTAGTTTACATTCATAAATGTATGTCTTATTTGCTTGTGCATGTGAACTGTTGTTTCCAGTTGTATTAAGTATTTAATATAAAAAATAACTGGTAATTATAGGCATGTCTTTTTATATTATCAAGATTCCAATTTTTCCATGGCTGTTATATTATTCATTAATATGGTTGACCTATGTATTGTTAAATTTAATTTTCAATTATAAAGCTTTGAATGTCTTACAGTTTTGAAGTTATAAGGTTCCTCAAATTCACATTCCAACCAGTATGCAAATCAAGTGTAGCCATGTGTTTCTTCGACGTTTCGTATTAGGTTTTTTTTATAATAAAAACTATTTTCCTGTGAAAGCCAAGCCAAAGACATAGGCACGTTTTCTTAAGAAAACAGTAACTCTTGATATGAAATACGTCTGATATGTAATGCAAAGTCAAACGTGTTTCCATCTGAGTAAATTTCGAAATGTAGATAACACTTTTATCGCTTTTTGGGCAGAATATTTTCTTATCTGTGAAGAAAAGAAGTTTGCTAGTATTCACAGGATGATGAGAAAAATATAAAGTCTTACATTTCTGCTATAATTTTGATGAAATTTTGCCACTTTTTTTAGCGTTGAAACTATTTTTTTTTTGTATTAGAGGAAAGCTTTATTCAAACATGTGGAACAAATTCTGCATTGACAAAATTATAGCTGTCACTAAGGCGATTGTGAGGATACGAGTTTTGTGAATATAATAAGAAGGAATAATAAAGACTTGATATTGAAAATAACTAACTAAACTGCATCAAATCAATTTCAAATAAAACTTTCACGTACATTTTTGTCAAACAAAGATAATATAACATAAAATAACGTTTTTAAGATTCGATGGTTAATAATAACTAAAAGAAGAAAAAAAACGTTTCTTTCAAAATTCTTTTACCACAATTAGCAAAAACTTTTTTTTTCAAATTAAGGCATTGCAATTAACATAGATAAACTATGTAACAATAATTTCGCAACTCCGCTCTTTTTTTTTGTCGAAGTTTATTTTAATTGTATTTGGTATTCAGGATTGATCCCCAAGGATCAATACGAAATTATTCTAAAAATCCCCAAAGCACGCATTACGACACCAAATATAACGTAGTCATTTGAGACATGCTGCATCGACTTATTATACGGACATTTTCGCGACTAGGATAATTAAGAAGACGCCAGTCGCGAGTGTGAATGCAACAAAAACGAATGGACTTTTCTTTTACACCTGCTCTTTTATATGGACAAAAACATCATGGGCATTACCTAAAAGTCTGGGTTGGGTAAATACCGTCGTACTAGAGCTATACGAGGGCTATTACCGACGAGCGTTAGGAAAACCACTCAAGCGATGAGCCACACCTGATTAGACAGACACCCAATATAAGTTTTAAACGATACTTTATTATTTTTTATACTTAACGTGTCATTATTCATTTTTGGTAGGGAGGTACGTTGGCACATGTATTTTCCGTATTGTGTGGTTGACCCGCTTAAAAACCCTCGTCAAATAAGACAGACACAGGCAGAATTTTTACAGACACAGAGAAAGTACACTCAGGGCGAAGGCAGGAATCAAGCCCGCACCAGGCACAGTGCACAGACTATTAGCGTAATGGGCTGCGATCAAAACCACTAGGCCACCAGGTCTCTTTATTTGTCTTGTATTGTGTTTCTTTGGATAAAACTGGACTAATAGAGCAAATCCCGAAGCCAATCGTCTTTAATGGTACAATGGAATGTGTTTAATAATGTAAATATTACTTTAAAAATTTTATTTTTAGCTCCAACGTTGGGGACATTTTCATTTAATCCAAGGACGACATCACCGACAAACATATTTTTACCTTTTGTGAGTGGGTACATTGACTCGGGTTGCAATGTCCTTTCGAAGCTATTTGTGTAAAAAACATTTTAAATACTTGTTAATTTTACTTAATATATACTATAACTGCTATTTTACAATAACATTTATTTTCCATAAAGGTGGACTTGCGGCAAAGCCCTTGTTTCTCCCTCTACCATCCAAAATCCAAACATTTTTTTTCTCTCATAAATAGGCAGACTTTTCCATTCGACTATAAATGCCCCATTTAAAAAAATATTCCGCACGGTAATTTGTGTACGTAAATCCACAGTCAGCCCAAAGGAAGTGGGCAGATTTTTTTTCTTCCACCAGCAGAAAAAAAAACTCCCAGTTTTTAGTGTTTGATATTTTTTAGCTTCTTTATTTTACGATTTCTAGGCAGTTTTGTTTTCTTTGTGGCACTGGTTCTTAGTGTCCGAATCTTGAAGTATGGCGGTTTGAGGGGAGAAGGGAAAGTCTTAAGTTACGGTTTTCTTTGCTACTGCCGGCTGTCAAAAGGTCTTAAGGGAATGTTGGACGCGTTTCTAGGATTCCTTTTTCTTTTTTGTAATTTTTTTTCTTTGGGTTGTGTAAGCTGCGCTCACGACTGAAATAACGCGTTTCATAGTTGTAAAGAGATATCTGCAAGAATTACGGGATCCGAGTGGTTGAGGATCGGAAAATGGTATCGGAGAAATGCGCGCAAGTAATGGGAAGGGAATGAGATTTTTAGTTTTTGTTGTGGAATTCGAGTCGGGGACATTATTTAAGTTTTGGGTTGAAAGTGTTTTCTTGTGCAATAAATAAAAGCGTTGTGGTTAAAATAAAAGACGAATTTTATTTTTTAGTATAGAAACACATTTCACTGTTGAAACTAAAAATAATAACATGATTTAAAACAAATGCTTCAATAAAGACATTTTGAAATAAATCATGCACATTACACAGATAACGTAGACAATATTACAATTTTAACACCACTTACTAATTTTGCTTCAGTTAAGTTCACTGGAAAAATAAAAAATGCATTGCTGAATTTTAATTTTGAAATCCACTACTTATATTGCTTAAGATATATAAATGTTATTAAAATACCATGTAATAAAACAAAATTTATTACGACTAAGTGAAGAACACACTTATTAACAAAATTTCCATAAATAATAACAATTGTTTTTGTTTCTAGCTAAATTATAATATTAGTTTTTATAAATACTAGTGTAATAAGTTATATTTATATTTACCTTAAATTAAGCAAAGGTGTCAATGCTTAACTAAGTCCATAACATTATTTTAATGTAAAAAACATAAAAATTAAAAAAAAAAACATTACGTTTTGATGACTAATATTAATTTTTCAAGAATTGCTTAGTTGGATTGAATAAAAAAATGTATTGCTCATAAAATCATATTTTTTTGTAATAAAGAAATCCAAAACCTTCTAACTAAACTGAATATATTTTCACTAAAGATAAATTTGCTTTCAATAATTAAAGAAAGATAAAACATATTACTGCAACGAAATAAATAGAAAGAAACCAGCATTACAACACTTTTTACAATGCATAGATAAATGAAACTGCCAACAAAAGATGTTATAACATTCTCTGGCCAAAATCTATGCGTGTCTGAAGAGTTAAGTAGCCATCTTTGTTACAGTATTGAATTCATTTTGGGAAACGAACAGCTTTTTAATCTAATGTCCAAAACCGATTAAGAAATGCACGGTTCGTTGCCTGCTTTAAGTATGAAGAAAAATAAATTTAAAACATTCTTCGAAAACAATTTTGGAGTGGTTTTTACCTTCAGAAAAAAAGCTTAGAACGTTTAATTTAAAAACTTGGCGGGAGATAGCAAGTTACGTATAAATAAAAACAAATGTAAGGAAATCGTTCTTTTAAGTATTGTTTCGAGAGAAAGAAATAATTTAAACAGAAGAAATAGTTTAACTCAAGATTTAATGGCAGTATTACATGTATCAATAATTAAATTCGTTTCGTTTAAAGTTTTATAGTTCTATGAAAAGGGACGGAGAAAGGTGGAGTATTTAAACATATTTTTAATAAAACACAGTTGCTGATTTGAAGAAATATTAAGCGCTTCTTTGGAATTATTAAAATAATTAAAATTATTTTAGGTATTTCAAAAATGTTTCCATTAATAATACAGGTGTCCCAAAAGTTACAGTACTCTATAAAACATAACTGTACTATACTAAAATCTTTAGTTTTATTAAATTTTATGCATTTATTCATTATTTAACTACAGTTTCATGTTCAATTTCAGAGGGGAAAAAAATCAAAGTCATTTTGTTCACTATGGTGCGATTTTTTTTCTTTGCCAAAAATAATTCAGTTTCTCGTCAACTATCTTTCAAATCATAATAATATTACGTACAGATGCAAAGAATTCTTGTGCCAAAAATATTCTTATCATTAGATTTTAAATTAAAGTAGGTTAGACTATCTAAGCGATTTTGCGTGATAAGTTTGGTTGAACATAAACACGGAAGGGGCCGGCCGAAATGTTGTGACAAGGTATAAATTCTGTCTCTCGAAATCAATAAGTTGACGATATAACATGTTTTAAGTTGAACTATAATTAGAACATATTTTGGTCCTAATTTCCAGATTCTTTGCAAATGTCATAGAATTAAATGCAAAATAAAGCAACGCACCAGGACTTTTGGCTCATACCATGCATATATTATATTAATTATAGATCGTTATAAAATGTCATTCTTCGTGAAATGGCATTTAGAAGATTAGAAATAGTTCTTAATTAAACAAATTAAAATTGCGATGCTTTTACCAAAAAAAAAGTCATGCATAATTTGGTTTTGTTAAGAAATACAAAAAGAAATTTTTTTTTAATAGATAACAATATTTTTGTCTGTTATTTTTGTAAACTAAATCAAACTGAAATTGAAGTGTTAAATTATCTAACTTTAATATTTGAATGGCACTTTTTAGAAAACTTATATTTAAAACATAAAGATTCATCTGTTCATGCTACAAATAATAAATAAGCAAGGTCGCATATTGCTTTCAGTTTTGTTTTTTTTTACTTTCCTGATTTTCCTTCAATACGTCAATAAAATGACAATAAAATACTTATTGTGGCATCATTTTAACGAAATTGCTTTTTTTAATTAATCATCTAGAATTTTACAAATAAAAAATAGTTGAAAAATGTAACATAAAATCTTCAAAATCAATCAGCATATTTCTGCAATTCAACAGTGTTGTTCCTTTGTTCTGTTATTTTAATAGCGGTAAATCATTTGGAATTTAAATGTATTTATTTCATTGATTTTCTTATTTTTTCATTACTTTCGATTATTTACAAATAACAAAATTCATCAGCGATTTTTAAATAAGTTGTAACCTTCGATTTACAAATAGCTATTATTTCAATTCCCGGTATTCAAATATATGTTTATTTACATACCCGTACTTAAAAAAAAACAAGACAAATATGAAAACAAAACAAATATGAAATGAGTATATGTTTTTGGAAAAATAATGTTGATACATTCGAGTAAAATAAAACTTTGGGAAAATAAAGTTATGTATCCCTGTTTGTCTCTCAATGAAACCTAAAACCCTTCATTTTCAAAGTTTTTCAGCAAAACAAAGGAAGCAAAATACGCTCTAAATCTTTGCATATTATTTTTTACTCTTTTGGTGGAATTTTTGAATGAATATAAAGGAATACAATGTATAAAGGAGGTAAGGATTAAAAAGGGCTTGCTTTTTTCAAAGAAAATATGCAAAAAATCAGGACCACAATTATAGTATCTTAATAAAGTTCTTTGTTTGCTCAAACAATGGTAAAATGTTTTTACAAAAAGAGAGGTAATAATTATAATAAACTTGAGGCAGAAAAGTTTCCATGTTTACTAAATTTTCTTAGCCAAATCTTAAAATGTTTTTAATAGACTTAAAATTTTTTGCGTAAAATGCTTTGTTAAAAATTTAGGAAAGTAGTATGCCCTTGCTAAAAATTTAATTAGCATTGAGTATTAATTAGCATTAAGTATGAGCTAAAATTATTCGCATTAAGTATGTTTTAATATTATTCAATGTCTACTATTATTCTGTCAAATTAATTTTTAATATTTCAAAATAATATTTTTAGTGTGAAAAACGAACGAATTGTTTTTTTTAATACAGAAGCGCTCCAATTTTAATACTCAATCAACAAAAAATATTTTGCTTCTCAAATAAAATAGCATATCCCCTGAGGGATAACCAAATTGACAAAAGTAAGCTTGATATTTTACTACATAAGATTAATATTAAAATTTTTAACTGAGGGTTAAATTTTTAAATAATTATGTATCCGCTGCAGATGATTATAAACTTTAAATTTTAAAATATATTAAAGCTTTAAATTTTAAAATATATTAAAGCTTTAAATTTTAAAATATATTAAAGTTTTAAATTTTAAAATATATTAAAGCTTTAAATTTTAAAATATATTAAAGCTTTAAATTTTAAAATATATTAAAGCTTTAAATTTTAAAATATAATATAATTATAAAATTTATGTTGTTTTAAAAAATATATGTTTTGTCGGCAAACCTGATAGTCTGATGACGGGTTTATACGACTGCGTTCCTTATAGAGGGATTGAAAGGGGGCGTCAATGTGAAAACATTTCAGGTCATAAAAAACAACGAACCATTATTTTAACATGGGATTTCTTTTAACAGTCCTTAATTTCACAGTCCTTAAAATGTTGGAAATACGAGACAGCAAGTCTAAACGTTAGGTACATTATAAAAAAAAGAAGTTTGCAAGTATTATTATGTTTATTGTGCACATACGTACGATGGATACAGGGACATGGATTGTACACATATATACCATGAATACAATGAGGAGTTTAGCACTGCTTTAGATAATTCCATATTGCAATCACATACATGTTCCTAAGGTACCAGTTCAGTTAACCAAACTGGATTTGACGATTTAAGTTAAGGAAAAGTTAACGGATGGTTAATTGAAATCAAGCAATACCTTCCAGATTACTCCTTTTTATCATCCTGTAAAACAATATCAATGATAAGTTAGTCAATACACTTGAGAAATCATGTATTCAAACAAACAATCTTAATTCAATCATTTTTTTATGTTATGCTATCTGATAGAAAATGCAATTTAATGATAAATGAAAACAAATTAGAATCATCAACAATTTATTTTTTAAAAAATGAATGGTAAAATTAATGAATTTTGCCAACAAATTAATTTTCGGAATCAGAAAAAAAGCGCTGATACGGTAAAAGAAAAAATCTATGATTATCGACGTTTTTTTAAAAACTAAGTCACTAACGTAACTTTTTTTTTAATTCTGAAGAAGTATAAAAACATTTCCAGATAATATTTTTTGATCCCTTCATCCAACCAGAATTCAATTCACAAGAAAAAAACCCAACTATCTATTAAATAGAACTTGCCCACATTTGGATACCAAATAAGAATTAAAAAAAATCGATGATATACATTTACATTTTATCCATATCAAGAGAATTTTTTTGAAACAAAGTAACAACCGCAACATCAAGATCCCTCCAAAGCGTTGATGACCTCGAAGCATGTCATAATCCAATTTTTCCATCACCCCTGATTCCTCGGCAGCCTAGCTCGCAGGTTAAGGGGTCGCACATGACTGTCAGTGTTGACACTTACTTGACTAAAAGCAGACCTCATGAAACTCCACTACATTATAAAAAAAAGAAGTTTGCAAGTATTATTATGTTTATTGTGCACATACGTACGATGGATACAGGGACATGGATTGTACACATATATACCATGAATACAATGAGGAGTTTAGCACTGCTTTAGATAATTCCATATTGCAATCACATACATGTTCCTAAGGTACCAGTTCAGTTAACCAAACTGGATTTGACGATTTAAGTTAAGGAAAAGTTAACGGATGGTTAATTGAAATCAAGCAATACCTTCCAGATTACTCCTTTTTATCATCCTGTAAAACAATATCAATGATAAGTTAGTCAATACACTTGAGAAATCATGTATTCAAACAAACAATCTTAATTCAATCATTTTTTTATGTTATGCTATCTGATAGAAAATGCAATTTAATGATAAATGAAAACAAATTAGAATCATCAACAATTTATTTTTTAAAAAATGAATGGTAAAATTAATGAATTTTGCCAACAAATTAATTTTCGGAATCAGAAAAAAAGCGCTGATACGGTAAAAGAAAAAATCTATGATTATCGACGTTTTTTTAAAAACTAAGTCACTAACGTAACTTTTTTTTTAATTCTGAAGAAGTATAAAAACATTTCCAGATAATATTTTTTGATCCCTTCATCCAACCAGAATTCAATTCACAAGAAAAAAACCCAACTATCTATTAAATAGAACTTGCCCACATTTGGATACCAAATAAGAATTAAAAAAAATCGATGATATACATTTACATTTTATCCATATCAAGAGAATTTTTTTGAAACAAAGTAACAACCGCAACATCAAGATCCCTCCAAAGCGTTGATGACCTCGAAGCATGTCATAATCCAATTTTTCCATCACCCCTGATTCCTCGGCAGCCTAGCTCGCAGGTTAAGGGGTCGCACATGACTGTCAGTGTTGACACTTACTTGACTAAAAGCAGACCTCATGAAACTGCAGGGGGTGCTTTCTGGGGCAATTGCATCCCCTCACTTTCCACGGGCTGACCTTTCTGATGTCGCGCCGTCTTCAGCTGAAGGTGTGGTGAATCTCATTAAAGGTTCGTTCTGAGACAAGAATTGTGAAATTTCGGGCACATTTGTGGACGATTGTGAAAGGTGGAATGTAGTTGCCGTTCCTGTGAGCTTGTTACAATGAAATAGTTTTTGGTGAATTGATAAAGTTGCAAAAAACTGCCAAATATTTAAATCTAGATGTATTAGACTTTGAAAATGTTACGAAATCGACCGTAGCGAAATTTCGGGCACTTTTGTGGATGATTGTGAAACGCTGGAATGTAGTTCCCGTTCCTGTGTGTAGGTTTGAATGATGTTTTAACAAATAGTTTTTGGTGAATGGATAAATATGCAAAAAATTTGGCAAATATTTAAATCTTCATCTATCTATTCTTCAGCTGAAGGTGTGGTGAATTTCATTACGGTTTGCTCTGAGACATAAGAACGAGTTGTGAAATTTCGGGCACATTTTGGATGATTGTGAAAAGGTGGAATGTTGTTCCCTTTCCTGTGTTAGGTTTGAATGAGTTCGTTGAAAAGGAATTGCGTTTGGTGAATGGATAAAGTTTCAACAAAATGTGAAATATTTGAATGTGGATATACAGAAATGTGGATAGACAGACTGAATAAAGCATTCATAGAAATTTGTTTTCCATTTTTTTTTCTATTTTGAGCTATTTCTAAAGTTAAAAATACGACGGATTGATTATGAGTTAAGACAACGATAATTGAAGACGTTTGACTACTATATATGATGAAACTGAAGTTCATAACCATTAAATATGATATAAAAATAACAATATGAGCATAGAAAATGTGTGAAAAAAAATTCAAAAGTTTTTTAAGGAAAAATTTTGCTGTGTGAAGAGTTATTACATGCAATGCGACAAGAGTTCTTATATCTAAAACCTATATCTGAATTGATTTTAATGATGAAGATCATGATTGTCTTATACTTTCTAGAATCAGTAAACACAACAAAGATATTGTCAGCCTTTCGTAATCGATAACAAATTTCAAAGCAGGGCATTTAGCTTCGAATTCTTATGCACAAGTGTTTATAAAGCGCTAATGAATAAAAAAAATTAAACGTAATACCAATATAGCATTTAATTATATAATATGTTCTGTAGTTATGGAAGAAGAGAAACGCATTTTTTATTCATCTGATTTAGACTAACCATTTAATGAACTGTAGCTATCTTTTAATACTACACTCTTAAAACAAAAGAGTGAAATCTACTCCAGTAAGAGAAGTGCATTTTCGACACTGGAAAGGAGTGAATATTAACTCAGACTGAGTTAAAATCACTCGTTTGGAGTGATCCTGTCGGAGGTTTAACACAAAAGGATCCACTCATCAAGGAGAAGTGCATTTTTTAGACTGGATGAGTGAAAATTAACCCAGACTGAGTTAAAATCACTCGTTCGTTTTAAGAGTGTAATGATATTCAAGTAAGATTTATGACCTCATCGTAAATTGGTATCAAAGACTTGGAATATTCTTTATTTTCCCTTGTCAATATCCAACTTCGCATCTAGATGGGATTTTACAAGCATTTTAATCTGTTTTCCATAATTTAGTTCTTGAAATTACAGGCCCCGAACATAGTTTGAAATATTATCCTCATGTTTATCAGAGGTCAAAGTTTCCCGAATACTGGGTCACAATTCCTGCCCCGGCATTTTTCATTGTACATTCGTTAAACAAATCCCTGTAATCTCATACATAATATTTGGCTGCATCAAACGTTTAATAAGGCTGTAAGCATCATTTTCTGAAAATTTTGTTGAGCACTATAAAGACGTTATCGAATACTTAACAAATTACGGCAGTTATTAATCTAAAAAGTGATAGTTAGAAAGGATGTATAATATCCTTTTCGCCGTTTATACTTCCAATTGCATTATTCCTAAATAAATTTTACGCCAAACTTGTCGAATGTCGGATACAGTTTTATCATTTTTTTTTCAAACGCACCATTTTGTAGTAAGTCGGTTGTCAGGCAAAGCCAATAAGACATTCCTTTGGACATCTCAAAAATCCGGGTCCTTATCGAGCTATTTAGAATGCATATCCTATGGTAAGGGCGACATCACGTTGCATGGAAAATTGTCATTTCGATATCTATAGGAATTCACCACACGAACGGCAAAAGCAAAAGAGCAAAACAAAAAAAGTACTACTTTCAAAGTTTCTGCAGATAAAAACTTCTTGGAAAAGTTCGGAAACCTGTTCCTAATCCTCGTTCGAGTGGTGTTGTCCTTGAGAAGTTTTATGCTGACTTCTACAGATAAATTTTAATTCATTCGATTGAATTTTAAATATGGGCGGGTTAGACGTTTATCGCTTTAAAATATGTATACACTAGATAGTTTACTAACAGATCATATTCATGCTAAAATAGTAATTTAAATAAACACGCAGGATGAAAACTATTTTTTTTTTACAATGGCACTTGTTTTTGATCTACGATTTTATTTTAAAATTCAATAATTTTTGCTTATGAATATCATGAAAGTTTTAAGATAGTGATAACAACATATGCATTATTAAATACTTTATTTTTACATTTTTTAGTATATTTATTAACATCAGTTTTCTTTAGTGCTTGTCATTATTTTTTTCGAAAAGTTCACTAAATATTTATGTCTATGCTAGGGGTAAAAGCACCAGGCTCGCTATCGCTCTCCAACCCCCGGGAATCGCGTAGCAATTCCCGGGGGACTAGACAAACATGCAAGACTAATATGAGGATACTGTCAATGCAGGAATGCTATATATACAATATGGCTAGTTTCCGTGGGACTGTTCCAGGGCATCACGTAGCTCTAGCGCTAAGCAACGGTCTCAACCAAAGCCACGGGACGCAACCTGAAGCAGCCCAGACACAAAAAAAGCACACCGCCGCTTACTTTCAGCGTTTCTAACGTTTCTGATTGGCTGAAGCCGCGTAAGTCACGTGGCTTTCAAAAGAGTCCGACAATTACAATTTTATATTATATAGAGATGTGTTTAGTTTTAGTGCAGTTTATTCTTTAATATTGTAATAATTATTCAGTTAATTTCAAATTTATGTATTAAGTATAATAAATATTATTCGTAATTAAAAAAAGCAGTAAGAGTAACTTTTATCCAAATGGAAACAATTTTTTAAAATTTAAAAAAATATATATTTGCTTGTAAAAGCCCCCATGTCTAACAGTTCTATATTTTACTGCAAAGATGTAATAAACCAAAATATCTCCTATAATCTTATTCAACATCGCAGTTTAACTTCTCTCGACTACTGCTATTATTTTGCATATTTAACTGGGCAATCATTAAAATGACAGTCTAACAATACTTTAGAAAGTTCTGTAAAACAACCAAAGAAACCATAAGAAATATTATTGAATTACGAAAGTAAAAGTAAAATAAAGATATCATAAGAAAAACTATTCTTCTTCATGAGTTATACCACTTTTTTTCTCAACGTTCCCTATAATTTCATTAGTATTTCAAACAAAAAAAAAACATTGATGAAACCACGGCAATCTTTCTTTCAACATTTTCAACAAAAAATACCTTCAAAGTAAGCCTATGCGGTAACCCTCAACAAGAAAACTAACCTCCTTTGTTCAAATATTCGTAGTCCCCAATGTTTGAACACGAGCAAAGTAGCCCTGCTTCAGGTAAACCAAACTGGAGAAAGGCAACCTTCAAAAAGGGACTTGAAATCGAAATAAGAGCTGGGTGTGATTACCAATTTGGGAGGGAAAAGATGCATTAAGTGAGCAAATATAGGGAGAGGTTAGGTCGGGGCTTGAGAGGGTACCCAAGCAAATCTTCTTAGAAACGGAAAAGTACCTTGTTTCTGAACTAGAATATGTGCCATAGTTCAGTGTTCTATTTGGATTTAAATTGAAAAAATGGCTTTGTATTTCGTAAAAGTTAAACCGAAGGTACGTTAGGCAGTTAGGTTAGGAAGGTACGTTTGGTTAGGAAGAAACTTTCAGGTAAACCGAACTGGAGAAAGGCAACTTTCAAAAAGGGACTTGAAATCGAAATAAGAGATGGGTGTGATAACCAATTTGGGAGGGAAAAGATGCATTAAGTGAGCAAATATAGGGAGAGGTTAGGTCGGAGCTTGAGACGGTACCCAAGCAAAAACTTCTTAGAAACGGAAAAATACCTTGTTTCTAGGCTAGATTTTTTGCCATGGTTCAGTGTTCTATTTGGATTTAAATTGAAAAATGGTTTTTTATTTCGTAAAAGTTAGTTTATATTTTGCACATTAATTTTTTTAATAAGTTTCCCATTTTACCTGAAAAGTATTGGGCCTACTTTTCATTTGAACTTCATGTACTTTGTCTTACGTAACAAAAACGAATATTTCATTTTTAACCCATCTAGACATAGTTTGCATTTCTTTAAAACGAACAATTCTGCTTTTATGTCGAAATTAACAGTTTAAAAATTTTGTTTACGATAATCTCATGTCTTTCTGATTAGCGAAATGAAATGGTTGATTATTGCAAAGCAAACCATTATGATATCATATATTTTATGTGGGTATAAAGTATTATCCCCTTATAGTCTTAGCCCCAACTCATAGCAAGAGTTATAGTTTTTTATAACGTTACCGAAAAAACATTTGAATTTATTATTCAATGCATATACATTACAAAAACCGACCAATAAAATATGCTTCAGAAAACTCCAAGGAGTAGCATAAGAAATTGCCTCGAAACTAAAATTTGATTTATTATATAATTTTATAAATTACAGAATACTTGATAACAATACTTACAAATAGAAATTATATAGATAAAAATAGTTTCGACACGAGAAAATAAGATCTCGCAAAATCTCCTATTACAAGATTTCTTTCAATGAAACTTTGCATATTATAAATGAATAGAGATCCGTATGTGTTTACCTTCTTATATAAATAACCATAAATAACACAAACAGGCTCATATAAGCCTGGATATCTTGCTTATCCATCTAATTGAATATTTCGATGTTGCGCTGAATGCCATCGTTCAACTTAATCAACGTTTCGCCTCAAAGGAGTAAATAAAATACCATGCTTCAATAAATTATTTTTCGTATGATCTATTCACAAGAGTATTTACATCACTCGGTAAGCATAATCTTAATTATTTGAATTTATTTTTGTGTACTAACAACGCTCAAATTACCGATAAGCGCAAAAAGTGTATTTTTGTCAAGTATTAATTACATGCGAGATTATTCGTGCAGAATTAATGAGTAAAGGAACTAGCCATCAACACGTTAATTAAATAATAGTGTAGATATTTGTACGAGATATACGATACTACAAAGGATTAAACGTACTTTAGAAATTGTAGCTTGTCATTACAAAAAAGTTTTTACTATTACCTTTTTTAGGGTGACCAGACAGACTGCATATAACAATGTAGTTTAGTTTGTTATTTTGTTATTCAATTAATTAGCTATAAAAGTTGTGTAATTAGTTTCCGTTTAATCGTTTCATAGTTCTTTAAACAAAGAAGTACGAAAATAAAATATGATTTTAAAACAATTAATGGCGATTTCAAAGCTAGAAAGTTAATGACTGAAGCAAACTGGTCAGGCTAACCTTTTTTAATAGTTTCACGGAAGTTTAACATATTATCAATTAAAATTTATTTAGAAATAGGAGTCATAAGTACTGTTTATAATAAAAGAAAATAATTTTTTGTGACATATTTTCTTTAAGTTGATTTGACATAATGTTTAATATTGTCGTTTTGAAAAAAAAGAGAAGAATTAAGCAAAGTTTTCGGTTTCAATTCGTATAAAAATTTCAAATAAAAAGAGCCCAATTTCTAGTTTAACATATGTGCTTAATTTCAAAGGTAGAACGTATTTCTAAGTAAGAGGGATTTTTTTATTCATTAATGATTGCGAAAACTGTTAGATTTTGCTTTGATAAAAAATATAAGTATTGACAATTCAAAATATGAATGCGCAAAAAATGTCTGAAATAGTTTCGATTAGATATTATAACGACTCATTCGTGAGAACCATCAACACCTTCATTAACAAATAAAATGATTAACTTTTTTTTTTAAATGAAATGAAACATAGTTTGTTTTACACAATTAACGCAATAATTTAACTTGCAATTGACTTCCAACCAAACACTAAGATTTAAAGAAAGTGAAATGATTATTAAATTGCTAAAAGCAAATATTTAAACTCATTAATTTTACTAACATCTTCCATTCAAAACGTTATAAAAACACGGAAAAAGTATTATGGGAAAATAACGCCGTGTGCGATGTCGCCTTTACATACGAGTTGGGTGCCTACTCAGGTGTTGGTTCTTCACTTCACATTGGTTCTAAATTACGAAGCCCGTTGACAATAACCCTAGTGTAGCTCTGCTGCAACGATTACTAAAACTATAACCCAACCTAAAATGGTAAAACAATAAAAAATATTAAAAAACGCAAATATTTATTTCGGTTATTTTTATAGAAATGCGCTTGGGGGCTGGAGAGCCCAGTCGGTTTGACATTCGCCTAGCATGCGGAAGGTCCCAAGTCCGGGCCCGGGCGTCGCCAAAATAACTGCCGGCCTATAAAACGGCCCGTGCAGTAATAATCAATAATACCCCGTGTGGAGGAAGTGCACATTAAATGTCCTTCAAAGTCCTAACGCTGCGCATGATGTCGCCCTTAACGTTTGCGTTGGGTGCCTACTCAGGTGTTGGCTCGTCACTTGACTGGTTATAAAACACGACGCCCGTCGCCAATAGCCGTCGTGTAAATCTAGTGCGACGATAATTCAAAACTTAACTAAACTAAAATCGAAATGTGCACCACAGTCAAAAATTTTGAACTCGTAACTCTACAACAATAACTTTGACGACCCATATCGAAACAAACGGCCTCTACGGCTGTCATCGGAAACATTTTCCGTCAAACAGCCGACCATGCCGCGGCCAACTTCGCCTTCGGAACGGTCCCAACATGTTGCGAAGGCTTTAGCCAACAAACTGCATGAATCGATACAAGATAAAACCGAAGCAATTTGCGCTGATATATCTGTAAATCAATACCGTAATGAATTTTCGACTTCCTTTGTAAGTGCGGGAACTGTCATGTCACAAATGTTCAGAGTAAACAGAGTTAGATAATGCATTCCTATTTGCAGGAGTTGCCAAGGGGTTTGAAATGGGTTGATACTTTGGATGGATGGAAGAAGCTGGTATTAGGAATAGGCTGAATTAATGTTGAATTGATCATAATATCTTATTGCAATAATCATGAATGTGATTTTTAAAAGCCATCATTTTTTCGCAAATTGTAATAATTTATTCGATCGGTATGTGGTATTATTAAGATATAATTTGTAATTTGCTTGGTTACAAATTTGTTATTTAGTTCCAACTTTATTCATATATACAACTTCAGCATTTGTTTTGTGCGAAGCGGTTATTTTTTTTATAGAAACTATTGTTAATTAAGCTATGATATAACAGTGAAAAGCCGATACAATAAAGAAAAGTTATTTGCGTTAAAAAAACTAAATTTAATAAATTATATTTTACTAAACTTTATTAATCACTCCGAAATTTATTAATAATGAGCAAGCATGTAACATATTTTAAAATTATTTAAATACTAGACGTATGAAATACTCTAGTACGTATTTTCTACGGTTTAAACACACAAATACAATAAATTTGGGACATGATGAAAACATAAAACATTTCACTCTTAAGGAATTACTTTATTTCAAATATATTGGTTCTTTATTGCAATAAACACTTTTTTTCATAGGAGGTATGAACAAGATTATAAAATGTCGTTTTCATTTCGAATGAAAACGTAATGATTGCTTAAATAGCACTCTTTTTAATATAAACTTCTAATTATATAATTTTTTCTCTTACTTTATTAGAAATATATCGTACACATTAACCAACGTAAGATACATTTGTTTATATAAATGAAATCGATGCAAACAATAAACCAAAAAGCATATTTTAAAATTGTTGACTGATGATGTCAATCAATAAAAGGATAGTTTTGTTTTTAAAGGAATAGTAGGACATTATATTTTGTAACGAATAGTGTTTTTACGAATTAAAATTATCATAAAAAATAATTATCTCGCTTTTTTTATACACTTCTATATAGTGCTTTTCAATTTTGCAAACTCTCTTTTTCATTTTAAAACCAAATATTTGATAAATATGCTTTTTATAAAAACAATTCAATAGCATCTCTTTATTATCTTTTCTGACTTGTTTATGGTAAATATCTTTTGTATTAAAGCTTACATTTTTTTTTTTTACAATTTCTATTTTTTTTCCTAAGTGGTTGATCTAAATTATTTTAAATGAATGATAAAATTGGTTCGTTTTATATTGTTCTACTTTCTTTTGAAGTAATTTTTATTTTCATGTATAAATTCAGAATTACTGCAAAAACAATAAATTATTTTACAAAAAAAAAAAATTAAAGAGACATTACCTTGTTTTTTGGCATATGAATACCACGTCAAATGGCTTATTGTTTGAACTATAAACAGTAACGCACAATTCCGAATAAGATTTTAGTTTATTTAGTTAAAATAGTTTCAAAAACTAATGTTTTTTTCGGTTTATTTTGCAAAAGTAAATAGTTAGAAACGATGCGCACATTACTTAAATTCAATCTGATTGAAGGATTTTTGGATGGTTCCGTTTATGTTTGTGTTGTTGACAAAGTAAAATCTCTTAACAAGAAACTATGTATCCTTAAAAGGTACCTGTCATCATAACTAAGCCTTATCGTTAAAACTTCCAGCCTCATTAATAAAACTTTGTTTATTATATAACTTTTCTTAATTTGTTTGAACTTTGTAACTGATATTTTACATTAAGCTCGATATTTACAGTTAAAAAAATGATATTTTTATTATTATATTTATAATGACAAAAAACTTATGTGGCAGCAAATCAGAAAGTTGTTAAATAATTGTTATTTTAAGCATAAAAATACCGATGTAAAATGTCACTACGAAACAAAAATACTGGGCTCGCAAAAAAAAACAGAAAAACCATACACTGGAGAAAAACTTTGCTTCTGTTAGACCCAAAGCCGGCACGCCGAAATCATGTTACAATGAATTGTACTTGTCATCATAGGCAAAAATTGCCTTACTTAAGTAGTATTAAATTTTGTTTACATTTTTCGATTAGACGCAGCATTAAATTTCAAAATATACTGTTAGTTTTATTAAAAAAATGCTTTAGTGTTGTAAAAATAGCAGCGATGGTACAAAAAAACGAAAAAATAGTATAACTAAAGAAAAATTTCTTAAAACAAATAGTGCTTTCAAAAAACACGGCAGTTATCACAACAAATTCAGAAACCAAGTTAATTTTCCCAGCAAGACTGAAAGCTGGTATGTATGTATCGTGCAAGTAGACAAAGTTCGCCTTTTTGGTAAAACACACCGGTTTGACCTAATTATTCTTTCTTTCGTAATTTTGCATAAATTTGTATATCCAGTAAAATAGACAGTCCATATAAGAATTTATGTAAATCTTCTAATGTAAAAGTAACAGCCGTGGTACCAAAACAAAAAGTTACTAAAGGTAAGGCCTCCTGTACAAAACAAATACTCTAAATCAAAACAAGAACACAAACATATACGGGTTGTTTCTTTGGTCGTAGTTAATTTAGCATACATTTTTCTATTCAGTAAAATTTATAGCAAACATAAGAATCTATGTAGCTCTTCTGATGTAAAAATAGCAGCCATGGTACCAAAACAAAAAGTAAGCTTTCATATGCAAAACAGACACAATAAAAGAAGAACGGAACAAAATTCCACGACAAAACCAAATCTCGTACCTGTCATCATAGGTGAAGTTTGCCTATAGTAGTACTTAATTTTGCATCAGTTTTTCTATTCAGTAAAATATCTCTTATAAGTTATGTAACTCTTCTCACACCAAAATCACAGACATGGTACCAAAACAATAAGTAACTAAGGGTAAGCTTTCCCATGCAAAACAGACACCACAAAACAAGAATGGAACCAAATATCGTACCTGCCATCATAGACGAAGTTTGCATATAGTAGTATTTAATTTTGCATCATTTTTTATATTCAGTATAATTGATAACCCATTTTAGAATTTATGTATCTCTTCTATTAAATGTAAGAATAAATGGCCAAAACAAAAAGTTACTAAAGGTAAGCTTTCTTATGTATAGCAGACAACACAAAAACGGATACCTAAGAAATTATGTAACTCTTCCAATTATGTTAACTCTTCCAAAGACATCAACAATTGAACTAAAACAAAAGTAACTAAAGGTAAGGCATGCAAAACAAGAACGGAACCCAAGTCCGCGCCGATCTCTTACCTGTCATCGTAGGCGAAGTTCGCCTGTAAGGTGGTCCAGTAGAGCAGCCAGGTAACTCCGGAGACCAGCGCCGTAGCGCCGTATTCCATGCTTGTCGAACCAGGTAGGTTGTGGCAGGTCGGCGCTTGGCGGAAACCTCGCTGCTGCCCTTTCCTCGGGGGCATCTTGCGAGCCCGCCCGCCAATCAGCACTCTGCAACACAACAACACAGAACGGGATTTGTCAGAAGGCGGAGGTTTTGTTTTCAAAAGATTATTAATAAAGTCGCAATGGGGTTTGGGAACGGAATGGGTTACGGGATGGAAGTTTTTTTGTTTCCATCTTAGTACATTGTACCAAGATGAAAAAAAAAATATTTACAGTACTCCATCTTGTTGGCCACTATTTCATTACGTTACAGCAACTCCAAACGTAGTGTAGTGTAGTCTATTCGTTTCCGGCTGCCTATTCCTAGCCTCCATTAAGAGCTTTAACACAGTCAATAACGCCTCGTAATTTAGACCCTGGTCAAGTAACGACTCCTAACGCG
The DNA here is from genome assembly GCA_023701765.1 of Hylyphantes graminicola. Lineage (NCBI taxonomy): Eukaryota > Metazoa > Arthropoda > Arachnida > Araneae > Linyphiidae > Hylyphantes > Hylyphantes graminicola. The sequence continues at coordinate 18,206,644 of CM043123.1, read as the reverse complement.
CGTATATTCTTAATACGCTGTACTAAGAATATACGTAGATACTATTTTGTACACTGTAAAAATATCTACAATGCAAAAAGGGATTTGTCAGATGGGATAACAATGAGGAGGAGGTGCGGACTTTTTTAAAAAAAAAGGCCGCTGATTATTAATATGTCGCAATGGGTTAGTGGCCAATGGGATATATTTAGGCATTTTTTTTAAATCTTAGTACACTATACCAAGAATCTACGTAGCGAGTTATTAGATACAATTTAGAACACTGTAAAGATAACTACAATACAGACTGGTTTTGTCAGAAAAGATAAAAATGAGGTGGTGGTGCCGCTTTTGTTTTAAAAAGGCAGGTGATTGTTAATAAGTAGCAATGGGTTTTGAAAAGTAATGGGTTTATGACCAACGGGACAGAGTGAGGCATCAAAGTTTTTAATCTTAGTATGCTGTAGGGTCAAATGGGGTAAGTGTGATTGGGGGTAAAAGTGAAAAACAGCTCTTGTAACTTTGGAAAACATTCTAAAAATCTGAAAGTTTGCGATACATAACATTAGACCACTTATAATTAAACTAAAAAGAAATATTGACCTTATTTTTTGTTTAAAGAAAGTTTTGAGCTTTTGAATTTAAGTGCAACTGTCTTTTTTTTTTCAAATTCGAAAGATTGATTCGATTTGATTTCCACATCAAAATCACACTTACCCATATGTGGGGTAAGTGTGATAAAACAGCAATGGATTTTGAAATGCAAATTTTGTACACTTAAAATTGGAATTCAAACAAATAATTTTTTTTTCTGCATAGTATGTTTCTTATAATAATTCACTACCAATTTTAGGATTTGGAATTTACTTGAAGCAGAGAACGAATTTTCTTAATGAAAAATGCAGAAACCCTATCACACTTACCCCACTTGACCCTACTAAAAATATACATATATATAAGATGCTTTTTAGTATGCTGTAAAGATAACTACTATACAGAACTGGATTTGCCAGATGGGAGAAGAAAGAGGCGGAGGTGCCGCTTTTGCTTTAAAAAGGCCAATACTAGTTAATAAGCAGCAATGAATTTTGGAAAGAATTTTTGGATTTTAACTCAGACTGAGTTAAAATCACTTGTTTGGAGTGATCCTGTTGAAGGTTTAACACACAAAGGATCCACTCCTTTCGGAGAAGTACATTTTCAAGACTGGATGAGTGAAAAATACTCAGATTGAGTTAAATTCGCTCGTTTGTTTTAAGAGTGTATATGCATACTCTTTACAATATACTAATAATGTGCAAATAGGTAATTTAGATACTTTTAATACACGGTGAAAGTAACTACACCTCAGAACGGGAATTGTCAGATGGGGTAAGAGTGAGGCGGTGGTGCCGCTTTTATTTTAAAATGGCCACTGATTTTTAATAAGTATCAATGGCTTTTGGAGCGTAATGGGTAAGGGGCCAACGCGATGGATTGAGGCGTAATTTTTTTTTAAATCTTAACACACTGTACTAACAATATGCTTAGAGAGTCATTAGATACAGTATAAAAAACTGCAAAAATAACGACAATACAGAACGGGATTTGTCGGAAAGGATTAGAATAAGGCGAAGGGGCTGTACTTTTTTAGAGTGTAATATAGTATTGTAGTATATAGTATTGAGTGTAATATAGTATTGTATATTATTGTATTATAATAATAAAGCTAATGGTGTGAGGCATACATTCTCAAAATGTTTTCTAAAAATAATCTTCTATTTGCTTTAATTAGCGTCGTAATGAAGGTGCAACAGAAACAAATAAATAACGAAACAATTTTAATTCATAAATATTAATTGCATGAAAACTACAACTCATTGTTATCTTTTTGGTTGCCAAATATTAACATTAAAAGTTAAAATTTGTCCGAACCTACTAGCTCATAAGGCATTGTCCATATCTGATTGTGTAGCCATTATTCCGGTGGTGCTAATAATATTAGCGATTAGTAGTGCCAAATAGTTAGTTTAGCGATGAGCCTCTACTTAACTTCACAAGCAAGCTTATTATATACGAACCTGGGTCGACAGCGTGAGGGTCAGACATGCCGACCATAACACTACTACGACCGTCGCGTCGGCCACATCTTCACATCGTACCAAAATTTGATTGTAAAGTCCATATCGAAAACCAATTTCCTTTTTTAAATAATACTTCTTAAATATTCATTGTAAGTGCAGTCGAAATTTATTCTAGCATGGCATAACTGCCCTAAGTATAAATTAAGGAAAGCCCTATCCTATCCCTATCCATTCCCATTTGCATCTAATGCTAGCGCGGGCCATTTCTTCCCTGCATTATCGGATTCTCATCCAGCCCTTATCGTTTGACTATGTTGTAAATGACCTTTATGAAAAACGTGTACCGCGGAAAATAGTTACTATATATTCACTCGAATAAGAGTTGTTACAACTTTGGTGGTATGACCCGTCAACCCGCATTCGCTATCTTGCTGAAGACATTGGGGTTTACTATTGGCCTTAAGCGCATTTATTTGGCACTAAATTACCCGAGGTGGTGAAATGAAAGGATTGCCCAGTACACAAAAGCTATGGGCTGTTTTGACTCATCTACGTTTCGCAACATGAGCCCATTTTCCTCCAAAATACGATAAATTCGATATTATACAGAATACACGTCAAACGAAACAATATTGTTGATGTTATAAGTCTACACATGTCGCATTTGGTGCGTTTCTTACCAATTAACATTTCAAATAATTACTATAGTAAACCGTACAATTTTTATTTTTTACTAATAAAGAAATATGCATCAGTTTTTCTTTACAAGAAATTGAATTTAAAAAAAAGATAACTTTAGTATATTTTTCCCGATAACTTTTAATTGCGGATACAGTAAATGTAATAAATACCTAGATGCTATGTACAGAAAACCACTCTAATTCACTTCAACTCTATTGCTGGTTTTACATGCAAAGGTTTGGTAATGTCGGTCATAGTTAAAACAATGCTTTTGGTTTTACCTGCAGTTTTTAATCAAGCAGTGGTATAGTTGAAACGCTGGTGCATTGGCAATGTACGGTCGTCTATTTTACTGCATTTCAAAATAGCTTAACATGTCACAATTTGATTAAAAACCACAGTTGAAACCGTAAATACGGTTTTACTATGGCCCTGTAAGCTGGGCCTAAGAGTTTCCATTAGTTCTCGATAAATCTATTTTAAACTCAGTTACCATTTTATAGTCCCAACACGAGCGATCTCCCAAGTTGACGATTCGCAAAAGACTCAGTTTGAAGGGAAAAAAGAAAAAAAAAATGTAACTCAGTCCACTAATGATGCAAAAACTAAGACCCGCTGTAAAAATTCCTTCCGAGAATGTGGCTTTTATTGACTTTACTACCTTTTACTTTTTTTTATCTTCCAGTTTCTCTAATCCCGAAGGAAATTCCCCGGACATAGGTAGCTCTTAATTGTTCGTTTCGCGGTGTCTGGAGTCTATTTGACCCCCATTTGTGGTCAGTAGTGGTCGATAATATCTTCGCCCTTTGGACCAAAAAGAAAATGCAACGGGGGATTTTCTGGGTACTCATTGTTATAAAGAAAGTGGGAAATAGTTAAAATAGCCTTTGGGTCGATAATAGGTACTAAAATCTGTTAAAAGTACACAGTTAAGGTACCGATGTTGGATATAGTAATGAATTCATCAATTAAAAAGTCAGACATCTGGAAAATATAACATATCATGGTTAAATTTATCTTATGAGTATCAACTAAACGATAGTTATATTAAAATAAGTGCTTGCGTTGAAAAATTATTTTTATGACGCGTTCTCAAATATAGCCGAGGAAGTCAATTACCCTGTCAGTATTGTAAGTTAAAAAAAAATTACTTGTTACTTTACAGGAAATGACAGATTTTATTTCTGAAATTTTCCTTTATTAAAATGATAAAGATTAGATAGAAAATGTAAATACCTTATTTTTCAATATTTATTTTGTAGGGTTGTGGCATATTATTTGACTGATGCTGAACTAATTTTTAGGTTAATTTCTAGGATTTAATTAATATCTTTCAAATTAGATACATGAATTATATAATTATTATTTAAAGTAGTAGTGACTATATAATTTATTTTGGGGTCAATACTCCCTATGAACCTCAATATTGACCTCCTAAAATATGTTTTAGTTGCGCAGTTTTAATTCAAAATGAAAAAAAAGAATTGAAAAATGAGTATTGAAAAAAAAAGTCTTATAAGAATAAAAACTATTTTTTTATGAGTAAAAAGATTACTTCTTGCATTTTGATATCAACTTAAAATATTAAAAAATTAATAATTAAATTATAGTTATATCGAAATTACAGTTTGTCCAATTCCCCGACAAATTAACATATTTCAGTTAATATAATTTACTTAGCTTGGAGAATCGATTTTTTTTGTACAATTTCCTTTTTTACAATTCTCTCATTAATATTTATATTTAAATGTTGCATGTGAATTGCATATTTACAAAACTAGCATTATTTATGAGATACATTTTATGTGTTGTGGTAAAAAAAACTTAATTGCAAAACAAATAGAGTACTTGAATAACTGAATTTTTTTTTAAAACTAATATTTCAAAAAGTTCTACGCAAGAGAAAATTGTTTTTTAAAGATAAATTCAAAATCACCAGACAACCGTGCATAATGTTGATTTGATTCCAATCAGTTTATCCTTTTATTTTTTCTACCATTAATACGTTAAGCGTTATTTGGAAACACCAACAAAATGGAAGATAAGCTTTTGGCCTGGTACCAGGCAGGGACTATTGTTTCCGCGCAAACTCAAGTTAAACTGGAAAGCAGCCAAATACTTCCCAATGCATTGATGGTGTTTACAGAATTCCGTATTTTTATACGAGCGGCTTAGGTTAAAAGTGGTTCAACTATACACAAATTTATTTCAGGACTCATTGTGTTTGATGAAAAGACTTTGGCTGATGTATCCAAACAGTACATAAAGTGGTAATAAGTACAAAGTTTTTACTTAATTACGTCAGGAAGACGTAAACATGGCATTCAAATATCTTAAAATATTAAGACTTAAGAAAATGCCTTATCAATGATTTCTTGAATTTTCATTGAAATGTATTACAAAATCTTTGAAATTAAGTGTAACTAGTGACATTTGAACGGCTAGTGTCCCAAGGAGATTCCATAAAATTTGAAAGGGAAATCAATTTAATTGAATTAATAACATTTAAAATCTGTTACAATTAAAAAAAATCGACACATTTTCTGGATAAATTATATGGAATTTTTATAGCACACAACTGCAGAGAGTTTTTTTCTGTAAAAATAACCTTGTTTTAACAGTATAACTGTTCAACTATCTGAAACGCAATATTTTAAAATTTGAATGTTTAATATATAAAATGTATAAATGCATTAAATGTATAATGCAATAAAATTATGTTGAAGCTATAAAAAATTATCCACTAAGTGTAAACATTTATTAGTTGGCTTTAGTTGAATTAGAATCGCAATATAGCAACTTATGTGCTAATGGAGACGGCTCACGCACTTTAGACAAACGGTCAGGTGAAAAGGAATACGACACCCATAAACGAGCTGCCTACAAAACTTTATATTTTTGGGGTTTCTTTTGTTAGAATTTACGTCACACTAGTGCTACACTAAGCTCACCCAGAAACATCTTACTCGGCGTCAAGACTTTAGACTACGACAGATTTAATGTGTACTAGCCACATATAGACTGCGCTGCTTACTGACTGATGTTTTGTCTAGCACGATCCGTTTAAAGAAAGATATTGCGAGGACAGAACCTTGCAGCGAAATCACATTTGGATATTGGACATTGATCGATATGATGCACTCCATCCCGCGCCGTCAAGGATCGCCAGTTCTGAAGTCCAATGCCTTTCCAACTGGGCTACTTTAGTGATAAAAAAAATAAGATCACTTTAAGTATTTAGACCATTTTTAAAATAAACAATTCATATTTACAAGAGCCCTTATTTTATTCCGTTCGAATAACGCTTCATGTAATCAAGATGCATTTGCGGAAACTAAAAGCTCCTGCAGTAAGGCGATTAGCGGTTTTATTTGAAAAGATGTGAATGTTAAAATAATTCCCCTCCCAAAGAAGAACAGATGGGATAGCAATACTTTGAATTTAAATGTATTCAGGGTGCATCATTAAAAGAACTTCAAAAATATAACAATATGTAAAGTAACAATACGTTTTTAATGACGTTAAGTGGATTTCGATTTTTAATATTGTGTTTCTAAGTCAAATGCATTTTTAACTGTTATCTTCCTTAAATTTAACCTTCTAATGCAAAATAGTTGCTTAAATAAAACATCGGCCGTATTGTTTCAAGTAACCTCTCTTAAAAATTTAGTTTTCTAATCTCCCCATAAGACTCAATTTGAAAGGTTTTGGTTAAATTATAGAATTTGAAAGTAGCTTAAAAAATGCAAATACTAAGAGAAATATCTGTTAAGTTTAGTTAATTATCAAGGTAAAATACTTTAGAAATTCCGATGGCATGATTAGAATACTACGGAAAAATAACAAGATTAAAAATTTCATCAAAGTAACTTAAATTTTAAATTAAAACATCAGTTAGTAATAGTACTACATACAAATGATAATGTTTTATTAAAATGAAATGCATAATTTTTCTTTAAATAGTTAATATCATTCAATTTTACGTACAGTTTCATTGAAAATGCGTAATTTATTCATAGCTTCATTTTACATACAAATACATTTAATAGTTACGGCTTAATGCATTTCTATAAATTTATACAATACAGCTGTATTAAATGTATTTTAAAATATTAGCTGAGCCAAATATTTTCCCAGTTGCAACTACTATATACATGATAAACATCAATTCCATCCTTGAAAATCAAAAATCAATAACAATTTCATTCAGTTCTCAATGTAGTAAAGACCAAATAATATCATTAAAAATTAATAACTTATTTATAAACCTTAAGATGCTGCTTTTTCTAATCTAATGACTAACAAAATTTGTTCTGAATTCGGTTTAGTAATTTCTTTTTTTGTGCTTTTTGATATATAAGCTAAATTGGAACTAAATTGGATTAGAGATTTCTCGGATTTCAGTTTCTCATTAGAGGCAAGAAAGAGACCTCTTTCAGTCTATTTCAAAACTTTCCAGTAGTTTTGTTGATGATATTTTTCAGAAATAGAAGAAATTCCTATTTTATTTTCTAAATAAAGAAATTCTTTGGTTATTTTTTTAACTTTAAACTAGAAATTGAATGCCATAAATATAAAAAAGTAGTAATGTGATAGCAGTATATTACTAAAAATAGTTTGAATCTTTTTTTTTTTTTTTTTTTTTTGTAGCATGGCCGTGATTTCATAAAAGTTTGCTTAAAAAATTAGTGTAACTTTACTCCTGTGTTTTGAAGTAATGTTACACCATATTTATACTGTAAAGTAACACCACAAAATGCGAGTATATTTCTTATAAGTATAACGTAAGTCCATAAATTTGGTGTAAAGTAACTCCATAAAGCTAGGCTATACTACCCTTTTATGGAGCACCTGCTATACATTATATAACTAAAATTGTATAACGTTGATTGTATAATATCCTCAAAGTGTTTCACTGTATGCGTATTAAGTTAAACGTTATTCCGAAACAATAAGTTGACATTTCATTATAGTACACCTCTGTCAAAATTTTGCCAATATCTAATTTACTTTAAATTTATTATTTAAAAAGTATATATATATTTTATAAACGAAAATCAAAACAAAATCAGATACGGTAAAATATCACTGAGACAACTGATAGCTATAAGAAAAACTTTCCTGGCTTTTTCAAGCGTAGATTGCCTTTTGAGATTTTTAGGTTTTTCTCAGAAATATAAGTAAAACTATTTAACGTACGACAATTAATTTCAAATTAATTTTTAAATAAATGTTTTGCAAATTATCCATCATAAACATTGCTGCGTAAAAAAAAACTCTTATAACAGTTGGAGGGTTAAGGAATGTACAGTGAACGACCCGTTGACTAGCGTTGTTCTAAATAAAAGTAGCGGAAAATTCCTAAAAGATCACGTTTGCTTCGTTAATAGAAACTGTTAAGTTCAGCACTACCACCGGTTAGAAGCTATTTTGAGGGACGTCTATTCCCGAAATGTGGAGGATTTTTTTTATAGTAGCTAAACTCAACGAAAAAAAAAAAGACTGATTGGAAGTTAACAAACAACTTTGGGACTTGTTGAAAACTGATTGCGATGCGAAAGAAAACTTAAATGTTTTTTTTTTTGCGGGTTTATAAATAAATAACAAATTGCAATCAATTTAGGTGCCACTTAGTCTACTATATGGTATATAATTTCTATATATATAATTTCTAATAAAGTTTCCATCTTTTGTATATTTACTTAAAATCCACAATCATTTTACTCCCTTGTTATAAAATCATTTATTCACTAGTACGTCATGCAACCCTACCCTTATCATGCACCAACAAAAATCGTCGTCAATAAGGAAGAAATCGAATGAAAACTTCCAATACACAAAGTAAAGAAAATTATTTTTAACTGGTAATGAGCCGAAATGGTTATTATTTTTAATAAACCCACTTTTACTTTTCATTACTACAGAGTGTCCCCAAATGGAAAACCTGTTTTTTAAAAACATATTTTTTTTTATTCCGTTAGTCACTTCAAATAAAATATACAAATCCTATGGGAGAAAAAAAATTATAAAGTGCGTATAGACTAAGTTTAACTTTCTGGTAGTTTATTTTCAATGAAATATTTCGTAATTAAATTTTAATTGGGAATCGCTGGATGCTTGATAAGAAAAAAAAAATGGACCGTAACAGTTTTTTTAGCACAATTGTGTTTATATGATAAATGATACTTAGAAATATACAGGGTGTCCCAAAATGGACTACCTGTTTTTAAAAGTTAATAAAAAAGAAATGGATAGAGATATTAACACAATTTTTGCAGAAAGCGAATGAGTCATGTCTGGAATTCGATATGGAACACGTTATTATGCTAGTTATGTTAATACGTCATTATATTTTTGCACTTTATTGTGTTCAATTTAACCGAAAGATGGCACTTCAATACCGTGTGTTGGTAGTATGAAAGAAATAGGCACTGTATACACCAGAAACAAGGACACGTGGTCAAAACTGAACATTTCTGAACACGTGTTCTTCTTTTCGGTGTATACGTATGCCTAGTTCTTTCATACAGCCAACACACGCTATTGAAGGGTCATCTTTCGGTTACATTGAACATATGTAATAACATAATAACGTAATAAACATAACTAACATAATAAAGTGTTCCATATAAAATTCCAGACATGACTCATTCGTTTTCCGCAAGAATTGTGTTAATATTTCTATCCATTTCTTGTTTATTAACTTTTAAAAAAAAGTAGTCCATTTTGGGACAACCTGTAAATTTTTCTACTACACTGCACGTTCTACTACTACATTTTCCTATAAATGAAATAAAAATATAATCCCTGAAAAAAAAACCAGAACTTTCTAGTGTTCAAGACATTTCGTTGGACCCAAGTGTTTTACCCATTGTTGAAGTGGATATACAACCTTATGTACACCACCATATATATTAGGGCTTCAAGTAAATAGTAGCCTAAAATGTAGGTCAGCCTTCAAGCATGTTCCTATGGTGAAGCAACAAAGAGATAAGGTTCACAGCAATTCACCGCTGACAAACATGTGATGGAGTATGATGGAAATAGGGATATGACAATGAAGGGGAAAATCCAATACAACAGGGAATTTGGTCTCTCTGGGATGTAAGCAGAAAACATTAAACAACACAATTGACTCGTATGACGAATGTTTCATGCATTGTGTGGTGGTAAAATCATAAATAACAATGATTTTGGTAGATAATTAATCTTTTGTGGATTTGTTTTTGAATGTAATGTTTTAGGAGCAATATAAGCAATGACGCAAGAAAATTTAAGATAGGGGTAATTCCACGTCAGAAGAGACCACGACTTCAAAAAAAAAATATTTTTTCCCACAATTGTATCTTTTATATTTGCTTTAGAAAGGTTTGAATTTTATTTTTTTTTGCATCATCAACTATTGTTGTTTCGTCTTTGGCAACACAGCGGCTTCAAAATGGCCGCTTTGTTTCGAAAACATGATATCGTGTTTTTGCAGCATTTTGAATCCTTGAATTTTCAGATAAGAAATACATTTTATCAGATTTTTTGGTAAAATTATGAAAATACACTATCAGAACTATGTTAAAACCACATTATTAATTGGCATTTATAACTAAAAGATATTTAATTTGGAAGATAAAAATCTCCTTTTTGACTGTAGTGTCAGTCACGAAAAGATATAAAAGTTCCCATAACTTTTTTAAATAAGGCTTTACTTCAAATTTTTTACTATATTTTCTTACTATAGTAACCTCTGTGTAATTCCAACCTTTTTAATTTTAAAATAAAAAGCATTTTCTCCATTTATAACACATTTTAGATTTGTAGTGTCAGTCACGATGTAGTGCTAGTCACAACTTCTTTTTGATCTAGATGCTTTAGATTAGCTAAATATTCGTAGATTTCTTATATTTTGATAATTTTGATTTAAGATAGCTATTTCAACAGCTAAAAGAAAAAAAAGAGCAAAGGGGATGTTTTTAAGACGGGATAAATTTTAAAAATTTAAAGAAAATGAAAGCAAAAACCACTTTACGGACAACACTTCAATTAAAAGTAATACACCTCTATTGCAATCCTCCAACCGTTTGACAACCTTGTCTGGTGATTCTCTTCCAAAAGTCATGGTCATCTTTGAATTCAATCATGGTAAAGGACCAATTGATGGACTTCGTGATACAGTGAGGAGGGGATAAAAGAAGTCACACTTCCTATGAAATTTGACCCACATTTTGCTAAAGATTTTTTCACTTTGCATAAGAAATCTGCCCAAACATATAACTATTATACATTTCTGACAACTGTGTAAAGGGCAAAATAGGTAGATTAAATTATATATGCCCATTAAAGGAAGTTAAATCTTCCAATTCCTAGACACACAAAAATTGCTTCGTTTTTTAAAATTAAACAAATGCCTACTTAAAACAACTGCCAATGTTTCATTAAATCCCCCAAAATACTACACGGTTAATTAAATAAATTTAAATGTTGTAAAAAGAAATACCTCTCAACAAAATGCTGAAAATGAACTTGATGCTGGAAAAAGAGCTTTATTTCCTTTTGTAGTTAAATTATCGTAAAAATAGTATCGTAGTAAAAGTTTAAGTAAAGTTGCTTATTCAATAAAACTGAAACATCTGCAATGATCGGGGGTCTTTTTGCGAGGCCTGAGAAGGAAGGTTTTTCAGAAAATGCTATTGAAGAAAGAAGTAAGAAACTACCAGAAATCAACTTTAGGGGACGTTGTGTAACTTTGTCTAAGTATATTTTTACCATGTACGCAATTTTTAACTTACTATATTCAAAACTATTTACATATGTTATGTTATTATTGCCTAAATTTTCCATTTCTGTGATACGATTCACATGATGAAGTGTGCCACAAGTTGAATGTAGTGTAAGTCACGCACAAAAGTGTTAACAAATTATTTCCTAAGATATTTCAATACTTTTTTGCAATTAAATGATTTAGCTTTAAACCTTATAATTAAAATAAGCACTGGTAAAATGTTGATTTACTGCATTTTGAAGAAAAAATTTAGAGTTCAAGAAATTACCAGAAACCTACTTTGGAGAACATTGTTAACTTTTTCTAACCATAATTTTACCATTTATGCAATTTTTAACACTCCTTTTTACAAAATTATTTACATATGTTGTGTTATTATTGCTTAAAATTCCATATCTGTGATACAATTCACAATGTAGTGTCAGTCACGAAATGAATGTAGTGTCAGTCACGCACAAAATCGTTAATAACTTATTTCCTATGGTATTTTAATACTTTTTTGCAATTAATATATTTAGCCTGAAACCTTATACTTAAAATAAGCAGTGGTAGAATGCTGATTTACTGCGCAATCAGAAGAAATTAGAATTTTTCTGATAGCCAAAAATCTACGAACTTTCGTGTAGTGTCAGTCACATCAGGACATTTTTGTTATTTTTTAGTTAAATATTTAATTAAAAAAAATTTTAATGATTGCTAAAAATACTATATGCTCAGGGGTATACTGACATACAATAATTTTTTTTCATAAATAAAAAATAATTATGAAATATGCAAACGAAATTGGTTAAATCGTTCTGATGTAGTGTCAGTCACGCGTGGAAATGCCCATAGATATAAAAATGAGTTTTATAAAAAGGTGTTACCTCTCAAATATGTCGATTCGACTGTTAATGTAATTGAAGATGTCTTGAAAAGTCTTTTTCTAACTAATTGAACATATTTTCAATAAAATCTTTAGTTTCTCAATTGTACTGAGCATATACATTTTAAAAGTATTTTTCAAAATTATCATTATTATTCAATTTAGAGATTGTTCTTCTTACACATCTAAGAACGATTGTAAATTAAAATAGTAACAAAAACCAATCTCAATTTAACCAATCATTTTGTTCTTAACTTCCTATTTTCTTATTTAAAAAATCACTATAAAATGGTTTAAATAAATTTTCTAAAGGAATACCAAATAAATACATTTCACGCATTCGAGAAATTTTAACAATACTTCCATAAATACTTAAATCCCATACTTAAGCATAAAATCTTAATTTCCATATTAAACTAAGCTAATTTGTGACAACGTCAAAGCAAAATTCCTCCTCTTATTACTTCACTGCAACAATGCAAGTTTCCCCATGTGAACTGATTAATTATGTGCTTCTTGCAAACTCAACTTCAAATCTACTTCAGCGCATAAAGAGAAATATATGTCTTGGTTCCATATGGTTGTAACCATAATATTTTGGATAAATTGAAGTTCAGATGTTTCTGTAGGTTCTAGAGCCCAAGCAATACCACCTAGATTAGAAGGCCGGCGAACAAAATGCTTGACGTCATATTAGTGGACCGATTCTGTGGTTTTGACAAATGATCATTCGTGACTAGATCTTGTATTTCAATAAATTTTTAAGATAAGATGAATCAAGATGTGACGTCATCTTAAGATAGGACGTTATTGGTCAACAAATCAAAATTTGTCCACTAGTGTGACGTTGTGTTGTTTAGTTCTTCGGCCTTCTAATCTAGGTGGTATTGGCCCAAGGGACCGTTTTTGGAAAGCATACGCCATTGTTCGGGAGACTTTCAAGTTACATTCTAAGATCGAACCAACAACCAAACGATAATTGGTTAGTATATTTCGAATTTTTTGTGGGGAACGCGTGTGGACGTTAAAAGTTGAGTTATATAATATAAAAAAAAATGGCAGTTGACTTGTAATATGAGAAAAAGTGTCATACCTTATTATAAAGTTGTGAATAAATATTGATAAATAAGCTATAATTTTTCAGTATATTTTTTAACTAATCTATTTTAGTCCAATTTCATAACTATAAACAAGAAAATTATAGATTTGTAGTTACTAGGATGGTATTCTGTTGTGAACTTAGATCTGAAGGCCCTTATGCCGTTACACTTCACCATAATTGGACCAACACTACACCAAATTTACGATCTAGTAATGTATTGGGTAGGGTAGGGTAGGGTATTTTACATATATATTCCGACTTGTGTGCTTGCTCAGTGAGCCGCTTATAAGTCTTCGTCAAGTAAGACAGACACAGAAAGATTTTTTACTGTCACAAAGAGAGGAAATACACCCAGGGCGAAGGCGGGAATCGAACCCGCGCCCGTTACATCACGCAGACTGCTGGCCTGCGATGCTTACCACTCGGCCATCCGGGCCCCAATGTATTGGGGAAAACGTTGGACAGCTAAAGTAAGCTTGTACCCTCTTAGAGTCACAATTTATATTTTTAAATTTTTTACTGTAAATTTTTAAATAGGCAATTACAGCTTTGGCATCCCAAAACAGAGAAATGTTCGCACCGATTGAATTAAATTCTCGAGTTTGCCAAAGAGATTAGCATTGTTTCTTAACGAAGCATTCGTTTTCTTTGGAGCGCGAAAATTCTGCTCGACCATTCGCTTGGAAAATAGGGTTTGCAAAATGTCGAAACTATTTCAAATACTTATAAAATTACGAAATTTGTTACTAGTTTGGAAATTCTTTCTTGAGTATGCACCGACAGAAATTTGTGAAAGTTAATTTACGAAAGAATTGGACAAATATTGTTAGGTTTCATAGGAGCTAGTTCCAATTTATAGGACTTAAAGCTAATATTTTTTACAGTGAATCTCGGTTCATTTAAGCACAAATTCTGAAAGATAAAATAACCCACAAACATATTAAAAACACTATTCAAAACTTTCTACCATGTATTAGTTCGCTCTAATATTAATTTCAATGACTTATATCTTGACAGAAATGTGTATCATAATAAAGAAAATAGTATTTTTACATTTTTTTTGTATAAATAAGGCAACACATTGACGTTTTTTTTTTAAAGAATCAATTCCCAGTTAAAAAAACTAATTTATTAAAAATGCACAATCAAAAACTTTTATTTATAAAATAAGATTCATATTCAGAACTAATACTTAAACATTTAATAACATCATTTTGTCTAATTAATTAGTATATAATGGAGCACAGTTTTAAAATAATAAGTAATAAAGCCCCCAAAAAATTATGAATATATTTCGTTAGGCTACAAGAAAAAGATTTAAAAAAACTGTACAAAGAACAAGCAAAAAAATTATAACATCTCAGAAAAAAGTAGCTGAATACGAATAAAGGTAAACTCTTCAGGGATTTGCCGTTCGTTATCTTTTTATAACAAATACAAAAAAAAAAAAACTTTGATTTTTAACGTCTTTATTATTAAAGCATTTTTATTCCTGAATACTGTAAATTTAATGTCTATGTATATTATAGTTTGTCATCTGAATGCAATTCTTAATTTGCATGGGTTTTTTTACACAGAAATTAAAATCAAATTTATAAAAATAATTAAATAAATTTCATTTACGTAACATTTAGTGAAATAATTAGGAAAAAAGAATTATATAATAATGGTTGAAAAAAGTTTTTAAAAACATTTTAGTTTGTTTATTTAATAAAAAATTCTTTTTAAAGGTTAATACGGCAATATTGGATATTTTAAGTCATATTTTTGTGATGAATGGTACTGTAAAGAAGTAATTCACCGAACTTGTAAGTACTGTAAGACTTAAAATTTTGTTTAAAAGTCCCTATAATATTGAATCTAAAAAAGTAAGAGCTTAGAAGTTATTTTATATACTTTTTTTTTCAGACACAAAATTCAGCAAATTTCGTAATTTATGCCATAAAAATCCATTTTTATGTAACCTCAAGAAACAAATGTATACATGAAAACCTAATATATAAATTTCTCACTCTACAGTTTTCAAAAATTTAATACAACATACCTCATTTCTTTCAAAAAGGATAATTGATGCTTCTAGTGGAAATCAAAAACATTTCTGTTAAACTTTAAAAATCAGTACAGTTATTTTCTTTGAAAAATACATCTTTACTATACTAGTATCTTGAAATATGTATAAAATGATGTAAATACTTAAACTTATGTTTCCGTAACCAACTTTAAATTTCATCATTCTTTCGATATTTTAAAATTTTAATCATACCTAAAAAGTTAAAGTTTGTCCTAAACTCTTGGTTAAATATATACCATAATTACAGTATTTCAGCTGTAAATAAAAACATATTAATTAAATATACTGTAATACCCCCTCCCCCCACAAATGATGGCATATACCTGGCTTAAAAGATGCCGAGTGGTCCTTGAAAGGTTAATTGTAAACTGTATTTATTAGTTTAACGGCGATTTCAATGTTTTTTATTATTAAAATGCCTGTTAAAATAACAATTGAAAAAAATAATATCCAGACGGTAGAATTGTAATAAGTACAAATATAAAACGAAATAATTCAGACTTATGTTGGTTTAAACATATATTTGATTTTCACGAAACATAAGTGAACAAAAGTAGTGAAATAGGATTAAAAGTAGTAAAGTAGATGGTCATAAATGGATTGTCAGAATAATGGATTGTCGGAATGAATATTTAAAAATTCAATTTCTTTTGAAGTACATATTTTATTGGTTTAATACAATGCAATTTTCTTATTTCCGTGTAATATGGAATGATTAAAAAAATATGAAAAATATATAAATATCAGGGGATTGAGGAGTTACTGATATTGAGCCTTTTTCGATTAATTTAAGATATATTCTTTTGCAGTTACTATCACAAATGAAATTTCATGTAATCGCAATAATTTTTCTAATATATTATTCCATATATCCAAACAAAATTGTCTATTCATATTAACACCCATTTTAAAAACAGAAATTTGCATTACTTCAAACATAAAATATCGAAGAAAAGAGGGAAAAATAAAACATATAGATATTATCGGGAACTTAATTTAATTTAGGATAATTTTATAACTTTTTGTTTTATTATAGCGCATATGAATATGCTCTTTCATATAAAAATTTCACCCTTTTTTGGATGAAAATATGCTTATGTGGTTAGGGCTTTAAAAGAGAATAAATTTAATGTTTGCAGTTTGCATGCGACAGGGTAAAATAATTAAAATATGGTTCTTTCATGTATTGTGTGCATTTGATTAAATTATTTGTACCTAAACAACTTTTATTTCGTTTTTTATTTTGTTTATGTATATTCAAAGTAATTAAACTTTGATTTAATTAAGCTTTTTAAAATTTGATAATTACTAACTTATTTATGTATTTATATTTTTAATAAAACCCCACACTAGATTAAAAAAATAAATATTAAAATTATTTGAACCACATAGAATCTTCTTCAATAAAAAGATTATATATATTTCGGAGTAAAAGTTAATGATAATGTGTGGTAAAGTTAAGAATTCTTAAATAGATAATTATTTATTCTAATAAGTTATGTGTATTTGCTTCACTTATCATTGAAATTTTATTTCAAGGACGAGTTTTAAAAAATGTGTTTAAAATGTTGTATTTTATCATATTTTAAATGTCCACTTTGGTATTTAAATTGTAACGTAAATATAATATAACGATAGTTTTTTCGGAGCAAAGCTTGCAGGCTTCCAATTTCCTTTTTTTTATAGAAATGTTTTTGTTTTACTTACTTAACTTTACATGAATATGGAATTTTTTTTCAATATTAAAACAGTTTCCTCACATACATTTTTTCATAAATTTTAAATATATTAAGATTAACATACTTTTATTTGAAAATGGTTCAATTAATTGAAATCTTCCACCAAACTGTAAAAATAATTTTTAACTTTTTTTTAAATGTAACTAAATTAGATTTTTTTTCATAATAAATACTCATTTGCATAGAGATGCTTCTCAGTTTACATTTCTACCTAGAGTATTTCTAAATTTTGCAGAAAAAAAGTTTTTTTTTAAAAAAAAAATTAAAAAATGTGACTGCACTAGTAAAGGATGTAAGACAAAAAAAAAATGATAAGAAATTTTCTTAAAAGTTCCTGTCTAGAAATGCATTTCTCCACTTATACAATAAAGTAATTTTTAAATTTGAAACTAGGACATTTTAAATCTTTACATTAGTACAACGACGTTGTAACTGAAACTTTAGTTATAAAGGCATTCTCGGTTTTTCGATGGCATTATAAATGGTTTGGTGGAAAACTAATTTGTTATAGCAAAGAAAAGTACGTTCGAATAGAATTTTCTATTTATAATTGTTTCTAATGGTGTCCATATAAACAGATTTTTTAAACCCATATTGTTAAAAAAAAGATTTTAGTAGGTTTTTATTATCTAAATTAATTTGTGTTTTTGTTATAATATTGTCAAACCTAAGAAAAAACTCATTTAAAGAAAATATTAATAAGATTTCCTAAAATGTTAAACTGCACTCCAATGTCATTTCTATGTAGGAGAACCAAGGTTTCAGGTTTTATATAACATATTTAACAAATTAAAACTGTACAAAACTTGAAGCTATTTTTTAGAACATGAACTAATTGAAAATAATTTCTGAAAGACGAAAATTTTAAAGAATTAATGAGTTTGGAGGCTTAGAAAAGAAAAAGCATCTAAAGCCATTAAAATAAAAAAAACGTTGAAACTTGATTCCTTAGAAATAACCTACATAGCAACTAATGTAAAGTGGACTTGTAATTTTAAATTGAATGTTTTCAAATTTAAAAGCTGTCCTGAAAAATAATAGCTAAAAATACGGTAAACTTAATCGTTACAAAGAGAAATAATAAAATAAAGATTTTATTTATAAAAATGTATACTTTTGAGTTTAGGACTGACATAAAGAAAAAAATCTTATTTTGATTCCTTTTTATGTTATAATGCAATTTAGTTATAGTGTAGCTTGGCTTTTTTAAAATGTTAAAACTTAAAATGATACATATATCAATTTATTCTAATATTACATCATCATCAGAATCTATGCAGCATTATGAAGCAATATTTCACTATAAAACACTCTCTAAAACATTTAAAACGAAAATAAATGAGAATTTATCCTCAATAAAATAGTTTTATCCCTGAAAAAGAGCAGAAAATTAAGGACATTTTAAGTGGTACATGAATTCATTACGGCGTTTCATCAATTCACTTAAGTGGTACATGAATTCACACGATGACCTTTATCCCTTGACCTTTCGAGGCGATATAACTACACCCGGTGTCTTTCTTTCAGTCAAAGTACATGTAAAAAGTCGACTGTAGTAATTACGCTCCTCATAAAAGTATTTCTCTAATTACAAACACCGACGTGGATTAGTAATTAGCTCAATACAAGATGCCTAACAAATTGTCCGGACTTTTTCGGTCGGGGATTCGAAAAAGACAACAGCCAAATAACCTTAATTAGAGTGTCTCCCAGATATGCGATAATGAGTGTGGTAATTAATAGCTTGTGACATGGCCTATGCATTTGGATGAGCTGGCCATCGGAGAGGGCTTAGCTGAGGCGTATAGCATTTTACCTGGTACAGGAAATTTTTATTGGAATACCCTATTATGCGTAAAGTGAGATCCTAATGGATCACGATAAAATAAAATTGTTGCTGGAATTATCTAGCTTTTTGTAGAGAAAGGGGTAGGAATGAAACACCACTTAGATGTTCTTTATCTTCTTTAATTATATTGAGCTGGCATTAGCGTGGGTATTAACTGAAACTAATGCGAGAATATCGATTTAGTATCGAGTTAACTTACTGAACTGATAAGTAATATCATTAATTTGAATTTTTAATTAAGGGAAACAGTGCGATAAGGCTCATTTCTTATTTAATATTTATTTTGGAAAACCTTCGAGTTTTGGATTAGAAATGAACAAACGGTACTTAAATCAAAATTACGACTTCTAAATTATGCATTTGTAATTCCTTAGGAAATATCATGCTATTAAACACTTTCAATTTGTTTTTAATAAAGTCAGACGAGAGAAAAACATTGTCTGGAAATTACCATCTTCCAACCTTTTGAATGAAGATCAATCACGTAAACAAAATTTTATCGGGCACCCAATGCAAAAAAGACAACATAGTCTGAGACAGGAAATTAAACAGCGACAAAACTAACGTAGAGTTTATATCAAAGGTGTATCAAAATGCAACTAATGGAGTAATTTTAGTTTAATTTTGCATTGAATAATTTGTGTTTTTTCTGATTCCAGTGTCGGAGACAGCATCTAATTATAGCGGCAAGCACCTTACCAACTGAGCTTCTTTTTTTCAAACCAACAAAGCTCAGCATAAAAATATCAGGTGACAAATTCTTGGAAGCCTTACTCTTCCACCGTTTCTCCAAAGTCTCAAGTAATCCCCAGCTTTATGACCAAGAAAGCATCAAAATTTAATGGCCGGCAAAAAAGCCCCTGGAAAGGATCAAACCGCTGATGGAGAACGGGAACATTTGCTTTTAGAAGCGCTGATATAGAACCATAGAACGGATAATGGTTCAAAAATGTGTCGTACACGGACCAAAAGTAGTAGGACTTGCCGTTTGAAACTTGATAACTGATTTTCTTTTGAGACATTGTCATCGAAAATTTTTATTAAAAACTTTGGAAACTAGGGTGAAGTATTCATTAGATTTCTCTAGATAGCTAAGACACAGGAATATCATTTTAAATAAAACTTTATTAAATGTTGCTGAGTATTCTTCACAAAATATATTTAAATGATAATTTCTGGGGTTATTTTAATCTCGCTTATTAGAGTGCTTAAAAACCAAATATATTAACTAAAATATTAGTTAACTAAATTTTTGCGAACTTATAAATATTAATGATATTTAGAAATTCAGTAACAATCATCTTTCAAAATTTTCTTAGCCTTAAAATTACAAATTCTACATTTGAAAAATTTCATTTATTTTTTAAAACGTATTCATTTTACAATTAAATATCACTCCACATTTTTTAAAGTTATTTTTAACGTTTCTGAATTTATTATGTAAACTACAGATTTACAATTTCACTAACGAATCCTAAATGCATTAATATTGTTTTCTAAACTTTCACTTTCAAACTGTATTCAAATAGATCTCGACTCCGAATTTCGATTTCAAATACAATGTCCAACAGTGCATAGCAAACCCTTACCAACGACTCTTGGGCTTTGCTCTTAATTTTTTATATTTAGAAATATCAAAACTATTTGCAGTTCCTAGAACAGAACTTTTCCTAGTCTAACTGATCCAGCCACTCTAGTACTCGCATCACGTAGGCAGAGCGAAAATGAGTTTCTTCCGTAAGAATAGCAAAGTTACCGGAGTACTCTTAGGGTTTCTTTATATGTATTCGACACAACTTTAGGAGAAAAGGAATGTTAAACCAGATATAAAAGTTCTTTTTTTTGTACCGACACCAAGAAGAATGTTGGGAATATTTTTTTTAAGTTTCAGGGAATAGTTGTTGATAAAATTCATTGGGAGATAAATACATTTAACTTTTTTAAAGTTAATTAATGTAATTTAAGTGTTTATCACGCCAGTGTCCAGTGTGAATTTTAAATTATTAGCTTTCTTTTCAAATATATTATTTATTTTTTAATTATTACTTTTATTTACTGTTATTACTTTTTACGATCTGAAACACGTTTTTTTTATCAATTTTCTAAAATAAAATTGTCATTCATTAGAATTTAGTCTTTTTAGATATTCAGTCCACGTATCAATTTGATATACTTCTGTTTGAATAGTGATTTACAAAAAAAGTGGGCAATTTGATTCCCATTATCATAAGATATCTATTAGGTACCTCAATTTTGGCCTGCGAAGACCGAATAATTTTAGAAGAATCTTAGAAGATAATCACCTATCATTTTATCAGATAGAAATCAAATTATGATGTATTGAGATAATTTTTAATGGCAAAACCCTACAGTAGTTGTACTTAAAGAGTCACAATATGTGCTTTAATAAAAAAAACAGGGTATCTGTCCTATAATGTACGTTTAATACACCACATTGGTACAAAGTTATTAAAAAAATTGTATTGATGCCTAAAATTATATTTTGAATCATATAGAGATACTCAATTGTTGTAGAAGATTTTCAAAAATATAATTTGATGTAATTTTGGTTTGGTTGAATCAACGCATCAATGGAGCTAACGAGGACTAATGTGATTTGATATAAATAGATTTTATAGAGAGTTCTTAGTAAAGTGGTTAAAATTAAAAATGCTTTATGTTCAAAAGTTTTATCATTTTACATCAGATTTTTTTTAAGATCTATTACATTCCTAATCTAATGAACTAAGTGTAGTTATAAATGTGTAAAAAGACTATTTACCGAAAATTCGTTGCATTTGAACTAAATCCATAACGTTTAGTATGCAAAATATTTTTATCAAAGGAAAGTATTTTTTGCTTTTTGGGTATAACAAATATACCCTTATTTTAAAGCTTTTGACTGTAAACTTATCGTAATTGATATAAAGACATTCATATTTATTGATAATAATGTGTGTATTTAATACTCTAAAATATTATACTGAATTAGTTAACTCTGATAAAATAAGATTTTAAGAGGTTTATTGTTTTTATTGTATTAGGGAGTTGCAATGTATCTCTTTTTTACTCTTATTTTGTAAATTTGAATTTTGGTGAAATAAAATAATGAATAATGATACGAGCATAAAACTTTGTTAAAACTTACGTATACTTATTTCAAATGAGCAAGTTTAGTATATTTTTCTCTTACTTATTTTATGCATAATGTTTGGTATTTATTTAAAAAATTACAATATAAGTTTGTTGATACTTAGATAATAAAAATACCTTTTAAGAAAATTTTCGGAGCATACTTTTTCAATATTTCGGAGCATACTTTCAATTTTTTTAAAATAGACAGAGTTTGGTTGGCTTATGTTCCAAATCTCATATATTTCCAAATGATGTTTTCTAAAAAAATGAAAGTATCAACTGATACATAAAAATATGGGGAATTTGCTTGCATTACTTTTAAATTTTAAACATATATCACACACAAATATTATATACTTTAAAATATACTCAAATTCAATGGTAATTACCATACAAAGTATACAGATTATCCTTATTTTGTTACGCATTGCAATTATTTTACTACTTTAACTTCACATTTATAACAAATTGATTTTTTTTAAATATACAAAGTAATCTTATTATTTGGGTAAGTATTTCAAAGTTTTCGTTTTATTTATTTCATATTTATCCACTTTTGACTTATTATGTTGTTATTTCACAAACAAGATTCTATGTGGAGTTCTTTAAGTACAACGCGTTTTGTGCAATCTTTTATACCAAACTGAATAAAAAGCAACAATAACTTAAGTTTTCAATAACTAAACTTTTTTTTATGTTCTGCCTCTGAGTAAAATTCCATTATTATCTCAAAAATAAATTACATCACTATGAAATAAAAGAATCGAAAAATATAAAAGAATTTAAAGGAACTATTCAAAGCTTAACAAAAGCGAGTTTCACAATTGAAATAAAAAAAAATCTCCAATGCATAATCCTTTCATATATTCGAGTTCTCTTATCCTATTAGATAACTTGAATTCTAAGTTCTGAATAACACTCAACCAAACGCATTCGAACGAATTAAAACCCCATATAGGGAAAATACTAGACTTTTTCCCCCTTTCCAAGGCTTTACAGTGTGTTTTACACCATTCCCCATTAAAAAGAGTAACAAGAAAAAAATAAACCGAAACTTTAAGAATGCGATTATAAAAAAAAAGGGGTCTTTAATGGGCAGTATGTGAATCTTTTCAGATTTTAAATATTTAAAAACGCCTTAATCCCACCAATACACGTAATATAAGATATGGAAGAATAATATCTTGCAGATTCTTTTGATGAACAAACTATAAGAGGGGCTCATAACAAAAGTTTATAGCTAATCTCCTTCGGAACTGTTTTTTGTATTTTTTTTGTTAAGAAAAGTGAAAAAGAAAATAGCGCTTATAAAGAGAAAAGATTTTCTTGTTTGTTTCTTTTTTCTAGACAATCTCCCCCCTCCCTGTCACCTTCCCCGATAACTACCTCCTAATAAGGGGCCTAAAAACACAAAAAAATACTCGTTAGATAGAAGGAAAAATAAAGCATTGGAGACATTTTGATGCGTTGGTGTGACACAGTAATAACTGCTTGCTTGACACGACTTGACAAACGTAGATTTTGTTTAATTAATGAGTGTCGCACTGCAGCTACTGGTGATTAGCGTTGGACCCCATAATTAAAAAACGCGGCAAAGTGACGAGGCTGTTACACAACAGGACTTTGTACTTTACAGATGCCGCCCCGGTGGCTCAATCGTTAGGACTCTAGCCTTTGGAGCTGCTGGGGTCGGGTTCGAATCCAGGTCAGGAATGGATGTTTATGACCGTCAATAAATGTTGTTATTTGTCTACGTGTTATTCATTTCGTTGTGACTGTAAAAATTCTTTCTGTTTCTGTCCCACTTGACGAAAGCTTATAAGCGGTTCTCTGAACAAGCACACAAACTGGAATATAAATGTGCCATACCATACTTTACAGATTTAACGAGCATGTGTGTTTCACTATACTCTGAGTTTTTTAATGGATATATTACGTTTCTTGTCGGTTTATAGGAAAGCAGTGGCGACCGGGAATCAATCCGATGCTCGAACGTTACCGATAGCATTATGTCCATATGCTATACCACCTGAGCAACTTCAGCCCCGAGTGTAGGGAAATATATATTATATTTAGATAATATAATATCTAATTGATATTTTACATAATATATATTATCTTCTGGGCATAATCTTAAAGATGCATTGATAAACTTAATGTATTAAGTTAAATTAATAAAAAAATATTAAATAAGCTTTTTAATAAGACTGTATATTTTAATAACATCAAAATGGTTTTTAAAAAATATCCTCCAATATAATCCAATTTAAGTTAATTCCCCGACCAAAACTCCTTTACATCTTGCATGTATTGCTAAGCCTAACCATACCACCACTTTACCCCACTACATTAATAAAATATAAAATTTTAAAAAAATCGAATTTTTCCTTGCTAATTTTGTAGAAATACTCTTCGAGAATGTGGTTATTGCATGTAACAATGCCTAAGAGCTCAGCATGTTTTATAAAATAAATAGAAGGGAGTTATTACGAGTGAATTTTAACAGCTGAAACAAAATTAGCTTAAGAACGAGAATTTCAATTTTTGTCGAATGATCAGTTTGTTGCCTTGCTTGTGAGTTCATTTTTATTGTAGGGAACTTCGAATTAAATTTTTAAGTATTCCGGTTTAAATCAACGCCGCACTAAATTGTTACACTTCGGTGCTAATTGTTTTTTAAAGTTTCTATTTTTTAATGTATCCGTTTTTTCAAAAATATTTGCTATTTATAGAATGTAGAATAATTTTTTTTTCTTAGTTTGCCTTTCATTCACGGCTTTTCTTATTGCAAGCAAACGGTAAACGTTTAAGACGAAATCCGCGTTGTTTTATATCGATAATTTGTTGTTTTTCATACAAATGATACCACATCCAGATACAACTGTATCAAACCACATCAATGACTTAAAAGTGACAAAACAAACAGGGAAATGTCATTGCTCTGTGCGTGGAACAACTTGTACCACCTCGCAGGTTCTAGCCAATCAGGGGAGTCTGATAACCGGGCTATGTTGTTGAATGGTTAATGGTTTTAAGAAGCTGCTCATAATTGGGTTTGCAAACCTTGATTGACAACTTCGAAGGACAACCCTTCTTTAGCGACGTCACAAGGCAATTAAAGGGATAGACATAATGAGTATTTTGGATGTCGTAGTTGAAGACATTTCCATAACAAAAGAGTGGTTACTTCTACTGGTTTTAAAAGAAAAATACTGTGATGAAGGGATTTTTTTTAATATCTCACTTTTCCTAATATAAATGATGTAAATAAAAAGCTATAAAAATATAACCACATTAATTTTTAATATGAATTATAATGAAGAGTGTACCTAATAAGTGTTTGTAATGTTATAAGAGAAAATTTTCCTACTTGTGTCATAGTCTAATACCTTCATGGTATTCCGTTTTTAATTTCTATGGTAAAAATATGTTTCATAAAATGTTTGGTCATTTTCATCTTGAATATGATAAAATTAGGCAATTATGTATTATTCTTTTAGAAGCTCTTCTGGAAGATCATATATCCGACAAATAAATCTCAAATCAATCTAAGATTCAAATTACCATTAGACTTTATTCTGGGTCTTCAAACCGTAGAACGTAAGTATCCAAGGAATACTTGGAACTGCATTTTTAAACTATTAGTGACCTTATATCCTTAAATTTAAATCGATTTTTCATAAATTAAACTATGATAAAATTGATGGTACTCCTCAAAATTCTCTGCGACATGAAAGAAAAATATACTTAGTAAGTCATATTGTTGCTTTCAGAACGATTTTAAAAGCAAAGCATTTTAGGAGTTAATATTCAATTCACCTCGCAGTTTAAAAAAGATTTGTATTTACGGTGTTAATTGATATTAAATCGAATATTATGTGTGAAATCAGAAATATTCTATAATATTTATTAAATGCGCTTTTATATCAATACGTTATATAAAATTTCTGTGCACAGGCATCTTTATACGAAAACAAATTTATAGAAATCAGTAGTCCAACTTTTTATACAAGTCCTGTACAATCAATCAAGCCTCTCCCCTCACACAATTTTCCCAAATTCCATTTGTAAACGATCCCTGCAGACTTTTCTTGAGAGATATTTCAGGTGGCCTTCCCAGCCGGCCTAGAGTAAGAACGGGTAAAATACGTGACATGGACCTAAAATAGTTGGGATCATTTTTCACGGCTATAAACCCCGACGGCCGGGATACTTCCCGAACTAGTACCCCGCACGAGCCTGGGAAAAGACACTTTGCCCAAGCAAGTAAACAAAAAATAGGGTTTCTACTTTTGGAGGGGTTAATAGAAATTCTTATATAGAATGAATATCGTTGTGTTTGAATGGAAATGAGGCTTGGTTTTAGGTGGATTAACCTCACAAATCAAAACATGGTCTACTGGCGAAGTTCCAAGAAAATTGTTGGTGTCATTATTTAGATACTATGTGATTTCTGCTGTGGCTGTTTTGGAATCATTTAAAGCCATATAAGAGCTACTGGTGACGGGCCTAATACTATCTACCTGTAGTCAGGTGACACATTAAGGCAAAGCAAACTTCTGCGACAACATAAGCTATATCAGGACTTCGGTCCACTTCTGATTAAGCGTGTACCAGCCCCCTTTTCATGACGTATTTTAGTTTCATTTTTAGATTCACAGATTATTTATAAAAATGTTGTGATTTGAAGCTTATTTTTTAAAGCTTAAAAAAGAGAAAAACATTGGTTAGGTTTAATTATCATAGCACAATAACTACTCGAGGGATATTGGCGACGGAAGTCGTAATTTAGCACTCCGGATAATTTGACAATGTGGAGTATTTAGACCAACCTTGCTGGGTATTAGAAGATTTAAATAAATAGTTTAACATAAGTATAAGCTACAACATTAACAAGCCAAAGTTGATATATGTTAATTCCCCCAAACCAACCACTCGCCCACTAGCTGACCCTCCAACAAGGCACCTAACCTAAACGCCTCCCAAAATACTCCCCGCAATTATTGCCACTGCATCCCAAGCGGAAATCGCTTCTCGTCAGATTGGATGGTTGAGCAATTTAAATACTCGCTCGACGAATCCAATAAATGATTTGACTGTTTCTGCCCCCCCCCCCCAATCGATACACATCTAGTTGCCTCTGCTCGAAATAAAAGTTGCAACTTTCTTAGTCGATCGATAAAAGGTGGGGAGACACCTAGAGAGCAATTTGCCAAAAGGATACTTATACCGACCTACTTTGGAACGAGGATGTAATGTAGCGAATAAAAAGAATATCAAATGATAGATTCTAGTGAATTGTCTATAAATGTAATGATTAGATTGTAACAGCAATAAAATTTTCATGTTAGCGAAACTGTGCTGCATGTTAATTTTCAAGTGCTAAGACATAATTTCTATGTATGAGTTTTTAAAGAAATCAATTTTAATGCCGCATTTTAAGGTAACAATAAACTTAAATTGAAACTTTGAGATTCAAATTACTATTAATTCAAAGTAGTACTGACACTGAATGAAATAGTTTTTATTTAATATATTTATTGAAGACTTATTAGTTATCAAATATTACGCCAAAGTCCCCTCATAAGATGTAAACAGCCTACACTCTTAAAACAAACGAGCGAATTTAACTCAATCTGAGTAATTTTAACTCCTCCAGTCTTGAAAATGCACTTCTCCAACTGGAGTGGATTTCACTCTTTTGTTTTTGTTTTAAGAGTGTAATTGATGGAATCTGAAAATTATTTTACGAAGCACTCAGACATTATTAGTGTTTTATTAATTTTAAAACATTTTATCGGTAAATCAAGGCTTTTAAGTTTTCCTTATTGCATAACAAGTAAACGCTTTGTAATGATCGTGCTACCTTAATCAAATTATCATATATTGCAAAGTTAATTTTTTACTGTTTAATACTGTAGTCTGCTTAATTATAGGACTGTTTTGCAAATATGTTATGCCTCCTTTGATTATTATGTTATGCCAAAAATTACGAAAGAAGATAAGTTTCACTACTATTTTTAGGGCGAGTAGCTATTACTAAATTGTTATTCTTTGAAATGCAAATTAATTTTAAAAAAATGAATATTAAAAAAAAAGAATATAAGAAAGCAAGTAAATGAAATGGGCAATTTTGTTGACTAAAAGTTTAAATTAACTCTGAACGCTGTACTTGTTTATTTTGTTCGTTTATTTAAATCGTGTGTGTAAGCGGTTCTAGGTGACAATTACTGACACAAACCTACTTGTTTCCCAGAAAGAATCAAAAACCATTGCAGGAAAGGATTTTAAACACACACATAAAACAAATCGTTTCTTCTGAAACACTTTAGCTATTCATTTCATTTGTAAATATAGTAATACAAACTGTAACTCAACTACCTATTTACCAAATGCCCGCATATCTGCTAACATAAGCATTCGTAGGAGACGTAATGCGACAGGCATTCTAGCATGCACTGAATCAGCATTTACATATTTGCATATGCATCATACTTAAAAGGGTGACTATTACCGAATATACAACCCGGAGTATGATGGAAGCAAAACACTACCTTACATAAAGAGACGACAGTGTATTAAGGTTTATTACTTAAGGTGAAATACATGGAAGTTGAATATTTTATTAAACATGTTTTTTATTGTTTTATGCAATTTATTGTTTTGTACTTACTTAAAATGATATCTGGTTCTACTTAGTATATGCTGTAATTTGCATACTGTGTTATTACAGCATTAGAAATGCATATAAATACCGATTGCATTTTAACCGGTTGATTTTATACATCGTGATAATTTATATATTTTAGATGTAGAACAAATTTTATTGCTTCATTAAAGAAGATAATTGAAATAGGTAATTATTTATTTGCAATATATTTTTATATCGATATATTGGCATTCTTAAGAAATTCTTAACAATTCTAGTTTGTAGATAAAAGTGTAGAAAAGGAAATAACATAATATTTTAATCCAAAATATATAAAAATGTATCAACACAAAATATGCAAGCAATAAAAAAACATCTTAAAACTTCCCCTGGCCTAACCTACATTAATTATACATTTAAGATTTGTATATTTAATGTATAACTTTAATTTTGTTAACTCGATAAAACCTTTAAACTTTTTATCTTACTCTTACTCTTAAAAACCATTTATGATTTTCATATTCAATATTCATACGCTTATTATTCAATGATACCTAAAAACATTGTTCAAAACACATGCAATTTCCAGACTCATTATCACTTAATTCAAATAAAAATGCATCGCATTATTTTAGCTGTATATTTAACAATATTATGAAAACCCAAAACGCTATTTTAAATCCCTTCCTAAATTTCAAGACTCCATTCTTCGTCAAGAATCCGCCCCAATCCGGAAATAATCTCTTCCCAAACTCCACTAGTAACGAGTATTCTCGTTCACTCCCCGAATAATCTCGGGGCCCCAAACGAGAGGGATACTCCATTGTTCTGCGGGATAAATCACGCTTCGCCACTCCTTTCCCTAATGGCGTCATAATCATAATGAAGGCAAAACTGCACACTGGGGTTAATCTGATTTCCATACGTCACAAGGGTCCGGGGACTCGAAAGTCTGCAAATACCAGATTACGCTGGCGTCTTGGAAGGCCGTTTAATTAAAGTTGGAGGGCTGCTTCTTAGCCACGATTCTGTGGAATAACAAATTCGGGAGGGCTTTGTGGGAGTCAGGCTGCAGTCTGTTAATATAATTAAGACATAAAACAGTGCACGAATCGCAACGATGTTTTGGATTTTGGTATTTGAATATTTCCTCTTTATATATTTCTGTAGGAACAATTACTGCACGTTTATTTCAATGAGGCATTTTCAAGGTTTGTCTGGCGAACAATTCGTAGTTCTGTGGTGCAGATTGGAATGGTGGGAATAGCTTAGGCTGTTGATGGAGAGTCGCTTCATCAAAAGTACTTTATATAACATATAATTTTATATTGATACACTTCTAATATATATCTTGAAAAAGATTTATTCAATCAAATAAAAGGACATCAGCCAACTTTTAGAAAATTTATAAAAAAACCGAGAAATCCTGAGAGTTGTAAAATCTATTTTATTCTGTTTTAAAAGATATTCTCAACCATTGTCGAACATACTAAGCTAATAAGTTTTTAATGGCAATGCATTTTTCTTTCAAAATCTTAAAATTTTTTCTCCAAGTAAATATTTATAAACTTACTTTTTCTTACTAGCTTACTTCGAAGATGAATTCATTCGTTAAAAAAGATTACAAGGATAATGAGATATTTTTAAAAAAATATAATCTTATTAAATTTGGTTTCTCGAAATAGAAAAAAAAAATTCTTTAAGTCAACAAAAAATCTTAAATTCATTTTTCGTATTAGACTTATTTTGAAAGTTAAAATCATTAAAATGGGGATAAATACTTCTGAACAAAAATACCGATGCGTAAATAGTGATTTCCAACTAAAACCCGAATGGACGTTGTAATTCAATTATAAACAGTTTAATAGTATTATCTTTAATGGCTAAAATTTATATATTTTACCCAAATAAACTATAAAAATAATCATTATTTTTCTTTATTCTGAAATTTATTTTGAGTGTGTCAACGTGACGAAAAATCTTTAAAATTTCAAAAAATCAACCGTAAGTAAAACCGAGGCCAAAATCTATATTTCACTTTATCTTCAAACACTCAACCTTCCTCTAAATTTATGAATTTTAGCCTGAATATCTCAGAATAAAATAATCGTTCAATTTTCTTTATTCTAAAATATATTTTGAGGGTGTCAACGCGAAGAAAAGGCTTAAAAGTTCCCAAAAATCAAGCCCCAAAATCAATATTTCACTTTATCTTCAAACATGTAACCTTCCCCTATCCTCCATCAAAGTTACTGCAGGAGAATCTATCGTCCAGACGACAGCGAACTCTTCCAGAGGTGCAATTTCCAGCGTTAAAGACGGACGCTTTTTACAACTTCACATCTGTCTTGCTTACAGAAAAGTGCTCTAAGTGAAGCGTGGGACCCGAACCTTGTGTTCATTCTTCTAGCAGAGGATTTTGCCGCTAGAAACATTCATTCTTTAGGAGTGGATTCCAAAGTGCTTGGTTCCACTGAAAAGACCCTGCCAGAGCTGATGAGTTTACAGCTTGGGAAGCAAAGCACCTGCTTCTGAATGAGGGTTTCTGCACCAATTGGCTGAGTGGATTGCGCTGCGAGTAACATAAAAGCGACTTTCGATAGAATTTTATTCTTGAGCTGCTTCTACCGCATTTTGTAGATTGGGACATCATAAGAGGGAATATGATATTTTTAAATGATAAACCTTCGAATGTTGAGTAGCGAGAACCATAACGAAATTATTTCGGGTAAGTGAACTTCAAAATTTGAATTTAAGATTCGTGCAGCTTCAGAATTTTGATGATGAGAATTTTCCTCAATGAACTCACGCAATCAATTGTTGAAATATTTATATCAAATGGAAATTTATTCAAATCAACAGCTTCTCCAATAAAGTATACATAAAATTTATCCGTCTTAGATGTTATGGGGAAGTATTGTATTTGTAATGGATTAACTCTTACACGTAGTGTTTCAAAAAACGTAATTCAAAATTTAAAAAATATTGTATTCTGGCGCATATTGAGTGTTGACCATTATATAAAATATATATCCTAATTGTGTGTGAAAAAGTAACACTCTTTTCTAAACTCTAAAGTAAACACCATTTCCACAAAAACTCTATCAATTAATCGATATATTTAGCATTAATTCAATTGCACGATTTAAAAAATTAAGGCGTTGAAAGAGTGTACCAAATATTAATAACTTAATGGTAAATATATTATATATTGCCTTTTTAGTATTTCTAAACAACTTTCCTATTAAATTATTCGGGGTTAAATATAGAATGACACGAATTTGTGGGAATTACAGGTAAATTGAAGGGCTTAGTTGCTAAACTCACATTCTATAAAGTATATCTAAGACGTAGCATCCGGGCCCATTTTTTATCGTTAAAAAACTTTTTATCATTAAAGAAGGGAATATTATGCTCATTGACATAAAAATGCAATTTTATTCAAAAATGTCACTTAGCACGTTCTTACACTAAGCTCATCATTTGCATATGTGAGTACGAATGTGAAATACGAAAATAAGCATAATACGAAAAACAATTCTAGGAGGAGTTGTGCACCATATACGTCACTCGGAAATCGTCCAATGAGAGAGATGAATTGGATATATGTGACCGTTCATTGGCGACTTTGTCTAATTGAATTTACGATTGTCAAAACTGCTAATGAAAGGATCGGACCCCATATCTTATTTATATCTGAGTTTTGCAACCAACCCCTTCTTCAATAATCCGATAATATTTTAAAAGCATTTTAATACCTCAATCAAAATTATACTTAGCAATATGTCCCTGAGATGGTATTAATGCATTAGGATTTTGCGCAACTGTTCTTAAATCCAACTTCAATCAATACAATACGTTGCTAATATCTACTAATTTAAGTATTTGCTTTGTGTTACTTAGTACAAAAGTCATTTCATACCATTAAAATTTTTAGGGGATGAAGCACTAATACTGTCCTAAACCTTTTAGGCAAATGGAGCAAATAGGGTATCAGATATTGCATCATGCTAAAGGCATTTGCTTAAGACAAACAACTAATATTTCCGCTTCCTAAATTTAGCGAATTTGGATCCCACATGCAACTCAATAATTTTATGCTCATACTCCTACAAAGGATTTGGTTAATTCCATAAAAGGGTAAAAGCATGTTATTATTCATTTAAGAAGATTAGTTGTAGGAAATACGTTGACGAAAATAGACATAGTAATGGTACCTTAATGAAATGTTGGTTTCAAAATCGTGTGCAATCCTTTCTCGGTATTGTTTTATTAACAAGAAAGCAATCATTCAGTATAGCATTTATTTTCAAGAATTTGAATCACAATTTTTTATCGAAACCTTTCTGAAATCTTAAACTTTACGTTTACATATGTATTTTATTAGATTGCACCCAAGCAATGCACATGCCCATTTAATACAAACCTCAAACTATTATTTTTCTAAAATAACACAAAAATTAAAAAGTAATTATATTTAAGACTTAGCTGATACCATTTTTTAAAAATTAAATTATTAAGAAATTATTACAAAAAATTAATTAAAATATAGATTTCTTACAGTGCAAATATGCTCACTAATAAATAAGAAGCTTTGTTATAGTGTTAAAGAACATGTTTAAAATCTTAAATTTAAACTTAATGGCCTAAGTATCTTTTGACAGAAAAACATGTTACATTTTCGTCATTAAAACGAAGCGATTCGTCTAAACACGAATTCATACAGATCCCTAACAAAAGTATTTTTTTAAAAATAATGAATCCCAGAAGAGAATTAAAACATACAGCGTAAGAAATTATTTTCAAGCATCGTATCTCTGATTACAGTGATTTATTAAATGCATTGATAACCCGCTTAATTATTAGGAATACCCATGAGTGAAATTATTCCAATAAACTGAAACGTTGAAACAGTACTGGGGTTTTGAGATTTTTTCTTCTCGACTCCTTATTGATTTCCTTCGAAATGTTTCGGGGCATCCTGAATCATTTGTAAAAATGAAACATTCGGAAAGCATTAAAAGAACAATTCTTGTAGCGATTTATCAAGGCTTTATAATTAAACGAGGCTTTGAAAGTGAAATATGGCCCATTTAAATGATTTAAAAGCATAAAAAAGTATTTTGTATAACAAAAATATAATTTATGGTATTATTTATTTTGTTAAGAATAGTTTAAATGCATTAAAAACTACATTGTTTAATGGGTTATAATATGTTTACAACGCATAAAGTACGTTTTTACTTATTATTCTTAATAATCTGATCGAATGAGATGATTTATATTTAATTACACATCCTACTCAGCTGACTTCGTTTTTACTGTCGCTACTTAACTGAAATGTTTTGACAGTTTATTTGTTTATAAGTCATTACCTGCATAACATTACTTATTAGTGCTGCTTTACTATTTACGAAAATAGAAATAGGTAAGAAGACCCTAGTTTCGTCTCCCAATCAACTCTTGTTTTTATAAAAATGTTACAACGGAATTTATCCGCTTACAGAATAGCTCAGTCTTTCAATGGTATGATTTTTTTTTGCCAAACTAATGGAATTTAATAGTTCAGTGTAAAGGATTTGGTGTAATTTTACTTTATGGTCAATTTACAGGATTATTTAAAATATAATTGTAAATATTTTCAAGATAAAATCCAAGGTAATAAAACTATTAAAAGAAAATTTTAATTAAAGTTAAACTATAAACTTTGCAAGGAACAAGCAAAAAAACCCAAATTTAAGATCAAAATCATTTGGATAAAAAAACCGAGTTAAATAAAGGCCAAAGATTGGAACAGCTACTAACAAAATTTATAATAACAACGTATTTAAAAATTACTTGCAGCTTAAGAATTTCAATGTACGATTGTAAAGAAATTAATTAAACCCATCTCAGATAGCAGAACACATCTACAGCATAAGCGTAGTAGAATTTCAAATTACATTTAATTATAATTGAAGCCTGTACAAAACAATTTTATTTAAATATTCCTATTTCAATAAATCTCGAAAATTAATTATTACTTGATTAAAAATAGTACATTCAATTTATTCTGTAAAATAGGTAATTCAGTTGAGAATATCAGAAGCATCATTGATGTTAACAGAACAATACCCAATTCACATAATATTAAATACACATCTTCAAGTTGAGAGTCTTCATTAATTAAACAATTATTGTCCAGTATATTATAGTAGCTACTTCTATATTACTTTTTAAATTACTCAAATTAACATTAGTCAATAGTTTAAGTTTATATTGAAAAATTGCTAAATTTCAAAGTTATAAGTTTTCTAAAAAAAATTAAATTCGTTCTTCAAAAAGCGCTTACACTGAGTAAAGTTTGGTTTCCAATATAAAACTCAAATAATTTCTAGAAATTTTTAATACCGTAAAATGTATTTAGGTACCATATTACCATATACCATATTACATTAGGTGCTATACCATTGGTACGGATCCTTCTTCTAGTTAAAAAACAACAACAAAACTTTCAACCAATTCAAACTTTGTGATGTTGACTTATTCACTTGACCACGGTTTTAAAGTACGAGAAGCAATTGGCTTTGTTAAAGCTCTCAAAGAAGGCTATTTTTATAAGAAGACCGACGGAATCGATTGAATGATTATTGAAGAATAATTATCGCTACTTATTCAAATCCAGAACAATTTATAGCGAAATCGCAAGTTTTAAGAATTTATTATAACTTAAGTAAATGGTTTAGAGTTGCGAAAGATAGGCCCCAAATCATTGTTCTGATTGTAGGGCAAAATAATAAAAAAAATATCGCATGTTTGAAAGGTAAAATCGTGTTATCCGAAATAAATGTTACGTTGAGAAATTGGTTGGATATTTTATTGGTTATTCTCCTCTCCCACATAGTTTTAATCTCTGCTTCAAGTTACGACAACAACTCCCTAGTGTTTAAGAAATTAAATTCCCCCTAGAGGCATTCGGTGTTTGAAGACCAGGCCCCCATGGTCGATAAACCCGTACTTCTTGTTCTTTTTCATTATCGGAAAACCCACAACATCCTCTCCCAGAAAACTTTAATTCTTGAATTCCGGGCGAAACGGATGGCAAGATAAGATGGCCCAGGGAGCTAAATGAAATCTTTGTCCAGATTATCCAGCCATAAAATTGTAACTGCAAACAGGGACTAATTTCCCGGAATGGGGAAGAATCGAAAATTATGCCCAAAGGTATCGTTTCAAAAGGCACTTCAAAAGAATGTTCAAAAGCCAAGCGACAACAGTTGCCAGTTCTGGGTGGGTTGAACAAAATTGTATCCAATATTTAACCCTCTAATGCATGGGGTTTTATTTCACCCCGAAAAAATATATAAGTATCTTTAATACTCATACATTATGGGAAAAATACTGA
Source organism: Hylyphantes graminicola (assembly GCA_023701765.1). Lineage (NCBI taxonomy): Eukaryota > Metazoa > Arthropoda > Arachnida > Araneae > Linyphiidae > Hylyphantes > Hylyphantes graminicola. The sequence goes on along the minus strand of CM043123.1, from coordinate 18,170,354 downwards.
AAAAAAATAACTGCATTCGAATTTAAATAATTTAAATTTTTACATTTTTTTCCATGTGACAAAAACCAACTACAAAATTCCAATGTTGTTAATGATGACTAGAAAGCTACTAAATATATTTCAAAATAACCCTCCTTAACTATAATTTATTTTTCAAAACAATTTATTTGTATTTAGTGTACTGATATTATTATACTTTGAATACTGCCAAAAACGTAATTTCACAGCAGTTAATAACCTCATTCTTTAATTTTGAATACACTTTTACTATTGTCATCTACACTCTTAAAACAAAAGAGTGAAATCCACTCCAGTTGAAGAGAGCAGTTTTTTTTCCGTAAAGGCATGCATATTTTTATTTTTCTGACTGAGTAAAAAATCTTGGAGTGAGTGATCTTAGGTTTAGGTTTAACACACACACCATCCACTCCAAAAGGAGAGCATTTTTTTCAGTGGAGGAGGAGTGGATCCTCAGCTTGAGTTAAATTAGGTAGTTTTTTTTTAAGAGTATGATGATTATTAGTAACTATAAAACTTCAAATGGAATGTAATAGATGAAAAAACACAGATTTGTCGAGAGGGAGCTCTACTTTAATAGAATAAAGTGTATTATGTTATTTGTTGCCAAACGGCAACAGTATGCACTTTTGGGTTAACGCAAGTCTACTTTATGTTTGTAGACTTTATAAAAAAGAGAACTGATTCTGGCAGTTCTATATAGGAAACGATGCGAGTTCGATGGATTTTTTCATTTTATTTATCTAAGTCACTATCGCTCATTCATACTCAAATACATACAAGTCGGAGAATCTTCCATGGAGACAAAAAAAAAGTTTGCGCATCGAGTAGCCAAGTTCGATGGCTTCAACTTCAACACCCATATGATCTGTCTGTCTCCAAACATACCATAGATTGACCTTACGCGCATTTCAGTTCTTAGATTCCCTTAGAATTCATTGGATTTATCATTGGATTACTCATTGGATTTATTCATCTCACTCAGATGTACAAAATATATTCTCTACAGATATGAATCAAAAAGTGACATATTTTCTATATTGAAGATTCTAAACAGATTGGATATTGGCATTCGGTGAATTAATCAAAAGTCAAGTTACGAAACACAAAGGTTAACATAACTATATAGCAGTTTAATATTGGTTACACTTTTACCACATCGACGAAGCGATCTATTAACGGAACATCGTCTTTTGAGAAAGAACGTAAGAAGCGTCCTATGTTGGTAAAAGCAACCATAAAGATACTGAAAGACAGCGCTTAGAAAACAATCGGGGAAGTTCAAAAGAGCCTAAAAGGCATCATTACAAAAGTTCAATTGGTGGAAATTTTTCTTAAGCGCAAACTTGAAAATTAAATCGTACTAAAAATATTTTAATAGGATTAAAATAAATAAACTGAGCTCCATGATTAACATCTAAGTTAAACAAGTATTTTTACTGAAGATTATTAACATCCTCTTTAAAAATTTACTTTACCGTCATTTAAATAGGGTTGTTTTACTTAAACTAATCTGGGAATTATAATGATTGCATAGAGAAGTGATTAAAACGGTACTCTTATTGAATAATCCTGATCAAATTTATCATTTTAATTACATCTGAACGATACCCTTTAAATAAACTTTGTCAATGAATACAATGCATAAACATGACATTGATTGTTTTTTAAATACTTTAACGTAAAATATAATTGCATCTAAGTTGCTATGGGGACTTGAATCACCATATTAGACAACTGATAATATAAGTGGTATCACTTGAAATTCTGGGAATTACTTAAAATTGGATTTTATGCCTAACTAGCTTCAAACTATTTAAGCTCATAATTGGAAAATTGTTTTAGAATCGGTCCATTATCGAAGTTTAAATAACGCTTGAATAATTAGCTAACTCTTCGACGGTCTGAATTGGTTAAAACGTAAACAAAGCAGTTTTCTAGTTATTTGCAGATGTATTTAAAGGAACACACGCACCATAAAACTGTGAAACTTTTTAAACACAGTAGAATAAAACAAAGCAGATATTTTCAATCGAGTTTTAATTAAAATTTATGTAAGTTTCATTTAAAATTGTGGAAGTCTAATTAAATGTAATTTACAAAAAAATATAAGAGTTGAGGTCTCACTTCAAAAATATGTTAAGGCAGGTGTGCAGGTAGGCAATCATTCTAGTTTTGCGTGAGGAGACTAAAAACAGTCATTTAAGCCTCGTAATTTAGTACAGTGGTCAAGTGACGATGTTGACACTCATCGAACCTTTGAGCGACATCATGCGCTACGCGGCGTCAGGACCTTCAACTGTACAGTATTAACAGTCAATCATGTCACAAACAATCAATACAAACACATAATTGATAGTTTGATAAAGTACAAAATATTCATATTTAAAATCTGTTCATACTTTATCCTGCGAAGTTCATTTTTAACTTTACTAGGGATATGAGTTTTAACAACCTATATTGTTAACAAAACTACCAAATAATAACCGTGGCGTAAATCTTTAGGCTGTTAAGTTCGACATCAATAACAAAATACTTTGAAAAAGTTATTTAAAATAAAATATTAATTAAATTCCAGATTACAATTTATGCGTTCAATGTAAATTACTTGCTGTTTTGCATATAGAATCATACAGTTTCATTGATTACTTTTTAAAATACGGTTCATTAAAAAATTTGAAGAACTAAAAAGTTGGAGGTAGATTAGTTGTTTATTAGATTATACCTCCACCCCACCCCCCTAAAAAAGAGAAAATTATTCCACTGAATGAAGTCAAAATGAAAACTCAATCGTATAAATCAAAAACTTACATTACATTAGATAAGTATTATATATTGATTACCCTTGCACGATTCTTTTAAAATTTAAATAGATAAATCGAATTAAATAATATTTTTGAAAGTTCCATTCTTGTAGTCAAAATTACTTTTCAAACCCTTCACATACGGAATCCTAACTAAAACTAGTATAATAAAGCACTTCTGAAAACTTTCGCTTACCTTCAAACAAAATTAACTTTAAATTATAATGTAAAAAAAAAAAAAAAACTTTCAGACGCAAAACAATATAAAGCGCATTCCAAGAATTTATTCAATCATATCTACATTGGGCTAATATGAAAATTGAAAGGGTATCTTAAATTAAAAGCATTTCATCCATCAAAACTTCGAATATAACCAAAACATTCCACAAAAAACTTCAGTAAACTTCAGACTCTCCCTTTAAAAGTTTGGGCACAAAACAGATTATCGGAAGAAAAGTTTTGGGAGATCGCCTTTAAATTATAAACACAGGCTGTCAAAGTCTCCAGGCTTCTGGAGGCTGCGCTTAACTTCTAAACTTCGGCGCTGTCAAGTGTCTGCCAGAAGCCTGATTCCAGGATCTGATGAATCTTGCGTGTTTGGGCTATGACACAAGTTTTAAAAGATATCTCGCCATAGGTGAACAGTGGTTAATCAGAATTTCGTCCTAATTGCTATTTTGCGTGCCGTGAGTCCAGTGACAGAGACAACAAAGAAATTTAGCCGGGAGAGTGTTGGAACATTTTTAACATACTAGAACATTTTTAACACTTGGTAATAGGGTTTGATAAAGATGTAAAGAGATAGTTAGCATTAGGTTGATAGATAGAGTAGTAGATTTCATATTTAACTAGTAGTCAGGCTGGTTTTTTTTGTAGCATTTTCATTAAAAGGTTTTATGTAGCATACATATGCCTTGGGATAATAACACGTTCCCGTCGGTGTGACCCACCTGTGGGTCACATCTGACTGTTCTGTGGGGCGGCGTGACCCACTGGTGGTTCACGCATAACTATTCCGTGAGGCAGCGTGCATCACTGTTGAGTCACTTGTTTTCAGAAAAGAAGTCGTTAAGAAGAAGTTTATTTAATTTTTTTCTCAGCATAATATATAAGAAATATAGTAATATAAACATTAACGTTCAATATTTTAAATTTAATCGCATTAAGCGCTTTCGATATCGCAAAGTGTTGTTCCCGCCCCACGAAGCGCAAGGATATAAGACAATCGAGCCTCATTCGGAAAAACGTAGATATTTGCCACATCGAGAACGTGTAAAAACCCATGCATGTGAAAAATTTTATTCACGAATAAGGCTTTAAAAGGCATTAGATCTAATCAAAATTACTCGCACTAGATAAATACACGTGTTTTTTTTTATTGACATCTCTTTATTTTTCTTATTCGATAATTTGATAGTTAGATCCAACCATGAAGCCGTCCTCCGGAAACCTAGGCCTAAACCAATCAGACCATTCCTGGTCACACCGAGATGCATTTCATAAAATGTGTTGTTTAACCCATTAAGACCCTTTCAGGTGGCGCTAATTTAAGGTTTTGAGACTAAAATGTTAAGAGTTTTACCGGAAAAGTTGCTTTAAACAGCATCAATGCCCTTGGGTCAGTTGAAATGTACACTATTGAATACACCGGAGCAATTTTTTAATTGAAAAGTTGATTCATTTAAAATTGAGAAATAAATTTGAAAGTGTCCCTAAAAAGGGACGCCAGGCATTAATGGGTTAACAATAAGAAAACTCAGACTATGACAAAAAAAGAGGAAAAAAAAACGCACCGTCCTAATTTCCGTCTTTTTGAAATTACAGCAACTATCTCGAAGCTTATTTTAAAAGCCACTATTATTAAAGTGTTTACGTAAGAAAACTCACTTTTCACATAATTTGTACATTATATAGCGTTTTGTCAAACCAATATAAGGCCCAACCATCAGTTACCATGGCTGTTCTTTATCGTTATTTATGTGGGAATCCTTCTTGCTCATTTTTGCATTTTCTAGTTAATGAATTAAAATTGCGAGTGCAATATTTTATGCATTAGGGAATGTCGTTAAACTTTTAAAAACCCCGAAACTTTAATTCATCATGCTCAACTGAAATATTACTTATTATAACTATTAATTCAGCATTTTGCATTGTCAAATGCATTATTTGAAATAAAAACTAAAATCCAATAACTTATTACTTTACTACTTACTATTTGGGTAGTTTAAAATTGTACGTTTTTTCATCATTAAGTGAACAAATTTGTCATATAATTCAAGCAAAAGTAAATTCATCCGACAGCAAAGATTTATTTAAAAGTGACTTGTCCTTTCTGCTATTATAGTTTTTGTGGGAATACTTCATGTTAAAATGGATTAATCGTAATTTCGTAATTTGAAATTTCGTGTAAGAGAGTTTTCTAAATGAATTTTAAATGCCAAATATTTTATATTGGAGCTTAGAATCTGAAAAGTACTACATTTTTTTTCAAATTTATTCTAAAATATTAAGGTTATTAAATTGGCACAGGAAACTAAAACGTAAGTCAACTTAATGTACATGTTTTGAAAAATTCTTTAAAATTGTCTTTACTGTTTTAGGAATTGATTTGTTAAGTAGAACCACCAAGATGAATTAGGAAATGACTTGGGTGTAAAGTTTATTGCTAAAATTAAGATTTTTTGAGAAGCGTAGACTGTGAACTCTTTTGTATATATTTCATTGTACTCTAACTCCACCAAAAAACCCCCACAGAATATCCAAATGAAAAATCTTTTAAATGCATATCACGAAACATTCGCAAAAGTTGAAACCGCATCCACAAAAACTTTCAACTTCCACTAAAACACTCGCTCGAGGCGTCACTCTTAATAACTACTCCGAAAAAATTAGAATAGGAATAAGATAAATGCTCAAAAATACGAAAAACTTTCTAAGAAACGTTCCTACTTAGATATGCATAAGGCGGCAAAAATGAACTGCCGAGATTCCAATCCTGCGCAAGGACCAAAAAAAGAATAATAAATATTTTACTTAAAGCTGTTTTGAGAGTTTCGTGCTGGCAAACGCCCCCAACACACAAAATGTTTTCCAACATTCCAAATATATATTTCAGCATGGCGTCTTCTACATACATTCATTAATGGCTTTTAAACTACCCGTTTGAGAATATTTTGGCAGCCATAAATAAAAATCTCTGGAAGTAGCTGAGTCGCCGAAGAACTCATAGACAAAAGTATACTTGGATGAGTGGATAGTGGGCCTGCGGTGGTTTAGTACAGTTCTAACTTTGTATAAAAATCAAACTGTATAGTCTAAAAATTGAAAATTTATTCTTCATACTGGAAACGATTTCCATGTACTGGTCTGTTCAAAATGAAGTCCATATAAAATTTGTTTAAAGTTGTTTTAATAACGCAAAATTAAAAAAAAAAGTTTGAGTGTGACTAAAGTGAGGAGTTAGCTTTTGAATCCTCTTAACTCATTCCGGATGATTGGATTGAAATGATGCCATAGCAAAATAATTGTGTTTAACTTTATGAAAAATACAAAATCTTAGTCAAATGAAGACCATGTTAGAGTACAATAAATTTAGTACCCGAAAATAAATGGGTTGTTAATAGGTTCATATAAAAGTTTATCGTAGCTAGGAATCAAATGAGGTGTGTAGGTGAAAAAAAAATCCCATTCTCCAAAGTATAACTACGAAATAGGGTCTAATCTGCTCATTGGCGACTTTTGACAATCAAAAATCTAATTGTACGATGTCGCCAATGAACAAGCTGAACCTTGTATCTTAGTATAGGGTCCGGCTATACTTAAGAAAATACGAGTTTTGCAACTAGACTCTTCAAATAAGTAAACCACTTTGCCACAACTGTTAAACTTTAAAAATAATGAGCAAGTAGTGGTAAATTAGAAAAAATTGAGTCTCTATCATGCGTTTTTGTTCCAGGCTGCCGAAGTGATACATTTTGAGCTAATTCAAAATTTAAACCACATGTTGCGAGAATCATTTCAAATTTTTTTTTACCAAAGTACTTACAAGACCAGTGCTGTTGTAACAGTATGCTTTTCTGGTTAAGTTAATTATTTACCATTTAGGAAATATACTCATCACGCCCTCATTAAACTTATCAATTCAAACACATTATATTTAAAACCCGAAATAATGTACTTAGAGCTATGGGAAACCAAAGTTGATAGGAGATAGGGTTTGCTTGATAAGACTTAGTACCAGAAATTGAATTGGCTGTAGCCTTAGGCACAACTCTACCAACTCCCTCCGACCGATCATCCTTATCGCCCATGTCACTTGTGATGGTAAAAGTCCTTCGTAAAAATGTGACTCCCCGTTTATTCATGGGTTTGCCTTTATTTTTCGTCTAGCTCGGAAGAGAGATCGTGAAAAATGTATTCGTATTTTAATAAGTTATGATTTGCTAATACATTATCTTATTGATATAGGCTACAGGAGAAGTGAGTCGTTGTATATGGGTTCTAGAGAAAGTAGGTACTTAAGGTAAAGACAGTTTAAAAGTTTATTGTCCAAAATATGTAACTCTAACCCACCTAACTAAACCAAACCCAAACAAACCAAATCAATTCTGTAAATAGTACTTGGAAATAGAAATATGTGTCATCCCAGAATTTTTTATAAGAATGAATTTACTAGCATAGCTATTTTACTTTTTCATAATATTTGCTAATTTGAAATTTCTTTGTTAAAATTGCACCTTACAGCATTGACAGACTTACCCACACAAACGTCCATCACGCCTAATTTAATCACACAACAATACAAATTAAAAAAAATATCTAATAAACATTAAATCTTAAAAAATAAAAAAAATAATCCTCTTTGAATCTAATCTTTAAATAACAAAAAATATCAGGCGAACAGTTTCGATTTCAGGACTGCATTTTGCCCGTTTCTCCCTAATTAATTTAATTGCGCATTCACGGAAAACTGGAAAAAAAAATCAGGAAAAAAGTCCCAAGCCATGCAAGATAACCGGGTTCTTTTCTTCCTGTAAATTACCTTTATCGGAAAAACTCCCGGACCATGTGGAAAGACCGCATTGGTGTAACGAGGCTTTAATGCCTTGTTAATTAAGGTGACGTTCATTAAAATAGGCAGGACTCTGCTTTTCAAGACGAAAAAAAAGCGGGGTTGTAATATTCGACAGTTTTTTTGCTGATATTAAATTGGAGAAGGAAATGAGATTTTCGGTTTTAAAATTTTCCGATTTTATAGGTGGGGGAATTGATTTAAAAAGATTGTCATTTTCAGGTACAGGGAAGTTTAATTATTGTCATATCAGTTTTGTAATATGTGATAAGAATTGCTGTCGGTTTAAGCAAGTAAAGGGTCTGAGTAAAATGTTAAAAAGTTCAATTATGAATTTTAAGAAAAAAAATATTGACAATATGTCTAGTATGATAACACATTTTCGAAATTGATATACTATATTACATATTAAAATGTATGCGGTCTTCAATATTGAGGTGGATGGCCTTACGATTATTTACATATTGACGAGAAAATTTTAAAAATAAGCAATTATAAGTGTATGAGGGACAAAAATATAGTTTGCTCCACGGTAAAGTGGCGATATAAAAATATCAAATATACATATTTAAATTTCTTGATAATAAAACTATCTCTTTGCACTTTGCAATAATTTTTTTAGGATCCGTAATTTTTATTAGAGTTGTGTGTAAAGAAATATTTTGAAATTTGACCTAGGGATTTTGTAGACCATTAACATAAAAAGTGCGACTTGACATTCCATGTTACCTGCATTAGGCATAGGCTCGCTTTACACGCAAAAAGTGCGGTATGTTCGCCGTAGGTACGGTGCTAAATGATCGCACTGGCAATGGTAAGTTAATTGGATCTTTCACATGCGATGGAAACAAAGTCCTTGCTTATATTTTTAACAACGGTTTTCATTCAAAAAGTGGAAATTTTAAATGAATTTGAAATGATGAATTTTTTTCTGTCATACATTGTCGCTGCAGCAGTATTAAACTAAGTCACTATTTAATTAAGAACAGCAGGTTAAACCGTAAGTGAGGTGTTCGCTTTTGCCACATGTAAAAGAGCCAATAAACATAGCATTGTCCGGAAAACATCATAGAAAATTGTATGGGAAACGATATTTAGTCGATAGGATATTTAAACTATTTTTATTTTATAACTTTTTAGGTGGCTAAGTGTAAATCTGTAAGCAATGTCGAAATATTTAAACCCATAAGTGTCAGATCCATACGTTTTTCTTGCAAAGTTTTTAATAGTAATACAACCATATAGCCTAATAACTGCTATATAATGCAAATAATGCCTTTAAGGGAAATACAGCGAGACTTAAACTTAGCAAAAAAATTATGTGCTTATGTTTTTAGACAGTCTAGACTTTAAATTATGTTTATGGAACACTTTAAAATATTTATTACTCCAGACATAAAAATGGTTTAGAGTTTACACTACGTTCGCTTTGTTTTCCCAAGGAAACTTCATAATATAAGCTAATTACACTAAACCGGGATTTTAAATTAGGCATTTAAGATACTTTAGTGTTAATAATTCAAAATATTGTCGACTTCTTACCTGTTCTTCAGGATTGCGGTTTTTTGGCTTCCTTTAGAAAAATGGAGAGGAGATTCCTCTGGAAATAAAAATAAAAATTAATATCTTACCTGGGAAAACAAAAAGAAATAATATCAAAATTTCATGATACATGAATTATTATTGTTTTGACTATATATTATTAATTATAAGCTATTTAGATTTTTCTAAATGGAAAATACTATACCTTAAAATAGTGGGTGATTGTACTTACGCAATGTGTGAATATTTTTAAACCTAATTATTACATATTTATGAATTTAGGGTATTCGTTGAGAAGTCAACTTATTTTATACTTAAAATTACCACAATTACATAGTCATTGCTATATCAGAATATTTGAATTGTGTAGGTAAGTTTCATATGAATTTTTCTCAATTTTTTTTTTCCAACAGAAAGTAATATTTTATGAAAACCTAATTAGATAAGGATGCAGGCAACAAATAACTTTCGTCGTAAACAGTTTTATGTATCGTACTTTATACAAAACATTTAGTACGGAACTTAATCACACATTATACAAAACATTAAGTACGGAAAAGGATAACAACCAAATCAACCCCCTCCTAATATAATGTACAACTTTATTTTTTAATACTGAACTAGGCTTCGCCATTAGAGCTTTTATTATATTTTAAACGATATTTTAAAATACTGTTCTATGTGAGAAGTGACGGTGATATTGTAAACTTACCTAAACCTTCAACACACACAGTAACTGATAGAGTTTTATTAAAATTTTAATTATAAAAATATATATTTATATTGGTTTGACAATAAACACAAAATTTCATCTAACTGTGACAAAATAAGTCGTCATTTTGTGTTTAATATAGTTATTAATTATACAAATTATTACCAATGTGAGAATTTTTGAAAAAAAATATTTAATACAAACGTTTTTTATAACTAAAACCTTAAAACACACTATTAATATTCATCAGTATATTTTTTATTACATTGACAAAATGATTTCAACGAAAATAATCCATTTTATAATAATACAAAAATAATCAATAATTTTTCACCTTTTGTGTCTGCTGTATACAAACTCATAACTGTGACATAAATATTTAAATTTTTTAATACATGTATTTCTAATAAAAATAATATTAAAAAACACAATGTGGATATTTATCGGAATATTTATATTATACTGACCAAATGATTTCTACAAAAATAATCAATTTAATATGAAACATCCATTGCCCCCCAACATAACAAAAGAATACATAACTCTTCCAATTCATTGCCTTTTTGACAGCCTGCATTAATCTTCATACGAGCGCAATAATGATTGAGAGGTAAACATTGTAGTATTTTTCTTTTCATTTAATATAAGAGAAATCAACAATGCACAATTTTTGCTTCACACTTCGATCGACCGGACCTATCAAACAGAAGGTTTGAATTACCTATCGATTCCCGTTGCCTATTCATACCCATATTAAAGAAAAAGCCCGATATGAAATATGTATTATTTAAAGAAAAAATCTTGTTTAGCAGATTTTATTGTTATTTTATTATTAGGAAAGTTTGTGGTTTGATTTTCGATCCAGGGACGTAAATGTGTGTATTGTGTTACTTTAAAACTGTCAAATATGGAAAATGTATTATGGAAATGGGTTTTATTTGCGTAGTTAAACATTAATGTTTTTTAATATTGAATAAATTGAACGTTTTCGTGCAGTGTATTTGGTGTTTGGTACGATACGTTGTTTGAATAAGCTAAAGCAAACAGTGAAGTGTATTTGTTTGGGAAATTGTATCGCTTTCGTTTATTGCTGCAATTTGGAATATCGGGTCTATGATTTTAACAAAAGAAAAAGTATGTTTGAAATATTGCAGGGGAGTTTGAGTACACTTAAAAAAACTCAATAATAGCTTGAGTTTTTCAAACAAGGAAATTGTAATCAAGAATGTTTCTAAATATTTGAAATATATAACGTTTTTTTTGTTGTCACAAAGGGCAACGTACCATTGCAAAATTAAGTCATCTCTGCAGTTTTGATGCAAAAATTACGAAGAAATAATAATTTTGATATTTCAGAGTTCCAATTATTTTAAATTTATTAAATTTCTTTCGAATCAATTCGAACTAATTACCCCCTTATCTACTGAAACTTTCAATACTAATACCCATATATAGATTAAGCCTATTCAGTTCATAATCTCATAATAAACACACAGGAAAGACGCAAGAATAGTCAAAGTGAAACTACTGAAACTTCCAATACTAATACCCAAATATACACTCTTAGAAATAACACTTTCATTTTTGACGATTCATTAATCCTCAAGCCTCATTTCGCAAAATTTGAGGATTATTTCGTCAAACTATCAATTTTGAGTGAACGCGAATCCTTACTTTAACGATCTTGATTTGACGATTCTGTATTTTGATTTTGAGGAAACTGAATCTCATTACTGTACTCAAATGCTCAAAATTGACGAAAGATTTCTTTCGATTAAACGAAATTCGAATCCTCATAAAAATGACGAATCAAATTTCCTCACTTTGAGGAAAGAAAAACTCGGAGCATTTGCCAGCAAACGGCATCGTCAAAATTAAGGAAAATTTTGTCGTTTTTTGAGTATTCATTTCTGAGAGTGTAGATTAAGCCCATTAAGTTCATAAGCTCATAATAAACACACAGGAAAGACGCTAGAATAGTCAGCGAAACTACTGAAAATTCCAATACTAATACCCACATATAGATTAGCCTATTAAGTACATAAGCTCATAATAAACACACAGGAAAGACGCAAGAATAGTCAAAGTCAACTCAAAATTTCGGTACTGAAACTGAACTTTCTGTTAACTCGTCAACACCAAATTCCTAAGACTCAGCATTGCCGCGAGAAAATACCCCAACAATATCAATCCCCTTGCTCTTTACCCCTAGAAACACGAGAAATCCAAATAATCCAAAAACGTTGATCTCAGCATTCTCAGGAATTCGGTATCGATCGGCGGCGATTAACGGCCCTATTAGGAGCGGCCGGCCCCTGTTAACCGGTAACCGCCGACCTCACCACGGCCGACCAATGCTGCCGACCGTGAAATTGACGCCTGAAAAGCTGCACATAGAAAGGTCTCCTGGTATTGGCTTTTGCCTGTTGGAAAGAAATGTTGGTTTGTTAATGGAATAGTAATGACCCTTTTTTTGGCATACAGGGTGGTTATAAAATAACGCTCCCTATTCGGAGTGGTCTGTAGCTTGAATGAATAATCCAAATGCAAAAAACTTTGAGACACTTACTAATCAAGAAGGGGGAAAAAGAATGGAATCATAAAAAACAATTTCGTCTTTTGACCATTGTTCTAAATTACGAGGCGTAATTGGATGTGTTGGCCGTTATTAGCCATAATTGCCTATTCATCGTAATTATAACCTTGGTCAAAAGACGAGTTTCTGTGTTAGAATTCCCTTCTTTTTCGTAATAAAGAAACTCGTCTCTTGACCTGGGTACTAAATTACGAGGCGTAATTAGCTGTGTTGGCAGCAATTGGCCATAATTGACGACGTTTCGTAATTTAGATTCTGGTCAAAAGACGAGTTTTTTTATGATGATTATTTTTTACGATTATTTTTTAGGATTTTGTCTTTTTTATGATACCATTCTTTTCCCCCCTCTTGATTAGTAAGTGTCTCAATTTTTGTTACATTTGGATTATTCATTCAAGCTACAGACCACTCCAAATAGGGAGCGTTATTTTATAACCACCCTGTACTTATTTAGTTGGTTAGTTATAATACGGTCGCTCTAGAGCTACATGAGGGATATTGGCGACGGGCGTTTAAATTTTGGCCCAAAGTCAAATGATGAGTCGACATCTCAGTAGGTATTTTAGTTTATTCTATTTGTTATATTTTTTTATAGGGAATCCTCTCAGAGAAAATTCGATGTCAGGCCAAAAAACGTCCCTCATACTGAATAAAATTTAAAAAAACATACTATCATATTTTAATTAGTTTTTTTCAGTAAATAGTGTTAATTTTATACAAAATTACGCTTAAAACTATACATTCAGCTTTTAAAAGTCACAATTTAAACGTTTCTTACAGCAGTAATTCTTTATTAAGTGTAAGCTGAAAAAATCTACAAAAAGCTAATAAAGCATTTTAAATCGTGATTGAAGGTTGTATTCCTCCCGGAGTTAAGTATATTTAATAAATCGTTTTTCATTAGCTAATAATTAGCATAGTTCCATATTATTAAACAGAGTTAACGTCAACTCATTTTTAGCCATACTTTAAACCTGTAATGCATGTTTTTTTTTCATCCCGAAAAAAAAAATATTTGTATCTATAACACTCATACATTATGGAAAAAATAGTGAAAAAATTTAACTGCATTGGAATTTAAATAACTTCAATTTTTAAAACTTTTGCCATATGGCAAAAACCAACTACAAAATTCCAATTTTGATAAAAATGACTAGAAAACCACTAAATATATTTTTAAAAAAACCTCTTGAACTATAATTTTTCTTCAAAACAATTTATTTGTATTTAGTACTAATATTATTATGCTTTGAATACTGCCAAAGACGTAATTTCACAACAGTTAATAACTTCACTCTTTAATTTTGAATACACTTTTAATACTGTAATCTATGAGGGTTATTATTAACTAAAAATTCAAAATGGAATGTAATAGGTGAAAAAAAAACAAGATTTGTTGAGAAGGAGCTCTACTTTAATAGAATAATGTGGATTATGTTACTTGTTGCCATGTGGCAACAGAATGCAATACTAATTTACACGAGGCCAAACTTCTTCCAGTAGAGCTTCTCGAACGACATTGAAGTTTTGAAAAGATGTATGTCATTCTCAAGACAGATCACGATCCCAAACTTTTTAAAATTCGTCTTCAAAAAATAAATTTTCTTGACCCCTCTTTTATGCGATTTTCCGGGATCCTGGCAGTACGTCATACCTAGAATTCTTTGATGGAAAAGTATTGGGGATTTTTTTCAACATTTTATATATGTTTTTCCCATTAAATAATGAAATTTCACCGTCCAAGTTCAAAAAATTATTGACTGAACTTCTCATTCGATTTAAGATTATATCGTTTACAATAATTTATATTTTTGAGAAAGATTGCTTGGAAAGAAAACTTGAGATTTTAAAAAATAAACTTAAATCTCAAATTATTATTTTTTTATTTTATTTTTGGTTAAGAAACAGTTTTTTAAAACCTGATATCTGCATTTAAATTCAACAAAAACGGTAGAATTTTTTTTATGATGTCAACTGCAGTTTTTTATACACTTTTGGTTTACAGTTTTTTACATTTCGTTTTATGCATTTTTTATACACTTTTAGTTAATAATTTTTTTAAATGTCTTTTATGCAGTTTTTTAATCACTTTTAGGAAACTAACAGCGCATCAAATGTGAAAGAAAAGAACAATTAGCCATTTTTAACGGTAAAACTTCGATCATTCTACCATAGAGCCAAACCCTTATTAGCCTAATCAATAATACGATAATTAGCCAAGTAATAAATCATCACCCAAATAGAAACTGTTGTCAAGCATTTTTAAATATTTATCAAAATGAACTTTAAACTTGGTATGTAATTTTACAAAAGTGGTCCGCCTCCTATTTATTTAATATTTTTGATAAAAAAAATTCAAATACTATTTAGTGTAGAATATCATAAAAATTTTAAACAAGACTTAGTTGAAACCAAGCCCAATTTTTTAATCTAAACTATTTCGAAACTAAACATATTAAATACACAATACCTGACTGAAGATTAAGAAAAACACTTTAATTTCCATACCCGATCCATCATTTTAGATTTTTAAATAAAAATATAATCATCTATCATTATCTCCACCATAAAATTTTCTTCATAAACAATTCTTTAATGGTTCAGAATACTTTCAATTTTACCGAGTTAAATGCATTTTAATTTTCCGCTTGTCATTTTACAACGACTTAAACAATTGCAAGAGTGTAGTATTTTCCAAAACAAAATTTCAGATTATTTTGATAACAATTTTTAATAACGTCATTATCAATGTTAAAAGCTATGATGCTTACAAAACAGGGAATCTGAATAAAATATAAATTTGAATTATATCTTTACAAAGCATGCGCTACTGCAGGTCATATTTTAAATGTTTAAACAGAAAATTATTTGAGATTTTCCTAAACTCTTATTATTAAATATTTGGTACAAAATTAAGTAACTCATAAAAAAATTCGATAATTCTGATTCTAAATCAAATAAGGTTCATTATGTGCTTATGTCAAATTGGTAAAAAAATAAGGTAACCTTCCTTACCGGCTACTTTAGTACTGCTTTTAAGCACCTCAAATTAATTATAGTAAAAATGATATTGGAAATGAAACTTACGCAACACTTTTCTCATAATATACAGTGAGTAAGGTAAGTTAGTTTGAACTATCGTCACAAGTGCTACACTAGGTCTATTTGCGACGGGCGTCGTAATATCGAACCACACCAAGTGACAACATTGAGTAAGAAATAGACCTAAATAATATCGGTATTATAATAGAAATACCACGAATGCGTTAACGACAATTAACTATGATATAGATTGTTACATTTGAAAATTAAATTGTTTAATTTATGATTTATTTATATTTTATTCGTTCGAATATATAGTGAGTTACACGATTTACCATGACTTTTAAATGTACTTTAAACACATGGTTTCAAATGGTTAATTGTTAAGTTATTTTGCAAAAAGAATCGTTGAAAAGCACAAGAAAAATATATTGTCCTACAAGTCCCGGTACTCTAACTTATCACACAAAAAAATCACTGCTGCATTCAGATTTTTTAAATTTTACATGCTACAAATTTTACCTTTATAATTTAACTATCGTTATTTGGTTTCTTTAGGAGCTCAAATTCTGAGATACCTCGCTCTTTGTAAGAAATTTTTTTGAGCAAAACAATTCCCTATATTTTTATTAATTATTTTATATCCAAATCATATGGACAAATGCAACGTTTTCGTATACCAAAAAAAAACGAACATTAGTTTTCATTTTAAATATATTAAATCGAGTATTCAAGCGATTTACTAGACAAGCGCTAATGATAGATATATGTAGATCACTACGGCCAGGACACAAGATATTGTGACATAAGGTATTGCGCTCTTTGTATTTTGGTATAGTTGATTATATAATATTTTCCAAATTCAAATCTATCTATAAAAATATGCTTTGCCTCAACTTAAAAAATCAATGTTATTAATCAGTATCAATGTTAAAATATTTATTTTAAGTTGTAATGTTTGTCTTTTTTAAGAAACACTTTTGATCACAGATATACTTTAAAAAGTCGATTTTTAGTTAGTAGTTTTTTAAGCTTTCGTCTGTTTTAGTTTGGAATTCTTTAAGTCAGTTTTTCACCACTTATCAATCAAGGTAGGAGAATCTTATCTTTATGAATATTTGGAATTAGAATGGGTGGAATATCGCTGCATATTTGAGCCAAAATAGGCCGTGTGATTCTAACCTCTGATTAAGTATCGTAGTTGACACCTGAGCAGTTACGACACTTACAACGTGCAACAGCCTCTTCTACGCGTGTACAATAGATCGGTTCCTTTTACACTATACTTTCACAGAACAAAAGAGTTGAAGATCTGTTTTGATCCAATACCCCTCGAAAAAAATAATAAAACTTACCAAAACCTTCAATACAAAAATACTGTCAATAATGCTCTGTGAATCGACAATAATCAGAGTTTCGATGTATATTACATACTTCTCGGAAAATAAAATCCTTTTCCGAGAGTTTTCCCATGAGACTTCGGAGAACTGGCACATAGTAGTAGATACCAAAATTGGATTTTGTGAAGTATTAAAATACAAGTCAATTAGATTCTAGACCACATAAAATACAGTTTTACATATTTTTGAATCGCCTTTTTTACCAATATTTATCCAAAAAACCATATGAAATCGATTTTTTTCGCAAGATCGGTATTTCTTTTCCCCAACAGATCATTTTATACCGACTTTCCGAACTTCCGAGTGCAATCTCTCGAATAGTCCGAATTCTTCTCTCGAAACCGCTGGCTCAATTCTAAAAGGAATCCAGCTTACAGTTAAACACAAATCCCACTACAAGATCTAATACAAAGAGTGACTAGGCAAAAATAGTAGAAGCGTCTTATATTTTACAAGAGGAAAGAATTTTTGATATTCTTGAAAATAAATTTCGCAAGGAAATAAGTTTATTTGCAGGGAAATTATCAATTAATAGGAAATTGATTTGTGTTTAAAAAATAAACTTTTGAAAGTTATTTGTCCCCCCCCCCCCAAGACTCATATTAAAATTTCATTTATCTGATGAAATCATAATCTATACTTCGCCGCCTGTATATTACTTAATTTTTTGTTGATTGCTTTAACCCTTTTCGACCTTGCTCGCACGATCGTGCGGGTAGTAAAGAGAATGTTCAAGCTCTTCAAAAATATCGATACTGAAGCAGCCGATTTGTATTATTCGTTATTTGTATAGAAAATGACTTTGTTTTTAATGAGTTGCTGGCATTGATGCTGTTGGACGCATTTTTTTCGATAAAACTCCAAATTTAGTCTCATAATTTTAAATCAGCGCCATCTGACCGCCGGTCGAAAATTGTTATAGTAACGCTATGTAAATTAAGAATTGTGTGGCATACGACTCCACAGACATCCTCTAGTGGGATTGACATTTGGTCCATTGAGAGGATGGAGATAAGAAGGATGCGGAGAGGATGGGAGAAAATCCTCCTAAACTTCCCGTAGGTTCTGATACGAGACCTTAAATTTGACTGCGTGATTCTATCAACTGAAATTCCATTTATGGAGGATCTTCTTACCCTCCAAAGGTATAACTCATATTGAGAGTAGACAACTTTGCAGGGAGCGGACAACTTATGCAGGGAGTAGATGTGGATATACAGGGTATCCTTTTAGAAATAATGTGTCTGACATTGACAGTTTTATGGAGAAAAGTTGTTACTCTGTCTACAGTTTACTGTAAATATTTGGGTTATGCGTTAAAATAGAATTTTTTATAGATGGCAGTATGTTTTAATATTTGAATATGAAAGAAAGTTTGACAACATTTCTAATTTAACTGTCCTTATTTATTTGAACTTGACTATATTCTTTTAGGTTGTAGACAATTTATGAAAGGGGTAAAGTCTCTTCAGAGTAAGTAATGTAGCCGACTTCCACAGTTTTATTGCGAATGGCTGAAACCTTGTTTAGAGATTGGGGTATGATTCTGGATTAGTTATGTTAGAAGTGTATGATATTAAGATCGACGGCTTGCTTTTATTTTGGATTACACATAGTCTTTTTTATATTACCATTCAACCAATACATAAAAAAGTAACTATATATACCCAATAAGGTAATTTCAATATCTTTAATATCTAAATTTGTTTATAGCATATATGTGCACATCTTACTTTATAACACTGAGGTGATAGTCAGAATAAAACCTGGCACAACGCCCAAATGTAGATACTTCCATAGATTAGAGTTGCCTTCTAAATACCAAAAATATATAAACATTTGTTTTTCGTTATTGATGTATCTCGCTTGTGTATCGTTAGTTACTGATGGAACGTCGATTGAATCTTAATTAGCATTTATATAAAAATAAAATTATATAGATGTATCAGAAGATTTATCATGGGATGAAACACAAGTTCGAACTCAAGTTCGAAAATATTGACAATTCTTTTTTTTTAAAAAAAGAGATGAAAAAAAAGATAACATCCACAATTTACCGAACAAGTTTGTATTTACGTAGCCATGAAGTTAGAAGAGGTGTCATTGTATACAAGTAAAAATAATATTAAGTTATGTTTTTATCGTTGCATATTTAATAAGCTTTGTAATATGATTTTAATGTACTCCAATAAATATGAATTATCAGAAGAGAGTAGGCTGTCGTTTTTTGTGTTTTGTGTATGATCAATCATTCTTCAGATACAGATTCGATTTTGATTTTACATTTTTATTGAATTGATTCGGTACATTAGTTCCTTATTTAAAATTCGAAATACGTCCGAGACGTAATGGAAAGTGTTGCCTTATTCCCATACATTGTAACTAAGATGAATCATGGCTGACTTGACTTTTAAGGCCAGAGAAGCTCTCTGTGACGTCACACGAACCGTCCTGTTCGGATTGTGAGCTGTTCCGAAAGACAGGGATTATAGCTGTTCGGAACCCGAAAAGTATGATGGGTACAACAAGTTTTGTACTTTTCCCTCGGAAAATTACATTTTAAAATATTCAATTTAATTTGTAACTATAGTTTTTATTTTGTATCCTTTCGCAACTTCATTGCATAAAGACATTTGTGTTTAGGTTGCTTTCTATTATGTGCGTATTTAAAAGTATCTTTAAAAAAAAAAACACTTGAAATCACTCTGAATTGTTTTAGATTCTGAATGTGTGTTTTATATATTGATTCGTTTTCACAAGTGCTACAATGCAGACAACAAAAAAGAACTATTAATTCCTGTCAAATGAAATGGTTAAAATACAATAACCACCACAAAACTAAAAATTTTCAGCATAAAAAACTGAGCACTAAATTTAACAGCTAACAGTATGCGAACATAAACTACAATCATAAATTTGAATCCGCAGACAATTCTCGCACTAAATTAGGTATTCTTCAACAACACCAAATCAGTATTCCTCGGCATGTAGCAGACTGCTTTAGTAAAATTCTAATGCAGTGTAGTACCTCGTATGTGGAATAGTTCTTTAACGACCCTACGGAAATGATTTAAGGTAATGGAGGAACCCCGAAAATTAAAGTATTTCAAGTCTGGCGGAAGGGAGTCTAGAGCAGTCTCCAACGAATTCCACCAGGCACTGAAACGGAATAGGAGTATTTTACGTTGATAAGCAGAAAATGCCCGAGAAATTCCAGCGGAGTTTACAGCACACCTAATTCGTTTAAGTCGCTACAGGGCCCTTCATTGGTTTTACAAAGTCGTTGGATTGACATTATCACCAAAAGAAGTTTAACGTGACTAGTTAACTGGATACTTTGGTAAAAGGGGAAGTGCTGTACTGTACACGGCAAGACTTCAACTATCGGAATCATTGTGACTGGTCGCCATACAAAAAATTTAAAATTCGGATAATCTGATTTTTTTTCCGATTAAAGAATTACTTTAATTGATTAATTATGTATGTTTAAAGCCAAGAAAAAAATAGTTTAAAGGAAGAAAAATGTATAATGGAATGAAAATGTGACATTTTGTTTGTTAAGCGTATGGTTGATTGAAGGCAATCATTTTGTTGATTGAAGCAAATACCATTTATGTTCCGATAATTGTTTGGTTGGTAGACATATTTTCAGGCTTGTGTGCTTGGTCAGAGACCCGCTTATAAACCTTCGTCAAGTAAGACACAACCCACACATATACGCGACATATGCTGCCATCTATCGCGCGAAACCTCCACAATTTAGACATATCCCTGAAGGTGAGCCGATAATTGGAGTTCTATACAGATGTGTCTCCAAGTGTTTGTTATTTGCCTGACATGCTACCAAACTTTCTAGCGTTTTCGTACTAGCAAATATTTTGCAGTAAAACAAAGTCTATTTTGGCTTTCTTACTACTTATATACTGCAAAAAGTGGAAGCTTTTATAAAGGCCATGTCCGTCACTCACTTTTATAGCCCACACTACAAATGCTACAGATAAATGTGATACTAAGTCAAATACTTCCGGTGGCAAGTCTTAGGACTAAATCTCTCTGTGTATATACCTAGCTTAAGGAATCAGTTGAACCTTTGTCAGAACAACCGCATGCATGGGCTGGTAAAGAAGGCTTTCGATGCTCACGTTAAAAGGTACTCTTTTCCGCTGCAAGAAATTCGAGGGATTTCAAGTTTTCTTCCCAAAGATCGGATTACTTGGGATGACTCTTACGTTTTCCCAAAGATCCGATTACTTACTGTTCGGGAAAAGCGGGACAAAAAACCTTTGATGCCATGCTCCGTTTAATTGCCCCGAGATCTTGTAATCGGAAGTGACAGGGGAGGTTCGGGCGAAATAATTCATAAGGATTTCAAGTTTGGGGATCATTGGGACGGATGCAAACATTTTGAAAAGTTTGTTTTTGAGATAAACTTAAATTGAGGGTTAGATTAACGCATCACTTGAAATAATTGGGTCATGTGTTTATAGTTGGAAAGATTTAGAGCGTTTGATAAATAGTCAAAGTTGTGTGCTGGAAAAGTTTCTTTCAATTGGAAATTCCGATTAAATAATTTAAATTAGTTTAGACCAATCCTAGTTTGAAGTAATTTGCATATAAATTAAACAATTGTAATATATATTTATTTTGCATACGTGGTAAAACCATTAAATTATTCTCTTCTTAGAAGAAAACATTTATCTTTCAAGACTAGTTATTAAAAACAACACACACATCACTATAATTTTTTTAAAATTATTCTTAACCGAACATTCGAAGCTTATGGCCGTATAAAAGTTAAATTATAGATCATATAAATTTAAAGTTTATATATTTTTACCAAATTCAAATTAATTCATGCATACTCAGTGCTAATAACCCTTGAATAAAATAAAAAATCGAACTTTAGTCTTTGAAGACTACCAAAAATAATGTTGCCTAGACAAATCTAAAAGCTATATCAGCACACTCACAAACACATCGATATCTACAGAGCAAATATCTGATGAAATAGTATTATTTGTTTAAAATATATTTAAAATAAAATCCAAATCTACAACATAATACCATCTGAAGTTATGTTCATTTGGATCTTTAGCAGTAAATAATAAGATTTTTTTTAATCTTAAAATTCTCTTTGAGTTTAAGAAAATGTAAGATTTTGCATTCTACCAAGGTTTATGTTTCTTCAAAAGGAATTGTGTAATTTGTTAAGTATAAAGCCTATTTAAGAGGCTTATAAAACATATTTATTTTCAATAACTATTAAAAAAAAATTTAAGCAAAATGAAAAGTAATAAGACAAAAATCTTTGAAATCGCTTGAAAATAAGTTATTAAATAAAAATAATGAGATCATGTATCACAAATCGCACTCTCTATAAATTCTATTATAAGTTCTATGGTGCTGCGCTCTAGTGGTTGAATCTAAAGCTACTCTGAAAAAATCGTTAAAACCGTTCTTTCATTAAAAAATGATCTGTTCAAAGAAATATAGATCTTATTTTCTAACGAATTCATTACTTATGGTATGAGTACAGAAATTTAAATTAAAACATCTGTATTGTCACAATAATAAACTTTTGTCAAAATAAAATACTTTGTTGTTTTTATTTTTATTAATATGGTCGAGTTGATTTATTTTCTATTGAATGAGATTTTTAAAAGACAAGAAAAAAAACGGAATCTTGGAATAACATAGTTGAAAATGAGACGAAAGTTCACAGATTCAACACTACCCTTTGAACTTACTTCTACTTGAGTTTGCACTAAGGCGTTGGTAAGATTTCTTTACACGTAGGAGCTTTCATTACCAATTAAATTACTGACGCCCCCCCCCCCCCTCCCGAAAAAAAAACCACCATTCAATTTTCAGAATTTCCAGAATTTTTTAAGTACGTTAATTTATTAAGGTTTTCTTAGGTTTTTCTTTCTAAGAATTAAGAATTTTAGGTTTTCTAAGAATTCAGAATTTCTAAAAATTTAATCTTGAAGGTATGATCGGACATTTTTTTTTAATTTTAATTTTCATAATGTATTCCTAGTAATTCAAAGTATGAAGCCCTATTTGCAAGACTGGCATTTTACAGGATTCGTTACATCACGCATTCAAAGAGGTGAATAGGGAAATGTTCAAGCTTGCTTCTACGAATATGGGTACTTAAGGGAGGTGTTGAAATTCATTTTAATTAAATGTTTATCCTTCCATTCAATAAAGCATGTATAAATAATATATTTTCTTTGTATTTACATTAAAACGAAAAATATGATTCGATTCTATATTATTTAATTAAAGTGTGTTAAATATTAGTTTCCTGTTGGATGAATTTTTAAGCAAAGCAAACTGACCGAATTACATACAATAATTGTGTTTTACAACTATATTATAGAATTAGGTTTTTTTTTGGAGGGATTAAATGAAGTTAAGTAACCTGAAAAAAAATTTCAAATTCGACCGAACAATGATACGAACCAGATTATTAATATTGTATTGTATACAAAGAGACAATCGAAAACAACAGAGCCAAAAATAATCCTACTTGAAATTTCAAAAAAGAAACTAAGTTTAATTCAACATACAATATTTTATTTACAAAATCCCTTCCAAATTATTTTTGAAAAGAATCTTAAGTTGAAGCCTTTCCTTAAAAGTACTCTATGTACTTATGAATTTAACAGTTACCTGACATTAAACTGCTCAAAAAAGTACAAAAACATCGGTATGTTTAATAGAAAAGTGAATGTTATTACATTCTTTTCAGACATCAACACTTCACATTCCAATCTAAGCACTCCAATATCAAAAGACGTCGCATACATTCCTCCTTCTCTTATCCCTCCAAACCATTTCATAATTAATTTCATGAAAAACAAACCTAATTTTATACCAACATTCACCACTTTTATCTCATGAAGCACTTGAACCTTAATAAATTTTTAGCATAACCTCCTTCTCTTTATCGAACACAAAAAAAAGTTTAATTACTAGATAAACGAACGACAGAGACGATATTGAAATGGCCATCATCGTACAACCAAAACGTATTTTTTCCCCTGCAAACCCAAAATATTACGCCGCTGCTTTCTTTACAAGAAAAACCAAGAGATTACGCTGAAAATCCAGTATAGATTACGCCTGCGAAATGCCCGTTTTTGAATGCAGCCGTGCTTCTATTCTCATTATCACTGTAATAAATTGTCAAGTTTGCACTGTGTCTTGTGTTAATGAGACATTTAAATGCGCCAGGTTGGGGCAAAGCTTTCAGGGAGCAATTTATGTGGAGGGTGAAACCTCTGCTGAGATAAAAACCGTGACAAGGGCATATGTTAGAAAAATGACACATGAAGGTACTGAGACTACAGGGGCGGTATGACACATATATCAGATTATGGCGTATTTAGATTGTATCGGGCCTTGGAAAAAAATATGTTATTCTCTTTTCTGAAAACTCTGGGGTTTATTTATCTGTTTTGGGCGATTAAACGGCTTAAGACAACACTCATGAGTCTGGACGTTTGTCCTAATTGACATTCAAGTAAAATGAAATAGTTAAATCTGCTGGTTTCTTTTGGATTCAATTGAATTGAGTATTTAAAGATAATTAAAATCGTCAAAACATTTAAAGTAACCAGGGTTGAATTCAGGAATTATCCACAGTGAAAAACAACTCTTGCGCACAAGAATATACCAATTTCTTTATAAAAAAATAATTATAATTAAAAATATAAAATATTTTATCAAATCACTTTTTTATATAATATGAGAAAAATATAAAATTAATAACCGAGAAAAAAAAATTATTTAAATTATCAGTTATAACAGTTATTCTACCTAAATTAAAATATTTGTTAGATTTTTTGCTTATATTTATTTAAAATTTATTTGAATAAAAACATAAGCATATTCATGGCTATATCTCTAATAATTTTCTTTAATTAAAATACTTTTAAAATCAACACCTCACATATTCTTTTGGTGGCTGGGTTATAGATCTTTGTGTGTGTGCACTTCAAATACTGTATACTTTCTATACAATTTTTGCACACATTTAACGTTGAAGGCAAAAGCCAAAAAGCTTTCTGAATTAGAAATTAGTAAAGCAATATTTATCATGCCATTAAACAGCATAAAATGGGCTAAAAGTACATTACTTTTCGTCGCTTAATAAATTTAAACCAATTACTTCTTCGCTTTTTACATTGTAGCAATATTTTATGCATTACTGAAAACTGCTAAATAATCTATTTAATAAATATAGGTTGGATCTACATTATTACCGTTTTTCTGAAAATCACATTAATTATTCATTTTCCTTACCTTAGAAATTGCTTATTTTTTATTACCTTAAAAAACTAATTGATTTTCAGTGTGATTAGGTATGAAATATTTTAAGTATGTGAAATATATTTATTCAGGAGATTTAGTTACATTTTAACAATAATTTCTTTATTAGGTATTGCATCATTTAAAAAGTGGGCAAAAATTACGATGTTCATGTATAGTAAAGCTTAATCAAGGAAGGTGTTTTAAATGTTATCATTACAAAGCATGTTTGATTGAACTCAGCTTTGGCATCGATATTTTTACAAGCAGCATATTTACTTTATTACTAACTTTTTGTTCATTTGAATAAATCTAGTTTACCTAGAAACTATGCTTACTTAATAATGCTTATAAACATTTAAGTGCTAGTTCTTTTTTTTTTAATCTATTCCATAGCAATTGAAAGAATTTTAAACACCACAAACTTTTTTCATAACAGAAAATATTTAAGATTTAAAGAGACAAACAGGGATACTTTTTGGTTTGTCGGTTAGTGGGTAGTTTCTATATTCCCTGTAACAACTGGTCAAACGTCATAACTATCCATAACGCTTTTAACCTCAGTTTGATTTTGTCTCATCACATGGATTCTAATAGTGAAGAGCATTATTTTGGAATGCAAAATAAAATATTGTGTACAGTTCTAACTCAGGCCCACACCAGCAATGGCCAGTCACATCAAAAACGGCAAGGTTCGGCTTCTATGGTAGTGAGCCCCATCGGGTGAAAATTCGTCATAGCACAATTGGAAATTTTAATTTAGAACCGCTATCAAGTGATGAAGTCGGCACCTGAGCTGGCTCCTAACTAGACTTCGATCTTTGTACAATAAAGCCAATCGTATTGGGACCAACAAGTTGCTTTTAAAAAATCCCTATACCTTCTAATGGATAAATATTCGATGACATAATGTGTGTGTGAAAGTCGACGATAAACTTGACAGTCAACAGTCGACAACGAAAACTTCAGAGAACCGTGCGGTTGGTATTTAGGACTAAACAATAAGGAGCACGTATATTCCAATGTATGCGAAAAATTCAAATTAATTTTTATACCAGCTCAAATTCGGTGGGTGAAGGGCGTCTAAGTATCTTGACAAAGGTCACAGCGACAAGGAGTGAGCTTAAACCCACGAGGCCACGGGGTGGAATAATGATTGGATAAAAAAATAGTCACCTGACTGTACAAAGTTACCCCTTGCGACACTAAAAAACTGATCCTGGCACATTACAGGAACTCAAGTTTCTTCGAGTGCGGTAAGTTTGGCCAAAGCATAAACCCCTAGAACTAATTTTTTTCTTAAATTTTTCTAGTCATTGGTCAAGAATGTTGCAACCAATTGAAAAAAGTAGGGCAGGTACATATACATTCCGGCTTGTGTGCTTCATCAGAGACCCCCTTATAAGTCTTCGTCAAGTAAGACAGAAACATGAAGAATTTTTACTGTCACAGATAAAGGAAATACACGCAGGGCGATTGCGAGAATCGAACTCGCACTGTTACATCCCGCAGACTGCTAGCGTAATGGTCCAAACTACTCGGACATCCAGGCACCCTAATTGAAAAAGACACGCACATT
This sequence comes from Hylyphantes graminicola, assembly GCA_023701765.1. Lineage (NCBI taxonomy): Eukaryota > Metazoa > Arthropoda > Arachnida > Araneae > Linyphiidae > Hylyphantes > Hylyphantes graminicola. The sequence goes on along the minus strand of CM043123.1, from coordinate 18,143,271 downwards.
TGTAGAGAGAGTATTTAATGAGAATTTATTAGCTTGAAAAATTTGGGTCAAAGTTACCCCATTCGACGGTAGGAAAAATAGACATATTGGTTTATATTAATGGTAATGTAATCATTTCCGGCTGCCGATTTCTAGCCTCCTTTAGGGGCTTTAACACAGCCAATAACGCCTCGTAATTTAGAACCCTGGTCAAGTGACGAGGTGGACACCTGAGCGGGCACCCAACGGAATTTCAAGCGACATCGTTCGCTGAAGCCGTCGGGACTTTGGAATCCACAGATTAAACGAGCTCGTCTGTCCCAGTGTACTTGCGTCCATCCGTCACAAGTTGGATTTTTCTACTCTTTCCAGTACAGAGATCCGATTTATAGGATGACTGGTAGTAGGTGGGATTTGAACCTGAGAAGGTTGAGTCCTGAGGCTGATGCCTTAATCACTCGGCCACAGACGGTCCAGGTTTATAGTATAAATTGCCTGAGTGAACGTAGTCTCCCCGTTTCCAAAATCACCCCATTTGACGGGATAAAAACGTTTCTTATTTTATCTATGAATAGTGATTCTATTTTCATCAAGCTGATGGAAAGCGCACCAGCGGCATCAAAAGCGAGTCAAAGTAGTTTCCAGAAACAATATCAACAAATCCCAATCCTGTTTTACTCTGTGTCGTAACCATTTTTTTCAATGGTAAAGAAATAAGGCGAAACCTTCTCCCCAGAGGTTTTATGTATAAAGTTCGTTTTGACAAAGATAACAGACGAAATAATATTGCAAGAAACAAAACTATCGATTGGAAGGGAAATAATAAAAATTAATTACCGGAAACATAATGAATTTAGTATTCTCCGTTAGTTTTGCCATTTATGTTTTTCAGTATTTTTATTAGGAAATATCGCTATTAACTTATGCTTTAATTCAACTAAACTCGATTTGTCATTTGTATTTTGTTCACATGTTAAATAAAAAAAACTTTATGGAAAAATTAATTTAGTAGCTTGAGAAATCGTAAATTACTTATAAGAAGCCGTAAAAGGTTCGTAATGTATACAGTTAAAATTGAATATTTTTTCCCATTTTTATAACGTTAATTGACTTATTCATGAGAATAGTGCTAAAATATTACCCACTTAAAACTAACTTATTCGCAAATAATTTCTAAGGAATGGTTTTGCTTTAAAAATGTTCCCCTAAACTAAGGTGAATATACTTTAGCTAACAGTTTTTCATCGAAATTCATTACTATTCAATTTAAAAAAAAAAAAACTTTGCAGTACTTTCGAAAAGACTAAAGAATAAATAAAACACTATTGAATATTCACATACACACACTATGTTCATAAATCTAGAAAAGTTTTTGTTTAGAGTTTAAATATTTATGAGATTTTACAGGTGAGAGTCCGCATTTTTTTTCTTTCAAGTCTTAAAACGCAATGAAAGATTTATATAAACGGTTTAAAACTACATTCGACACTCGTATTTTAAAAATCCTAGATTTTTATTGTATGTCTTCCGAGAAAAATGATAAGAGCACGAACTAATTTGCAATGCAAAGGTAATAAAGGTATTTTACGTTTCATCAATATTTCTATCGGCTTAAAAAAGATCAAAGAGCTAATGCATCTTAAAGAAATTATGTTCCGACTTTATATACAGCCTATTTTACTCTTTGTTTGTAATGTTTTTTTTCCATTAATACTTATTATAAAGATCTATCAAAATTAATTAGTTTTTTTTAATATTTTAGGCATACTTGAGCAGGCATATAGGCTAACTTATGTAATAATTGCACAATCATATCAACAATTTAATGAAATAATCATTGGAAGAAATTAATGGTTAATTTTATGGCCAATAGCAGCATTTTTATTACACGTCATTCATAAAAAAAATACGTTTAATAACGGTAAAATTTATATATTAAGGCTGCTATATTTGAAATCAGAATATGAAAACAAAAATGAAAAACCAAAAAGAATTTGTTTATCTTTCACAAAATATCTCAAGAATGAATGTTAGCAAAAATAGTAACTATTAAATATTAAAAAACGTATATAACTAAAAAGCAAGAACTAATTTATGTATCAACGAGTTTATTCTGAAGACGCACAGGTTAAAAAAATATTTCATCACCAATTCTATACATTTTCGCGATATTTGCATTGATCAGTAAATTGCAAAAAAAAAAAAAAAAAAAAACACTTTTTTTTAAAGTTTAAGTGCTCATATGAATTAGTCAGATGACTCACTTTATAGTGACTCGAAAACATATTCAAAAATTAATTAAATGTAAATAAATGAACTATTGACACAAAGATAAAAAAATTGGTGTCAAACAACTACTTTGCATTATAGATTAGTTATGTATTTTTTTTTATTTGATGTTAGTTTGATTTATAGTCGATTGATGGAACAGTGTAACGATAACCCTACGTAGGGTTATATTTAAACAATTTATGCATAAGTATGTTCAATAATTGAGAAATAAAACAAAATATGTTTTATAAACTTGTATATTTACTGACAATAGTTTGAAGCCAACGTGCGAGAACGTTTTCTTTTAAACATCGAAAACAGTTTAAGGACTTCCGCTTTATGCACCAAATGCGGAAGTTAGTTTTCGACGTTAGAAATAAGAAGATGACTATTTTTGAGTAAATTTTTTACAATTGAGTACATTTCCAAATTTAGAAATAAATAATAATACTTTAGTGTAATTGTACAACTGTGTGAATTAAGCAAGGTTAAATTTTTTTGGTGTCTAAGGCATTAGAAATATAAGTATATAATATATTTGAAGTACCGGTAGCCAAAAGAAAATGAACCACCGTACTAAATAAACAATTAAAATGTTTTATGCTGTTATGATATATAACTACCAAAAATTGACTTTAAAAATAATGAATAGATAAACGAATACCACTTGACTGATCGTCTCAGCGTCTGTCTCTAAGTCTTGAATTTTAAAGTTTTAAAATATTCTAAAACTTTAAAAAAAAGTTTTAATCAATTTCTATGTTACATTTCGAAAATTGAATGCAGTAAAATTTATAGCAATTACGTTATAATGTAATCACTTCTTTAATGATCATTTAATTAACTTTATAGAAATAAAATTCCCAAAATGTAAACTATGACAAATCCCAAAAATAATTTGAAACTTTTAGAATGTTAACTTATATAATTTCTTAACGATAGTTAATTGTGCAATATATGCATTGATAAGAAAATATTAAGTATTACATTATATCTTTAATGGAAAACTGTTTAAATATTAAGAAATAATTATATACGATGTTTTCAGAATTGACTGCATTGAGAATTTATTTAATAACTCAATAAATTATTAACTTTCATTTAATTAAATAAATATTTCTTAAAAAATAAATTTAAATAAAAAAACCTTTTAAACAAAAAAAAAACATAACATACCCCTGTGACTCTCCTGAGAAATTCTCCCCAAAACTCAAACGGTCAGCAAGTCGACTCTGTCCACCAAAAAGTTCAGGCGACGAACCAGGCAGAACTTGTCCACTAATCAATAAATCAGTCAAGTGTCCAAGTCAAAAAGTCCGTAAATAAATCAAGTTGATTTTTCCGACGTCCCGGAAAAACATGCAACTTGCCAAGATGCTCAGGAAAACGTGCCAGAGCTGTCTAATGACAAATCGAGTGTGAGGCAGGGGAACACAAAACACGGGTGCTTATACCAAGTGTGGGGCCATTGGCGCATGTGGGGACTGTTCGGCGATCGGGCGGCCCTCTATCGGGGATGAGGGGAACTAGGGAGAAGTTTTGGGATGGAGAAAGAAGTTTGGGATGGGGGTTGAGGGGAGGAGCTTTGCTCTAGAGCTGTGGAAAAGTATTGTTGTTCGCAGTGGTTTGGCTTATTTAAAAAAGCTGAGTTTTTTTTTTGACAAGGTGATAAATGGACTTCTAGGAGAATATTTCAGAGGGATACGAAAATCTATGTTGGAGTTCCGAAAGTCAGTAAAGTTACTTCGTGTGAAGGTTGGTTGGCGGACATATATATTCAGGTTTGTGTGCTTGGTCAGAGACCCGCTTATAAACCTTTGTCAAGTAAGACAGAAACAACACACACATAAGTGGATCCATCTAATTTTTAGAGACAGAGGCCAACTAGAGGATCAGCAGAATTCACTTGTCACCCAAAGAGGTATTCTTGTGAATTCCGTATAGTGCAGTGCAATCGTTCCCGGCTGTCATTTCGAGCCACCTTTAAAGAGCTTTAACACATCTAATCACACCTCATATATAATTTGGAATCCTGATCAAATGACGAGGTCGACACCAAAGCGGACACCCAACGGAATTCCGATCGACATCGTACGCTAACGCCGTCGGGACTTTCGACTCCACAGATTTAACGAGCACGTATATCGCAGTGAAGGTACGTTAAGGCGGACCTGATTTGGTAATTTAATCGTTTCCGTCTGTATATTTTGCCTTCTTTAGGGGCTTAATCCCCCTCGAAGTTAATTTTGAAGCGTGGTCAAGTGAAAGAGAGGCTTTTAGAGCTGACGTCGTATCTTAACCAACTGTAAAATTTTTAATTTGAATCAGCTTTTTAAAGCTATGCCTATGAATAAAAGCAAGGAAATGTTATCCCTTTCCGACCGAGATATCACGATCGTGCGGGTATATAAAAGAGAATGTTCAAGATCTTCAAAAATATCTGTACCGAAGCAGCTGACTTGTACCATTCGCTATTTGTATAAAAAAAGGACTTGGTTTTTAAGGAGTTGCTGGCATTGATGCTGTTTATTGCATTTTTTTTCTCGATAAAACTCCAAATTTAGTTTTATAATTTTAAATCAGCGCCATCTGACTGCCGGTCTTAAAGGGTTAAGCCAAACTTTATCATACTATAAACGGGTAAATAAGGATAGGGTCTAAGAAGCAGGTATTCGACAACAATTCAATATATTGAAAAGAAATAACAAAAAATGATAGGAAAGGGCTCGTAGGATGTGGTCTTGTGAAAGAAAACTTGTGTTATTTGATTAACAAAATGTATTCAAGCATGCAACAGCCCATAATTCAATTGAAAATGACACCTTTTTTTTTGTCATTCTAATCAAATAAATCTCAAATGGATATATCTTATGTAACCTACGTTCGCACAAAAAAAAAGATATTTTTAAAAAAACTAAATAATTTTTTTCCTATGATGTTGTTCATGTGTGTTCATTGCACAGCTTTGGTTGGTTGGCAGTTATATATATTCAGGTTTGTGTGGGTCAGAGACTCGCTTATAAACCTTTGTCAAGAAATACAGACACAACACACACATTAGTGGATACATCTATTTTTTTAGAGACAGAGGCCAACTAGAGAATAATCAGAAATGACCTGTCACCCCAGATATGTTGATTTGGTATCGGAACTTGTAGGACTTTGTGACCACGATGGATTTAACGTGCACCAGTCACCTTTAGCGTACACGGGGGTCTTCGGTAGGCAGCGGGACTCGAACTCGCAACCTTAGGGATAACATACCAAGACCAGGTTATCCCGGCCCTACACAGCTGTATTTTATGGGCTTTTTCTGAATTTTTAGTGACATAATGACTGAAAACAATCCAATAATTAGCAACCTTAATCGATACAAAACAACTCATACATTTTAACAACACATTCCTACTCAAATTAAATTTTCGAACCGATACCTCAACGGGAACAGAATCTGAAACAAAGTTAGAATGAAATTAAAACGCCCGAAACTCCGACAAAAGATAAAGGCGAATCCTTCAATCCAATTCTCGATACCGTAACAACCCAAAATCAAATTAAAAATGTGGAATTCCGCACGGTGGATTGGGCAAAAAAGGGGGCTCTAACAACCTGATTAAATACACTAAGAGTGGAAAGTGAGCCTGATCCAATGACACTGATGAAGCTACATAAAAAAAGGCACAAATTACGTTTCTCAAGGCAAGGACTGCAACAAAAGTGATCCCAACAATGTATTTGTCTGTAGAAAGTGACTTATTTGATTTTCTTCATTGATTTCATTGTTGCTGCGGAGGAAAAGATACGAGGTTTCCTTGCGTGGTATTTTTTCGAGGGCGGAATTGCATTTAATGTTTCGTCCTGGTAAGCCGTTCCTGATGATTTGTTTGTTGCCTGGCGTTGTGTTTTTTATTGGTTTTTTTTTCCTCATCATGGTATCATTGTACTTAGATCATGAGAGGAATAACTTATTTAGTAAACTAATTTGACTATATTTGTATTAGAACTTTCTGAAAATTAAAAAAAATAACTGTAGTCTTGGAGCATAAATAGTTCTACTATTTCAATAAATGAACTGTATTTAAACAAAAATAGAAAGCTTGAGTGTATGCTAGTTTTATGATAGGGAAGACAGGAGTTAGTTTTCCCATGGGAGTAAGTTTTCCATCATTCGTTATATTGGAAATTGGGGGGCGCTTCTGTTGACTTGGTTTCTGAAGCAACACAACCTATGCCACTCACAAGAATCGTTGTTCAGTTGGTGTTGTAATATTTTCGTTAGATCGGTTTTTATGATTTTTTCAACGTTAAGTAAATTTCCTTGCTTATATTCAAAACTAAATTAAACATACTTTCATTTAACTTAAAGTTTTACAACTGCGTATCATAAAAAGTGGTTCATCTCTCTCTACTTAAATGTGTATTTGTTTTCAATATTACTTTGACCTCTAATCGTCAAGGCACTATTTAAGTCGAAATTTGGTTACGGGACAAGTTTCTAAAATTTCACGGGACAAAAATTCCGACAATACCTTGGATATAAACGCGCTAGAACCTTTATAATATTCCAAAAATGTAATTAATTTTTTGTAATATACCGGGTGATCCAAATGTCAGGACAGCCTTTAAAATCGAATAGTTCAAAAACAAATAAAGAAAAAAAAGTTTTCAGTCAGTTTTGGCAAACCCCATCATTTTTTCTTTATTTGTTTTCGAATTATTCAATTTTGAAGTTTGTCCTAACTTTTGGATCACCCTGTATGTTCAAATAATGTAACCATACATTAAGTTATGAATGTAAAAAGTTTTGTTTCCGAATAAAAAATTTCGACACAGTAATAGAAAGAAAGCTAATAAAAATCGTATCATTCTGAAGCGAGCGATATACGCGTTGCTTTTAATGACTGTCGAGAATGGAGTTAGTTTCGTAAAAGCTTAAATATTCCCAAGAGATTGTGAATAATTACAATGAAAAATATTAATAAGTCATGTTGCACCCAAAACGTTGTTGTAAAATTGGCTGGCTAAGAAAAAAGTGAAGTAACCTCACCAAACTTCAGTGCTTGTGATATGATTATTATTATTATTTTGCAATCTTTAGGCAATACTTAAGACAACCCCTAAACATACACTTACACAGAAAAAGAAATTACACAATTTGTTTGATTTCAAAGTGATCCAGATGATAATGACCTTTATGTAACAATTTGGTATAGTAAACTGGTTTTTTTTTTGTACAATTTTGTCTGTGTCCTGGGCATAATCTTTTGATCTATTTTATTTTAATATAAAATATACATAAAAACAACAAATGTTTTTATTTAATGTGCTAAATCTCTCTGAGATTAGATGGAAAATTTTTCCCATCCATTTTTGGCAGTTTGGGAAAATTTACCCCGTATACGGGGCATGTTTTCCAGCTCAACGTGCTTGCATTTAACCACTCGCTAATAAAAAGTGTATTTATTTTTTGGAAAAATAGCAATGCTAGTTTGTAGATAACCATATGAGGAAGGCAATGGTATCTTATTTTCATTAAAATAAATAAAAGTAAAAACCATACAATCAAAAAGAAAAAGACGTGGTAAACTAGCCCCTGTCTCCCCTAATAAAAGCAGTAAAGTAGAACTACATAAATAATCAATCCATGTGACCAAGTTCAAATGATTTATGCTTTTGATATTTTTTAAACTTTATCCAGGATATATTAACTTAAACATTTGTATTATCGTCTTGTTCGTTGTGCTTTATTACATATTTTTCTCGGAAAATTTAATGATCCGTTAGGGAATAAGGACACAAGATGAAAAGCTTCTAATAAACATATCAATAAAATTATGTATCAATTTTAATGCATTCCATTTAAATGTCATTTAATATTTGTACAAGCTAAATATTCTTAAGAAAGCATATTAATGTACTTGGAAAAATAAGTTGTACCCAACTTGACAATCCTTAATGGTTTGTAACAACAAGTAAAAAAAACACTAACAAATATATTTTCTAACTATAATTAATGAGTCGAGTTTAGTTTTAAAAGGATCGTAAACGAAATAACTAAAAACTATTGGTTAAATGTATTTAAAATGAAATTCTGAAAAATTATCTCTTCTTTAAAATGAAGGTTTCTGGGAAATTTATTCGATAGAAACAAAGCATTAAATTTATTAATTAAATGATTTTCCATTTGAATATCAGAATTTTTTTTCGGTGCAAATTGGATTTCTTTTTCAGTTAAATTGTGGTAAAGTAGAATATAAACCGCTCATACTATTAATCATATTAGGAATTGTAAGGTGAAATATATTTCAAATATTAGTCGCATATAAAAACTCGTATAGCAAAAATTCAAAGCTTTCATTTCTATTCATCATTGGTAAATTGAGATAAATTAAAATATTTGTTTTTTCTTGACTGTATAGTTACCTTAACAGAAGTCAAATAAAATACGTATTTATTTAAGTTTTAAAGGTAAGAATATTTAATTCCTTATAATGGATTAATTTTTAATCTAATATAAAATAAAATTATTTTTAAAAAAGATTTCGTTTTCTCATACACAATTTTTAAAACTACATCATCTTTATATCTTAATCTCCCAGAATATCATTTCAAAATTTACTTTTATTAATATCAAGGAAACATAACTTAGCAGAAATATAGATCATTTCAAAGGCTTAAAATAAGGATTTTATCTATATATCAAATATATTTCACTTCATAACCCAATAAAAAGAAAAAGCGGAAGAAATTATTTCTTATCTGCATTGCAGTGGAGACACTCTATTGCATTTTCTTTTTTATGAAAAGATCTTCTATATCCGTTAGCAGAAGATACTTTCAATATGTTCTCATTTAGGCGAAATAAACTTCTTCCGATCGCGATCGAAATTGACATGAAGTGAAGTGACTGTCACTGATTTCAGCCAATCAGGTGCAGTAAAAAAAAGATGGAGGGTTTATCTGCATGTTAAGCAGCGTCTTATTGCGCAGTGTACGAAGTTCCAACTTTTATTTGTTCCATAAAAAATGTGTTCTAAGTTTTGCTATAAAACAAAAGAAGTTAAATAACTATTTCCTTTAAGGATTCAATTCTTTGGAGAATTATATTATTTTAAGGTTTATTTGGATAATTGTGAGACTAACATCAATTTAGATATTAAAAAAATTGAATATTATTAAAATCGAGATGCATAAGAACTATTTTTATATTTAAAAAATGACTGTTTGAAAATTTTAATTATTTTTTCTCTCAGCGTAACTAGTATTGAACGTATTGTGTTCAATAATTGTTAGTAGACAAATTATGAACTGAAGAATTAAAAAGAGCGTCTTAAAAGCAATGAAAATTGAGATAATTATGTGGCTAGCATTTTACTTCTTGTTTATAGTCAAAAAATATAATACAGGCCGAATCTTAAACTAAGTCTTGGAGGATAGAATAACTTGAAGACAAACTCAATAGTCAGAAAAAATGATGTACATTAAGTTGTCATGCATTTTTATTGTTTTAAGGAAAGTAAAATAGTGATTTAAATATATATATATATATAAACAGTCAGTATTATAATATATTTAATAATCTTTTAATATCCTGATTATGAAGGGTGTAGTTGAAAATCGTATATTTTCCTCTCCATAGTGAAATTAAGAAACAGGGCCTAGCTCGTTCATTGGTGGCTTCGTATAATTGAATTTTATGTAATGTAGTGTAAAGTAATATAATCGTTTCCGGCTGTTTATTTCTAGCCTCCGTTAAGAGCTTTAACACAGCCAATAACGCCTCGTAATTTAGAACCCTGGTCAAGTGACGAGGTCGACACCTGAGCAAACACCCAACGGAACTTCGAGCAATACCGCACGCTGACGCCATCAGGACTTTGGACTCCACAGATTTAACGAGAACGTCTGTCCCAGTGTACTCGGGCTCATCCGTCACGAGTTGGATTTTTCTACTCTTTAAAGTACAGAGATCCGATTTATAGGATGACTGGCAATAGGTGGGATTCGAACCTGAGAAGGTTGAACCCTGAGGCTGATGCCTTAAGCACTCTGCCACGGACGGGAGAAATTAAACGTTGTATTAGTAAACCTGGGCTATGAGGTGCCCTGTGGTCAGTGTCTTGATCTACGGATCGGAAGGTTGAGAGATCGAGTCCCGGTGCCACTGAAGACCCACCGAGTATTTGCGGAGTACTTGCTCGTTAAATCTGTTGGGTCCGAAACTCCTGTGGGCGGTCATTGCGCAGTTTCCCAAGGGTATAGGTTCCTGGAGACTATTTCCCTCAACTTCAGGGACATGTCTAAATTGTGTAGGTGGCGCGTGATAGATAGCAGCATCTGTCACGTATATGTGTGTATGTGAGTGGGAGTGTGTGTGTTGTGACTGTCTTACTTGACGAAGGTTTATAACGGCTCTCTGAGCAAGCACACAAGCCTGAAAATATATGTATACAAACCAACCAACTATTATCAAACCTAAATTCGTCTGCACATACAAATAATTTATTCCACATTTATAAGAAAAGAAAATAACTTAGTGCAGGTTGGAAGGATTTTTTTTTTTTTTTTGAAAAATCCAACTTCCCCAGTTTCTAATCAATATACGGATAAAAATAAAAGTGCTTTTTAGAATCATTTAAGCTTTAACAGATGTATTTCACTCCCCCATTAATATAAGGGCCGATTTTAATAATTATTCTCCAAAAGATTATTGTAGGGGAAGGTGGGTTACCATGGACCTATTTTGACTTTTTAATTTTTATTTTCTTAATTAGTTGCAAAAAGTGAATAAAAAAATTTTTTTGAATACTACTTTATGTTGTATATACACAATATATTATTCAACACGTTTATTTAAATGATTTTCAACTATTAAAAAAAAAAAAAAATAAAAAAAAATTATTTAGGAGGACCACAACACCGGCGGTGGGGTACCTTGGTCCAACCGGTAGTGTACCTTGGGACCATTAATTAACAGGAGAAGATATCGATTTTACAAAAAAAAAAAAATTATTTTAATTATAAAATAAAAAAAAAAAATTTTTTTTTACCTTCTTTTTCTATTGTAGTTGTAGTAATTGTTATTTATTAGGTCATTGGCTCAGGGGGGTTTTTTTTTTTTTTTTTTTTTTTTTTTTTTTTTTTTTTTTTTTTTTTGCAAATCTTTTTTCTCGGTCTTTCTCGTTAAAATGCAGCAAAAAAAATAAACTGTTATTCATGCCATAGAAAAACATTTTGCTTTTTTTCTGTCTCAAAAAAAAAAAAAAAACAAAAAAAAAATCCCCCCCAAATAAATAATTATATGCCTACTAAAAAAAAAAATGTTTCTTAGATATATAAATTTAAAAAAAAATATAAAAAATATCTTTTTAGATATATTTTTTATATATATTTTATATGATATAAATTTATTATTTAAAAATTTATCAAAATAAATAAAAATAAAAAAAAAAAAAAAAAAAAATCATCAAATTCAAAAAAAAAATTCAATTTTACAAATTTTTTTTTTTTTTTACTTTTTAAAAATTTTATTAATATATAATACTTAAATACTTAATTTTTTTTTTTTTAAAAAAATTTTGAATTTTTAAAATGGCAATTTTAAGTGTAAAAGTCCTTGGGGTCCTATAGTGTACCTTGTAGTGTACCAGGTTTGTATACCTTGTACAGGTTCACACTTGGAAACTTAAAAAACAAAATAAATAAAAACAAAATATAGACTTAAACTTACTTTCAATAACACTGTTTTATTTTAAAAACTTTGCTTTATTTTTTCAAAACAACCATTTTTTTATATAAAATTGACATTTATTAAAAAAAAAAAACAAAACATTAAAAAAAACAAAAAAAAAACTTGTGAATTTTGAATTTTTTTTTTTTTTAAAATTTTTTTTAATTTTGAAATTTTTTAAACACATTAAACATTTTTAACAAAGCAAATACACAATACTTAACGAACTGTTTTTATGTTGTTTAAAATAAATTTTTAATCTGCATGCGGTCAGAGCTCAATCGTACGCTCCGGTACACACAACACATACCCCCCTATATGACGCAAGGCAAGCTATAAATAGTAACATTTTAATATTTTTATATTTAAATATTAGCAAACTATTCAAAAGTCAAAATTTAAAACAAACGGAAAGTATTTTTTAAAAATTTTTATTGAGCTATTCTACTATGACAAATGACAGTGATTACGCCCCATAGAAGGAAGAGTGTAGGCTTTATAGCCCATTACCCAGCTCGCCAGAAGAGACAGTCACAGACACACAAAGAAGGACATTAATTGACGGTCACAAACATCCATGCCTGACCGGAATTTGAACCCGACCCCAGCAGCTCCAAAGGCCAGCATCCTATCGATTGAGCCACCGGGGCGGCGAACTATTCTACTAATTATAATATTCAAATATATTTTCAACAAAATGTATTTGAAATTCCATTTTTTTAAATACTTGTTCATAACGATTTTTCAAAAAAAAAAAAAAAAACTGTATTTTAATAATAAAACTAGAATTTTTATAAGTAATTATAAATAGTGTTATGAAACCCAGAAATTTAAAGGATTTACCGAATGTTTTTGAAGTAAAATATTTTCTAAAAGCTTGAAGTTCTTTATCTAAATCTTTTCTGGTTATATAGGAACTAATTTCCAGTAAGTAAACATCATCAGATTAGACTCCCCTTTATTATATATTAAAAGCGGTTACGATAAAATCCTTAGTAAAACATTATTTTTCATTAAAGCGTCAAGATAAATATATGCACAAATTGCATTAGATGCTATTATCAAATGCATAAGCTTCTGTTTATATTTTGGTTTCCTTTATTTTTTTTTTTACATCTTATTATATTTGCAATTGGTGTAAGTTTATTTTTGTTAAAAACAGTAATACATTTGAATGCATGTAATATAATATTTGATGGTTAATTTGGTTTGAAATAATTTTGCTATCAAGAAAATATTTTGACTTTTTTGATATTAATAATTAATTGAAAAATATATATTTATATTTCTCTGCGGAACCCATAATACTACGATATATTCCAAGCAAGACAAGATTAAATTTAAAAGAACAATAATCCAATACTTTTATATTATTTACTCTGAACCATAATAAACGATGCATGCATATACGGCTGCTGCTAATAAAAATTAATTATAACATTTGTAGTCAGTTTTTATATTTTTTCCCAATTTCAATATTCAAGTCCTAAGAATAAGCCAAACTTTAATTGGAAGTTTGAAAATATGGTCCTTTATTCTAAGGCTTTTGATACAATTCAACGTATCTAAATTGAGAACAACGAATGTTAGCTTTTATAAAATGGCTTGACTCTTCTCAAGAGCTGTCCTTAGAGAATGGCGTTTTATTTTTGCCCCTTAGATTAGCAAGTCCCTCTATTCTTTTTACAGTTTAATAAACGCGATCTTTTTATCCTTACGAACAAAAGATATCCGAGTTCTTTTCAATTGCAAATGACAGTCTGAACAAATGGAGATTATTAAAGAATCGGTATTAAAAAAACCGGATTCGCCAGTCTGTATCATTCTCAAAACGAAGTCTTCCTCTCCATAATTCGTTTTGAATAGTTCCAATTCCATTTGCCTTATAGAAAAAGGGAAACGATTTAGTTCATTTATTTTTCAGTTGAGATGACTCGCAAAGTCCAATTTTTGATGATTTTTTCTTCTTCTCCATAGCGTATCCGAGAACGACAGGCAGTAACAGATTCAATCATAATGACTCAAGTCCATGGTATAAAATCATTATTCGTCCTATAACTAGAGAAAACTACTCGTCTTGCCTTTCACTTCGCTTCACAGCCGTAAGGGAAAATAGAAACGTCGTACAAGTTGCGTTTCTTTATCAATAGAAACTTTTTTATATTTTTTTTAAAAAAAGTAATGCGAACCTCTCTTTCTAAATGGATTTGAAATCTTTTTTTCCGGTTTATGTCTTTATTTCCTGTAGAGTCAAGAAGATGACAAGATATTTCGAAGCATTTGAAGTGACGGCATTTTGGCGTATTCTGCCAAAGCCCAAATGGTGAAGGCATTCCGTTTTATGTGTAGCAGACTGCTTATCTATAATGCACATAGTGATTCGCTTATTCATGGGAATAGGAATTGCTTACTTAGATCCAAATCTTACGGTAATCAAGTATTTAATATTACACTGTAAAAAATCACAACGTTTTTCTCATGCATCGCAAGCGTGTCTTCCAACAGCTTTTTCAATTTCACTAACAAAAAATTTCAGGTTTTCCCGATAAACATGCGTAAAATCTTTTATATTGTATCAATTTGACAATTCAAAACAATGTATGTATCGTTGCTTCTACAACGAACAATTGTCGTGAAGCGTGGCACGCAGTTATGAAGTGGTATAGCCCTTTCCGACCGGGCTCACACGATCGTGCGGGTAGTTAAGAGAATGTTCAAGCTCTTCAAAAATATCGATACCGAAGCAGCTAATTTGTACCATTCGTTATTTGTATAAAAAATGACTTTGTTTTTAAGGAATTGCAGGCATTAATGATGTTTAACGCATTTTTTTTTCGATAAAACTCCCAATTTAGTCTCATAATTTTAAATCAGCGCCGCCTGACCATCGGTCGAAAAGGGTTAACGAGTGGACTAAAAGGTTGGTGGATTGAATCTGTCATATACAACCCGTAGTTAAAAATTAGGTGTAAATAACGTTGGGACGGACCATTCCATTTTTTTTTTCATAAAAATTGATATTTTTTGGTATTTACGGAAATCACTGATATATTCTAGAGACATTACTTGTTAAAAACGGACACTATTTTCAGTAACGATCCTAATTTTTTAAAATGTACATTTAGCAAGTACATAAAAAAATAAGTGTTTGAAATGAATTTTGTTGTTGATAAAAAATATATAAGTGAGGGTGACGCAATTTCACACACTAAAATGCAATCACTTATATTTCCCTTTGGTCTTCAATTCCTAAGGTCAGGTGGGGTGCAACGGGTTAGTGGGAAAAATAGACGTTGCACGAAAAACTGCAATACTCAAAAAAAATCTTTTTACTTTATTCTAGCAATTTTTTATATTTCCTTTATAATTTAAGCTAGGCTTCTAACTTTTTCACCAGCGGTCGCATTGTTTGTCATGATGTGGTAACACTAATGCTTTTATTTTTCTGGCCACCGAATCAAATCCACCATAATGCTATATTTGTTTGACTTGGCTTTGAGAGCAGAAACGCTATTTTTCACACGTTTTGTTTGTTTAAAGAGAAACTAAAAAGATCAACTCTGATATTTTAGTAGCATAATTCTGCAATATGAAAATTTCTACGATTTTAAGAAATTTTACTGATTCTACAATTTTAATAAAAGGAATTTTTGCATGTTTAAGAATATATTAAATGAAGTGCGCATCATTTATTTCTAGTTTGACACATTAAATAGTATGAAAGAATTCATTAATTGTTTTCTATCTATATCCATAAGGTGGCACAACACTATGAGGGATCTTTTGAATTGAAAAATAAATAATTTTTTAATGAAAGACACTAATACCAACTGAAATATTTAACAAATAAATTGAAATATTTTTTTAATTTAGTTTTGAAGTAATTTCTGTGAAATATAAGCGTTGCGCATAAGCATAGAACTTCTTTTTTATTCCCTAAATATTTGGCAAACATATCCATAAGATTTTCTCAAATGCTTTGAATTGAAATCTAAGTATAATTCAAAATAGTGTGGGAATTAACATAGTATCAAAGTTATGTTTATTTAAATTTTTAGAAACAATATTAAATAGCAGTAATATTAATTAGCCCAAAACGCACATTTATACACTTACACGCATAATTAGAATAAACACATTCAAAAGAATTCATTAAGGTAATCTAAAGTACTTTTTGAGATAAAAACTTTAAAATGACACTTTTTATTAAAAATACAGTTTTTCTGCCAGCCATTCTGAAGTTAGATCGACATTACATGCATTAATAGAAAAATAAAATAGCTCGTTCTGTTTTTTTAAGTTATAGTAGACTCAAGAATTAATAAATACTAGGCGCCAACGACCAATGCTCGCTATCGCTCGCCAACCCCCAGGAATACTGTGCAATTCCCATTAGCCGCTTTGCGACCGACTCGCTGCGCTCGCTCGCAGGGGAACATAATTAATTCGTACACATTAGACTGCCCTATTTAAATTCATTATCATAAATCTAATAAAGCAAAATTGATAACAAGTGTCAACGCAAATATGCCAATTTTTCGTGATTTGAATCTTAAATCCAAACAAATCAAATGAAAATATAGTGTTGCCAAACATAATTAAATGTGTGCAATATGCGATCTTTAGAAAACTCTTTTTTATTTTGCAATGTAAAACACAAAAGTTCGAAAAATATAAAATGGTTCTTTTAATACCGTTAGTTCGTTAATAATAGATGTCGTATTCCACTTTCTTAGTCTAACTACACAATTTCTAAATGTTATGGAAATCATAATTCTGATTTTCTAGCTATATTTCCCAAAGAAATATTTTAGGAAATCAGTTTTATTGAATAAAAATAGATACTATATGCAAAACTGTAAGTGAGTATTAATAATTTGATAATGAATCATCTATAGAATCTTTGCAACACTTTTACAAGTGTTAGTAAACGATAAAACTAAAAGTATGTTTTGAACTATTTATGCCCAGTAGCATATGGCTATTGCGATAATATTATTAACAAATACTTAATATTAAAATGTTTTCAACTGGTATAAAATAGGTAACGCGTAGGTGTTTATCACAATTTATACGTTGAGAGAAGCAAAATAGATTTTAACATTGATTTGTTAATTTGAATCACTAAACGTAAAAGATTTAATTTCACTCATGGAGTGTTCAAAACGCAATTCTTATTTTATTGAAATAATAAAATAAATCGTATATGTTTAAGTTTTTTTTTAAATATAAACCCTAAAAAAATAAGTCTTAAAATTGTTAACTATGATAAATGCACATGACATGTTTCTATAAAATGATATTGAATCATTAAATAAAAAAATATGAGATATCACTAAATAGTATGAGATAACTTATCATAATGTAAATAACAAAGAAGTATTTTATACAGCATTTGTAAGTATATTTTAATATATATATTACAAGTAATGTCCTGGCTGAATTCGAATAACAGATAATAGTATACTTCATGTAATTAAAAAAAAAATCTGCAAAATGTGTACCCTCACAACGTATCTATCTACTTTCTCAAGTAAAAACTAAAACGTATAGAAGAGTATACCACTACAATCATAAAGTCCTTGAAACTACTTATATATTTTACTTCCAACGAAGCAACTGTTTGATATATATTCTTATAGAACGTACAAATTAGAAAATATATACTTAATCTTAAACTAAGTTGTTGAAATAATCTACAACAAAATTTATATCAAGTACACAAAACAAATTTTATAATGCTTTTATTTTAACTGCAATGTTTAGTCAATATATCAATATAAAAGCTTATACATCTGAATTTATAAATCACCAGGGATACATTTTAGTCAACTACATCCACCAATGCTTCCCAAAACTGGTCTAATACAGTTGTATTCGAATGAATAAATAATATTCTCCTTTTGTATGGAATTCTATTAAATATTTCCGAACCCAACGAGGAAACACATTTCCATTAATAAAGCTGTAATACACCCAATTCTCTTTTCCACAGTAAAGATGAATTATTAAATGCGCGTAATATATATTTCAGTTTACAGCTGAATTCTTTTATTCTTATATAGAAACTATGTGATGTTGCAAAATGTCATGAAAATTTCATCAATTGTATCACTGTATATATGTGTTTAGTACTATATTCGAAAACAAATCAAATGGAAATGATTTATTGATTAAAATAAATATTTTACCAACATATTTTAATTGATTAGTTTAATTTATGGCAAACACATTTGGAAATGATAAATTATGTTTTAAGAAATACATTTAATGAACTAATATCTTTTTCTGTATTTAGTTTTGAAGGTACATATTTAATCAACAAAACATACTATGATTCCACATATGCATTGTGTAAAACCCAACATCCTTTATTTACTGGGTTATGCCGCATTGTAAAGCATTAAATAAAAGTTTCCTAGAATTCTTTAAATAAATACTATATGTTACAAACATATTAACAAGTAATGAAATTTATCGAATTCCTTTCAAAATATAAGAGGATCTATAAACTGTAAAGTTTTCAAAACAAAAGCTTCATTTTAGTCTAGTGTTTTGAAGTTAAAATTATTGAATGATTTATAAATCCTTTCAACACTTCGCATTTTAAACAATATTTTGAGGGGTCTAATGAATATAGGTACGAATTTTCTTTTTGCATATCAGAGCATATAAAATGATATCATCCAAATGAAGAACCATTCAAATGTGAAATGATTTGTTTAAATTGCAAACTCGCCTTCTTTTTAAAAATTTCAGTGCAATCTTCATAACATTTAATCAAAAATGATCTTTGAATTATAAATAACATTTTCAACGAAAACATTTCATCAAGTACATTTAAACAATATACTCCTTAAATAATTCGCTGGATTTTTAAAATTTAACTTTTAAAGTATTAGCGATGTAATGCTACCTTAAACTAACTTCCTGTCATTCTATTTACTAGGAAATTTTGAGAATTTCATCAGTCAAATAAGCAGAACAGATAAGCAGTAACATAACTCAGTTTTGAACAATACGGACGTTGACGTTTTTGTTCATCCTTTCCAACAAAAAAAAAGCTTTATCATTATATCCATTACAAAAAAATTTACAATTGAACACACTAAAAACCATAGACTGAAAAGAACTGATGAACCATGCATTAAAGCGAACTAAACAACAATTTTAACTTTAAAAGTATTATCGATGTAATACTATTTTAAATTAACTTCCTGTCATTCTAGTTACTAGGAAATTTTGAATTTCTTCAGTCAAATGTTTTGTTTTCAGCTTATTTACAATGCAAATAATAACATTTCTCACATAAGCATCAGTAACATAACTCAGTTTTGAACAATACGGACGCTGACGTTTTTGTTCATCCCCTTCAACAAATAAGCTTTATCATTTTATCCATTACAAAAAATATACAATATAACACACTAAAAACCATAGACTGAAAAGAACTGATGAACCGTACATTAAACAGGCACAAAGAGATATAGCTGTCACTCTATTCAATCAATTGTCTCGTGAGAATTCATTTCCTCGGAGTCATTTCAACAAGAAACAGCCCATTTCTAAAGAAGTGTGGACAAGGACTAATGCAGTTAATGGCGGGAGACTGTCCGATGGTTAATGCATGGGAATTCGGGCAGGTTGCGGCTGCTACTGAAGAGAAGTGCTCATCTATCAAACGGAAAGGAATCACATGGAGGAAATTATGGGCGGATTTGATTCCAGGGCTTGGATTTGTGTTTCTAGTACTGGGATACGCAGCATTTTGGTAAAAAATATTTGCCATTTTTGTAGTTCTACACTCTTAAAACAAACGAGCGATTTTAACTCAGTCTGAGTTAATTTTTACTCAGTTCAGTGTCGAAAATGCACTTCCCCTATAGGAGTGGATTTCACTCCTTTGATTAGTTAAACCTACGACTTTATTACTCCAAACGAGTGATTTTAACTCCGTCTGAGTTAATTTTCACTCCTTTCCAGTGTCGAAAATGCACTTCTACTATAGGAGTTTATTTCACTCTTTTGTTTTAAGAGTGTATAAATCTGTTGGAAAACCTCTAGAAATTTAGAATAGTACACAGCTTTTTCTCTAATGGGGCTGCAATATTGACGCTTCAGCCTCTGTAGACTCGACATAGGGTCATATGGGGGAATTATGGATCAAAAAATCACAACATCCTATTTTTTTCTAAAGTATGAAAGATAGAAAGATTTAATTTTGCATGGAGTAAGCTTAAATAATTTAGAATTTATTTAAATAATCACTTTACCTAAAACTTAATTATTATTAGTTTTATTTTAATTATTGAGTGATCAGGAATTACCCCGGGTTTGGGCAATTATGGATCACACATGGGGTAATTATGGATCACCCTTTTTTTTTATAGTAATGCATATTAAAAGTAAATTAATTTTTGATTGCAGTTAAAATATAATTCAAAGCAAACTTTTAAACACCTAAATTAACTTTTTATTATTCTTCTTTCTCAGAAAAAAATTAGACTTTATCGTTTGCTAATTTTTTTTTAAACTCGAAGAATAATGATGATCTTTTTTAATAAATTATGCCGCAATTTCCCATTTACATTCTTTCACAAATTCGGTTATTTATCGTTTGTTAAATTAATTTACAGTTCGAAGTATCTCGAAAGTTTCTCGTAAGTTTAACGAAATGAAAATAGTCAAAATATTGAATAAAAATGGAATTTGCATGTTATTTCAATGTAGATTAAATTTTTTGTTATTTAAATTTTAAATAAACTTTTAATTCGAATTTTTTAATGAAATTTGGAATGCAGCCTAATCTGATTTTTTGCTTCAAAATGGCGTATACCACTTAGCTAAAAACACATGAAAAATTAAAAAATATCACTGATCCAGAATTACCCCAGTAAACTGGGGGATAAATCGATATACCTTTAAAATCATTAAAAAAAATAATTATGAAAAAATTTATATCGGAATGAAAAGCTTAGACCTTTTCCTATTGAAAAATAGCACCAACAATATAGTTAGTTCAAATATGTTTCTCCAGTATGGATCTTAAAAAAAAATCATGTTTTTCAAAGACAATCTTTTTTGAAGATGTTTTTATAGTAGTGTAAAAAGTATTTTTTTTCTATTATTTGCTGCAGAGTTACATTGTTTTTGAACTTGATATAAGAAAATAGAATGTATAAGGATGACTTGGCATAATTTTTTTTCTTTCTAAAAACCATTTTTAATTCTTAAAACTTAGTGATCATTATTTACCCCGGAAAGAGAGTGATCCATAATTCCCCCATGTGACCCTATTCCCCAGAACTGAAAGCCATTTTTTGTGGCACCATCTTGGCGACTCTCGCTACCAATTTTGACGCACAGATTGCACTGAATCTGAGCTCTCTGTGGATGTTTAAGTATACCGAGAGAACCCTAGCCAAATGGGCCCTCCAGGGATCTTTTACATGCCACATAATCATATGACATGCGTGCCCAAGGTTTTCCCATCCAGAAAATCAGACGAGTCAGACGGGGCTAAAACCCGCGAACTTGGGCTTACGAGGCGGACACGTTAAACCTCTCAGACACTGAGCCGCTATTGTATACAGTACATGTATAGATAAAAAGCATTGGCTTCTCTCCAAATAGTTTAGTGTTTAATTTATGAGTTGCCATTTACGTCCAAAATATACAGTTGATATGTACAAGACGTATGGATGTTTTAGTAAGATATGAAGTAACAACTATTAAATAGAAAAATATATCAGTAAAAACGTACTAAAAGATATTTAAAGATTACCTTTACAATATATGTATCATTTGCCAGTCAAGTAGTCCAAAATAATTTTTAATTCATATAATAACTGCAAATGCACTCGGGGTTATTGCATTTGATTTATTGTGTTTTCATCTTTTTTTTATGTTTTACTCAAAAACCCCTCAATATTACATTATGAACTTAAAAACTGTTTAGTTCATAGTAATTCAATTTAATTACTGTGTGTATCACACTATTAACTTTGTAGTGGGTGCCAACTGAAGTAGCAAGGTCGTCTGGTGAAGTATCACTTTGACCAGAGTTCAAAAAGAACTTGCCCTACATATGATGTTTTAAAAGTCTCAAAAAGAAGCTATCATAAAATAAACACAAGAGTTACTAAAAAAAAAATACAAACATTCTTTTACAAATTATATCTCACTCCATTTGGTGACCATCCGAAAATGACAAAGTGACCACCCGAAAATGACTAATGTCGCTAGCCGAAAAAGAATCGGGCAATCAATTGGGCCCGTGTATCCTTACAATTCCCAAAAGATCCTCGGTTAAGTGTTTGAAAGACCTTTTCCTAACACTTGGACCACGGAGTAGGGCATTTGGTGATTCAATCGTGATTAGCACGGAGAAAGATCAGGGAAAGAAAATGGTCATTTATCAACTCGAAACGGGATGTGGTAGAGTAGGGGGTGCCAAGAAACTTTATTTCCTATCATAAAAAGAATAAAAGGGTAAATAGAAATTTTTATCCTCCAATGAGATTATTTCTAATTTTCCCAAAAATGTGTTTTCCTAATTTAAACCGGCAGAATGCGCACGGGATGTATTATATACCACGGAATATTTTAGAAAAATTATCTCTATAATTAGAAGGTGAATACCCTCTCGCCCAGCGACGTGCCGAAATTGAGGAGGTGGCGCCATCTCGGAGTAGAAGTCAGACACCCACCCTCACATGGGTACTCAAAGTCTTGTGCCAACGGATGCTACTTACTGCAAACCTTTTGCCTTCCATGCTGCTAGTAGAAGAGTAGGGGGTGCCAAGAAACTTTATTTCCTATCATAAAAAGAATAAAAGGGTAAATAGAATTTTTTATCCTCAATGAGATTATTTCTAATTTTCCCAAAAATGTGTTTTCCTAATTTAAACCGGCAGAATGCGCACGGGATGTATTATATACCACGGAATATTTTAGAAAAAATATCTCTATGCATCTGATTTTTTTTCAAAGTATTTCAAACTTATAGACTTAGTTAGATGGTCAATACCGTCCTCCTCCTGCGACAAGCCTAAATTGAGGAGGTCGCGCCATCTTGGAGTAGAAGTCAGACATCCACCCTCTCATGGGTACTCAAAGCCTTGTGCCAAATGATGCTACTGTAACCATCTTGCCATCCATGCCACTGCCTGGAGGCACACGACAACAACAACAACAGATGGTCAATAGATCAACTTATGTTCTACATTTGTCTACGACGGGATTCTTTCAATTCTAATATTTATGTCTCAATGTTTTGATTACTGTTTTTGATTTCATTGGATGCCACTTTGTATGTCTACTGAACAAGTTTACATAATGAAAAGATTATCGTAAGAGAGTCTTCAATGCACCATACTAGTTTATATTTCAATGCGACCTCACCAAAAGCAAACTAAACTTCGATTAGTCTAGATAAGGGTAAAAAAGGTCCTTTTCAAGCATTTTATGTCGATTTCACATTGTTTAACTTAAATGTGAAATCTGTTATAAACAGTAGATAAATAGTATACTCTTCAAGCCACTAAACTAAGAGAGATTTTTATGAATAGTAGAAGAAGAAAATAATAATTTTTTGGGATCTTTCAAGCTTTGTCACTTAGCCATTCTTAGTCCATCAAAAGAATAAATAAGTATAGGATTATCGATTGTTTTTGTTAAAAGTACGCCGTTTTTGACAATAATAGCAAGTTAAAAGATAGTCAATAAATGAAATCATTAATAATCATAAATTTCAAAGGTTTAAATGCTTCTAAAGCTTATTTCAACTTCAATAACTTAAAACAATATATTTAACTGATTAGAAATGTCAATACGAACAGAAAGAAGTGTATGTCCAAATTTCACACGGTGGGGAAGGGTTTCATATTACTGGCCCATTGCCTTTTTTAATCTACTAGGTGTTCACCCTATATTAGTGGATTGTCCAACTTTTACTCTGAGCAGACTTAAACAACCTCATCTTGCCATCGCATTTATCTCACCCCCCATAGCATGATTTCTTTTCCTTTTTAATTGATATAGGCTTCTATATTTTTATTCAGATATTTAGCTGTTTTTAAATGACTTTTCTTGCTTTTAGAAACCACTTTAACCCTTTTAATAAAATAACGTAATGTTAGGCGCAGTATGGACCGCTATTCTCTTTGCCATTAAAACCATACACCCATACATTCTTCTTAATCAAATTCCAGTAAATAAAATAACTATTACAATTGAACGATAAAAATTCAATTAACTTCTAAACTTATATTTGTTTAAGCGATGTTAAATTCAATATTGACTCACACAAATGGATAGGCGGGGAATATCACTGTACCTAAACACAATTGCTAATTATTATGCTATCTCACTTTTAATAGTTTAATAAAAGTTTTATTATTATAAGATAAAAAGCTTTCATCATTATCATTCTTAAGAAAAAAGTCGAGACTAATCGCTTTAATATGTCAGATAAAATTAGTAACACAGAGCTATTTCAATAAAAATTGAGTAGTAAAGAAAAACTTTGATTGTAGTTTTTTTTATTCTATGCTAAATAAATAAACAATATTTTGTTGCATACACATTAATCAGCAATATGGGTAAGCATAATTATTGCAGACGTATACATTATATTAGCCGCAAAGTTCTTTTTCTTTCAGAAGTTGGGAATAATTATTAATTAAAAAATAAATTTGATGTTGAAACGCATTTTTCTTTCGAAAAGTGCTCTTTATCAAATTGTATTAAAATGTATTTGACACGCGTCAGTAAAAGTGAAGTACCATGGTAATTTATAATTATTTTTTATATGCTTTAATGAGAAACTACCAGAAATTGAGAAAGATGGTGTCGTTGTAAATTGTGGAAGTTAACAATTGCGATTGCAACAATTTTGTCGGTTTTAAAAATATCTTTGAAATCACCCATGTTACGTAAATTTGCAATGTACTAAGTATTTTAAGGCGAATTCTTTAAGTACTATTTAATTTAAATTGAAGCAAACAAATTATTATCTTCATTTTGTATATTTTTAAGGTAAATACAAAATATACGTTGTTTTATTTTCAAAATTAGGTATGAAAGTAGGACTTTTTATTATAATCATGCATACTTTAAGCTATTGGCTAAATGCATTGCATTTTACGTTTCTGTTTTACAGTGAAAGTTAACTTACTGCAGTAGGATTAGCGGAAAGTAATTTTGTAAATTATGAAATTAGGTTTAAATATTATATGTTTTCAGAGCTTTTTCGATTATAAGGAAAAATCTCAATAAATAAGTTAAATTTAACAAAAATTAAATAAGTCTCAGTAAATAAGAACTATTTGAATGGTTTATTAAAAAATTTGTATGATGCTGAGAGAAGCAGATAAAAAATAACTTATTTAAAAAACTATTATGTTTCGAAACGTATGTGACTGCAAACTTACAAACACTGACATAAAATTCGAATAATCGTTCATTTACGAACTCGTAGGATTGTCTTTTTTGATTTGCTTTAATTACTTGAGAAATTCTTTGAAACTAAATTGCACAATTATATTAAAAGCTAAGTATTCTTACAAAGCTCTCGGTTGCTGTTAATGAAATTGGGCATCCCAATAATAATCAGATGTCTTGAAGGATAGGATTCTGTGACTAAAAGAAAACTCTTCAATTTGGTAAGGGAAATTGAAGACACTGTGGCTGAGCCTGTATACATTCCTCATGGAATTAGTGGAAAAATAATTATTTCTCCTCCCTATTTATATTGTATAGATGGTTAAGTAGAATATATTGCTAACTTAAGAGAGGAAGTTACGAAAATATTATTTGAAATAGACATAGTAGAAATATTAGGCATGTTTCAATTATTATTGGAAAAGAAAAGTCCTGAGAAAAATGGTTTAATTTCTGGATGATAAAATTGCAACATATATTGTAATAAGACTAACTTTATTTCAACTTTTTTATATTTTATTTCTCTACTTGTACTATTGTACTATATTTTATTCCTCTACTTGATATATTATATTGAATTTTTAAAGGGACTACTTTTGAACTGTACTATCTTTAATATCCAAGCTACTTTTGAAATTTTGCTTTAAAATAACAACCCTTCAAAATTTAAAAGTATAGTAACTAAAATATGAAAGTAGAAGCTAAAATATTTATAAAAAATAAATAAGGTACATCATACTTATAAATTTTCATATTTTCACTTTGTCCGCAAGAAAGTTTTTCATCCTTGTTATCGCGCCTTCCAACTTTAATAAATAGTTGAAAAGTTTTATCCAAAACCTTTGTATCAGTATATGTTACACACAATTTGTATGATCAATTCTCACAAAATGTAGAGGTAGAAAAATGTTTCAAAAACTATTCCCCATTTGAAATACATGTTCAAGTTCTCGTATTAAAAATAAAAGAAAATCTTTAGTAAAAGAAGAAAGTATATCGAGTTCACTTATTTGTTAAGGTTTGTTCTCACATTTCTTGACTTTTCCAAAAAAAAACTTCATCTACTCCTTCAGCAGATAGACATTTAATTTCTTAATACATTCACAGCCATCAATTTTTTTTTTCAGAAATAACTTCTCTATTTCGCTATCAACACAGCCCTACTACTCTTATTTCGAAAAGAAAAAATAATTCATGGTAAATTGAAGCAATTTCTCCCGAAATGTTTTTGATAAATCCCCCAGGAATTGAAATACGAGTTTTAGTCGCTATTTCTTACTAATTCCCGTAAAGATTGTTGACTCAGTCGAGTATTACTTTCGCTACAACGCTCACTTTCAGATGAGCATGTATCTAAAAACCTTCACCAAGGAATTCCTAAGTCGGCCATGCCTCCAAGGTATACATAGTACCAAAGCATAACACACCTTGAAGAAAAAGAAATTTGCTCCCTAAGTAAAGAACTTTTTCTTGCCGTCAACCTGTCTCCGTGAGCTGTATTTTCTAAATTCGAACGAACCCTTCAATTTAAAACTGTTTTAAATAAATATCTCTGCGAGTTTAATCAACATTTTGCTGGTGCCTTGTTTTTATTTCAATTTATAGTTAACGCCACCCTTATTAGAAACACTTTAGGGATGGAAAACCGAAACCGTTTTTTTTTTTTCCCCTAGGTTTTGACAGAAAAACTGGTATTTTCATGAGGCCCGCCTGAACTGGAAACAGGTTTTCTGCGGGGAAAACCGTCTAAAAACCGATTTTTTTAATTATATAATTTTTTTAAAAAATTTTAGTTTTGCACTTTAGGGATGGCAGATGTTATTTTTTTCCCAAAAGAAGTAAAAGGAAATAGAGATGAAATAATGCAAAGCTTAATAAAAATACTCAAAACGATTGGAAAAACCGGAACTAGAAAAGGAACCTTTTAAATAATAAGAAAGTAAGAATTAGGAAGAGAAACCTAGAACTTAGTTTCCAACAAAACAATTTAAGCATTTAAAATTGACTGCGAAATTTTTTTTATTCGAAGTAAAGTTTAAAAAATAATTGATTTTTCAATTGATTACTAAAAAAAAAAAAAAACCGGAACACCGGTTTTTTTTCCATTGAAAAATCGGTGTCATTGAAAACCGGTTTTTGAAACAACGGTTTTTTTTTAAGAATAACCGCCATCCCTACTGTTTCTTATTTGGTTGGCGGCGAGTATAGATTTGCACATTTGAGGATATTCCAGGTGATTTCTTTTTTTTCCCTGAGTCACGCTTAATGAAAAAGAGTAAATTATAAGAATGTTCAAGAGATTGAAATCGTCGTTTTGCTGTTTATTTTTGTTGTTTTCTATTATTTGGTTGTTTATTTACTTCTTTTCCTGTTCGGAGAATAATATTTGCTTAAATAGTACTCGTATCAAGTGATTTCGGAACTGTCAAAGGAAGGATTGCTATAATGAAAATAGAAATAGAATGCTGATAATAGGGGGTGAAAGAAAATGAAAGTTTATGTAGAATCGCATGAAATTCTGAGTTATTTAACTTTTGAATTTTGGCGTATCATGGAAGTCATTAACTTTTTCCAGAAATAAAATATTTACATTAACACTTTACCTCCGGGCGTCGACTGACCCGTAGACTAAAAATCTTCTAGACCAGCAACTTAATCTAATGCCTAGCTCTTCTAACGTGTCGAATGCAACTAAAGCACTATTAAAGGTTGATTTGTTGATTGGCATAATTGTACTTTCAATTGTAAGGCTACTGTTTCTTCGTAATGTTCTCTGTTAAAAAAAAGTTACCCACTAGTGATTATTTCAACCGTTAGTCATCCTTTTACATCTGACCTTTTTGACTATGTGAACAAATAACATTTTGAGTTAATTGCATGACACAAAATTTGCATAAGGGTCCGTCTTAATATTAAAAATGTTACGAACTTTAAAATTTTCAATAGCAACACCCAATTTTAATTACTTAGAAATGTGAAAAACCCTCGAAAACCCCTAAATCTAAGTTTTTGTTACATTTGGATGAATATTTGACGAGTTATTCAATCGAATCACTTGTGGATCTTTGGGGGACCATGTCTAAAATGACAAGCGTAGTCAGTCTGTAGGTTTATTAATGGAGAAAAAGAAGCACAAGGTCAAATATCTTGAGGATGGGCCTACGAGGGATATAAAAGTCAATGAGTAGCTGTATATATTCAAAAATAAAGTCGAAAATAAGTTGTAGTAA
Source organism: Hylyphantes graminicola (assembly GCA_023701765.1). Taxonomy (NCBI): domain Eukaryota; kingdom Metazoa; phylum Arthropoda; class Arachnida; order Araneae; family Linyphiidae; genus Hylyphantes; species Hylyphantes graminicola. The sequence continues at coordinate 18,114,618 of CM043123.1, read as the reverse complement.
AAAATAGATCCCTATCGTCACTTGATAAGGGTTCCAAATTACGAGATGTCATTGGCTCTGTTAAATCTCCTAAAGGTGACTGCAAATAGGCAGCCAGAAACCATTACATTAGTTCCCTTAGACACAAAGGGGGCGCTCTAGTTTCTATGTCAATTTCAATGTAGAAATTCTCCAATGAGAGTTTGAAACTTAGAGTGTTCTTAGTCTATGGGTCAGTCGACGCCCGGAGGTAAAGTGTTAAGAAGGCCCTATTCCAATTGAAATAAGTGGAATGTATAAAAGGAATTTCAAAGCTTTTATTGTTGAAAATATGTAAGCTGTATGTAAGAAATATTTCCTCCTATTTATACTTGCAAGTTTAACAACCTATTATTAAAAACAGCTTAACATCTAAGATTTTCTTCAAACCGTTGTTTTTCTTCAATTCCTGCAGTCCGTCCATTTATGTATGTTTCCAGCTCCAGACGGTATTTTCCCCGAGATTTATCAACAGTGTTCTAATGTAAATAGGAGTTGTCTAAACTTTAAGGGGCTGAATTTATACCTTTTAAGCAAAGGAGACTTCTGACTGATCTTCTGGTTCTCTCTTCTTATTATTGCGAAAAAGTCACTTGGTAGCTGTTTGACACTAATCTCCGTGTCAACCTTACTTGGGTAAAAACAAAGGGTGAAAAGGCAGAGGGAAAAGCGCGATTGGTCTGTTAGTTGGAAACTCTTGTAAGATAATATTTACTTACAAAATGATCAGAATACAATTTTACCAAAATACACTTTTCATTCTGATAAAATTGTTAAATTTTCTCAAATAAAATTTAAATCTGTTAGACCTTAAACTAAATTAATGTTTTAAACATAGTTTCTGGATGGATTCATAAATAACTTGTGGAACTCTTTACATCCGCGGAAGGATCTTCTCCATAGCAAATTTCTATTTACCCAACTTAGGTTGGCAAGGAGTATAAATGTCATCCTTAGCGCACTTGGCATCTGAGCTCATTTCATTACAATCGAAAAATTAAATTAGAATAATTAAACGCACTTTGAACTAGGAAATCAATAACCATACAGAATTTTCTGGAAATTCCAATGAATTACCATTAGTTTAAAGAAGTTGTTTTTATCCGAAAATTTAATTAAAATTAATTATCAAAAACTACATTTAATTAAGAATATGCCATGCACGTAACTCTTTTCTATTATTGGTTGTTATATTGGTTGTTTAAACTACCTTTGTTAAATTTTTAGCGATGTGACATTTTAGTTGAGCATTACTTTAAGTAATGTATTCTATGATGTGCAATAGATTCAATAAAATGACCCAAAACGTCAGAAACCTAAAAACTATTATACCCTTCAGTAAATTTTAAATACACATTTTAACACTCTTGACACTTCCTTTAGCATCCTAAACTGCAAATTTGTTTCTGACCTTGAAAATTCTTTCGATGATTTCATGACTTTAAATGGATAAAGCTACTTTTATCGAGTGCTGAAATGTTATATACATATTATTCAAATATTTTCTATAGTTTGTAATTAGAGATTAGCTGTAAATGAATATATTTTTCTTAAATTATTTTGTATGTGAATTGATGAAATTATTCAAAAAAAAAAAACTGTAAACACAGTGACAGTTTGCTAAAAAAATACACTTCTATTTTATGAAATTGTTTATTTTTACCGACAAATATTTTGTGACATATCAATCATCAACAGCCACACTTTTTTTTTCTAAAATCAACAATTTCTAAAAAATATTGACAATTTATAATAATGTTGGTGCACTTAGATCATGAAAAAATATATAATATTTACAATTTTTTTAAAAAGTGAAATATGTTTCATGCAATAGCATATCTTAAAATATCCTAATAGTGATAAAATTGAGTTTTAATGCTACTATCCAGCATATATTACCAAATATATCAGCCCCTATGTTTTCTAAGCCATAAGATATGGTTATATATAGATTTAGCTTACTAACTATAACACACACATGATTCAAAATTAGAGTTAGTTACTGCCTAAGGTAAGCACATAGCTTTGAGTATGCAATCAGAACCAGTGTAATTATCTATAGCAATTGATAGGATATGAAAGCGTAAGGCTACGAATACACCCAGTTGAAAGCAATATAGTGTATTGTTTCGCGTATCCTACTAATGAAAACTGAAACCTTAAAAGTGTTTGGTTAAAAAACACTATTTATTAAATCAATGTTTAATTAAGGAAATAGAATTGCGAAGCCTCATTTTCATAATAATTTAATGTTTAAGGGTATATATTTTATGAAGCAATAAATTTCAGTTTTGCATTATTACGTATTTATGAAATTTTTTAAGTAGAATTTCCCATTCAAGTGTAATAGATATGGTTTTAAAAATTCTATAAGTTTTGAGTGATAAAAAAAATAATAATTAATTTAACTATGTAAATTGAAACATAACCATTAACACATAAATAATATATCCGATTACTTATTTATATTAAGAGTTAGGCATTACTTTAGATAAGGTTAAAAGTTTAATTTCTTAAATATTCGTACGTAAAAAGTTTATTTTATTTGAATAAAAAACATTTTTGTTTACCAAAATAACAATTCACTTCAAATTTATTTTCCGCCACTAAGCCTATTTGAAGTACTCCCCGGAATAACGTGGGACGTTTAGAATCCGTTTCAAAAGTATGCAATTTCAAGATTTAAATGAACACCATTCAGAATGTTTATGTGGAAAAACCCACTCAAAATGGAAAATAAACATCACCGAGAGAACAATAAAAAAAAACAATTCTTTTTCAAAACCTTAATCTTCTGGTGTTCTTTTTTACACCTCCCATTTAGTTGCTGCTCGTTTTTTCACGACTACGTTGCTGTTTTTTGCTCTCGGTGCGGCAATTCCTTCAGGAGCAGGGACAAAAGACAGTAGAGGAGTTAATCTCTTTAGAAAGAGTATCAGAATCACTCAGAGGCGCCTTTCCTATCAAAATTTATTAGAAGAATTGAAATCTTGCAATTCCTAGGAGATTTCAACATGCTTCTAAACTTTAGAGGTGTCCTTTAAAAGCTATTCAACCTAAAGAAAGAACAAGTTGCTATATTTTTACTTGTTTTACATGACTGAAATTATGTGCTTTTATCATTATTTACAAAAAAAAAAAACGTTAATGATTGATTGGTGGGAACTAATTGTTTTAGTTAAAATGCTAAATCAACATTTTTTTACTTATTTTATCCACATAAAAAATTACAAGTCTATATTTTCTGTTACAATAAAATTTCTTTCAATTAAGCATTTTTTCTACTTTAGTTATTTCTAACTATAAGGGTTTCGATATAACGAAAAAAAGTATTTGATAAATTCGTAATTAATTTTTAATAAAGATGGTAATTGGTTGTAATATTATGAGGCATTACTAAACAATAAAATTGTAATCATACTAATGATAGAAAGTTATCATCATCATCAATAGCTCGACAGTCCTGGGTGGATACCCTGGCTTTCTCAATGAGATTTGCCCAGTCTCTCCTTCTGCGCGCAACAGCTTTCCAGTCTCGAACCTTTATTGAGACTAAGTTCTTTTGAAGGCAGTCCACCCACCTCAGTCTGGGTCTGCCTCTTTTTCTGGTTCCATTTGGTTTAGCCAAAAAAAAACCTTTTGGTTAACAGAACGTTATAAAGACTAGATTTCGAGGCAGAATCTGAAAAAAAAAATGATATAGTTATTTGCTTTTCAATTAGAGAATAAATATTGTTAATTATGTATAGTTAATTGTCTGTGTGTTTTCACGATTTTTGTTGTTGGTAAAATTTATAATTAATTATATGTTTCATTAAAACCTTCGGTAAGTACTATTCTTCAACAGTTGAGTTGAGTTGAAAGCTTCCGATTGTGTAATTGTAGTCCGGTTGTGGGCAGAGTTCTTTTAGAGCCATTTAAGGCCACGTAACTGAGAGCACCAGTAAGTGGCGAGTTCGTTATCTGAGCTGGAACCCAACGGAACTTCGAACGTTATCGCAACCAACAACAGTTCGTTGATAAGTAGTTTTTAAACAAACTCTCTTATATTAACTAAACATCCACAAATACAACTTAAAATGTGAGATAAAATATGCGGGAACTAAGGAAACTCGTTTTCTTTAAAAGAACTGTTTCGTTCCTGGAGTATTCTTTTGAAAAACGGGAATTTCGGGATTAGGACTAAGCTACAAAGCATGTGCGAAATATTACCGTGGAATCATACTTAAAATTATTCCACTTGAGTCCCTCTTGGAAAAATTCTCTTCGAGACAAATTCCTTGAGATCTATTACCAAGTCTAATGCATCCCGTAAAAATCGCTTGAATAATTAGAGCCCAATCCCAAGGGTTTAGAAGCACGTTTTAGTTTCCTCCATGCGCGTTGATCAGCTTATTTCATAACAAGAAGATTAACCAGTGAAAAATGTCGGGGATTGGGCCTGATGCTTTGAAGAAGTAGTTTATAATCCTTTTGAGTACAATAATGTACTAATTAAACAATGTATTGGGCAATATTGCTAATTTGGAAGGCGCTGAAGCGGAAATCAATGGGGTCATCAAGGCGTGTGTTTGTGTGAAATGTCATGTCTGGAGGGAGGAGTTTCAAAGTTTTCCGCTGAACTTCGCGTTTATTTAAGGTTGCATGGGGCACTTTCAACTTTTTTTCTTTAATATTACAGATATCATTACATTTTTTTTCCATAAATGTATACTAAATATCCTAACACTTTTAGATAGTCAAAGGTTTTTTTTTTTTAAATAATATTGTTTTAAAAAAAATAAAATGTGTCAAAAAGTGACGTTTCATATTTTTATTATTAGTCAAAAAATTAGTTATTGACAAACAAAAAGTCATTCAACATTTGTCAAAGTTTTTATTTAAACATTATTGAATTTTTTTTTATTAATTTCACAGGTTCACTATTTTTTAAAAAATTAATAAAAAAATTTATTTACAACTAATCCCTAAGATAAATTAAAGATAAATGTTTAAAAAATATGTGTGGAAAATGTTAACGCTATATGGGCAGTAGATTTTGAGTTATATCAATTTAAAGTCAAAAAATTATTAAAAACACGACGAAGGAGAAAAACAACTATGAAGTTTATAAACATGGTTGGCCAACACAGATGTACTGTTACTAGAAACGACATATCTCGCGTTCGATTGCAGATATAAATACATTTTTTTTTAAATATTCTACAATATTTGTGTTATTTTTTAAGATAATAATATTTTTTTTTTGAATTTTTTGAAGATTTTGTGTCCTATACCCCCTTAAATGATTTTGAGATATTTAAAGGTTAAAGATGAAGTTGTAAAATGTTTTGTGCAGGCTTTGTGATCAAATTTCAAACGTTATTTTATAAACTAGTTTCAAGGCCACGTTAAGAAATATTTACGCATCGTCTTCCTACCATCTACTTTTACTTTATTATTATTTTTTTATCTATTGAACAGTTTAAAATAAGAAATTTTGTGTCTGAAATTGGAATTGATAACCTCTATTACGTTTTGAAGTAAGAAATGTGTACATCTCTATCAAGAATTAATAGTCACCCGTCAGCCCTAGCATTTACGGAGAAATTATGTATTGGGTATTTCAACGAAATCGGGCTGTCAGATATAAAAATGTAAAATTTACACTTAAAAAAAGTCAGATTAAGTTTTTAGCTAGTCAAAATACATGACTAGTACAAATTAAAAAATGTAGAATAATGAATATTTACTACACTAGGCGTATACTTGTTGTGTAATATAGCTAGCTGTTAATGGTTTTAATTAAGCTTTGAATAATTCCTAAATAAAATAATCATATTGCAGAAATGCTATGTTTAAAGATGCTAGTGATTAATTATAGTAATCCTTTAAAATATAATACTTAATTCATTATATTCAAAGAAAAAGTGAGCGTGGGCTTTCAAGCAGACAGTTTTTGTCGGAAGACACTGCGGAGGTTTGAAAAAGCGATAGAGACAGTTAAAAATGAATCTAAATGAATAATGCCAATTTGAATGTATGTTCGAAAATAAGAATGGTAAGTTTAGGTAAATATACTAAATTGTATACAAGTCTATGCAGAACTAAGCTAGTGCCGACGTTGAAAAATATACTTTTGCTTCCAGTTAGTGTGTTTCTTTCTTCAATCAAATATTTATAATTCATACATAGAGATACTCAAATGTTCCGATTAATCGAACAAATACATATTTTTTATGAACAAAATATTTTGGTTTCATTTGCGATATCCATCCTTTACGTACATTCCTGATTAAGAATCGGCACAAATACAAGGTTATTTAAAACAAAAGAACATCCATTAGTTGCATTTTTGTCAAAATAATGCAGAATGATGTAAATCGGTAAAAACAACTATTATTTGTTCTAAGCTGTAGTTGAGTTCCCGAAAAACGTGAACGTCATACCGAACGCGATAAAGTGACCATTCTGAAATGTAAATTTAATGAAAGAGGGGTTACTTTTTCCTGGAAAGGGTGATATAATGACATCGTTTTTGCTTCATTAAAGGCAGAAAAGATAGACAAACATTTGCAAAATCTATTGCATAACCAATACATGAAAACAAACATAAGACATATTTGTGGGGTTTTTAATGGCGTTAATGGAGATTGCTCTCAGATTTATGGTAAAAACATCTTGTGGGCGTATTCGCAAATATGTCTTAGTGTCAGTTGTACTGGGTCATTTAAAAGCAAAGAATATGCAGATGTCGTTAAAAGATGCTTTTGCTTTATATGACGTTTTTTTTTATTGCCTGTCAAGTTTATGGTTATTCTAGAATACATTGCACGTAATGACACTTTAAAAAAATCATTTGTTTGCTTTAATCTTTACAAAGTGGTTTGATTTCAAAACTTAGATGGTATGGTATGGTAGGTACATATATATTCCAGTCTGTGTGCTTGTTCAGAGAACCGCTTATGAGCTTAGACTTAGATAAAGTTTATATGCTTTTAAGTGTCAATGAATTTCGTTATTAAAACTTGATTTAACGTTACGCAAAAAAAAACTTCTAAATGGGAAGATAAACCTTTCTTAGTTTAGTTATTTTGGTGTTTTTAACAAAACGATTTTTAATCTTTCAATATATATTATAACTAGCTTAAAAACTGTACAACAATGATTGTTATTGATAATTGGTAGTCATTTTTTACGTAGTTACCAAATGTTATAATAACTTAAATTACACTTAACGTATTTAAAGTATAATCAATTGCATCGTGGAAGAATTTTATAAAGAAAGTTATTTAACTTTCTTTTGTCCTTTGAGGAACTGCTTGAATAGCACTTCCAATCTATACTACAACCCATCAACCCAAAACATAAACTAACTTTTTATCTACTCGATATTTCGAACTCGTTATGAGAAAGATTAAACCCGAAATATGAACAAAGCTGACATCTAATTGAATATGACAGCCATTTAAAGATCCGGTTTATCGCTTCATCAGCTTCTCTGAGCACTTTTTTTTTTATAAAATGCTATCGATTTTTAACTACTCCTACTCCCGTTCAGGAAAATAGTTTTTCTTTATTTAATGCAACACCCGAAGTTCAGAAAGCGGATGCCTATACTTCAATGACTTTACAAGAGATAATTATGAACGGCAATTATGAAAAGCTATTATTTTTGACTTTGGGTTATACCTAACAAAAAAAAGCCCGGATAAAGGTAAAGTTTCACGTGGAGGTTTATTTATGAAAAATGTTTCTCGATTATTTTTAAGTATTGGGGGAGTTGGGTAATTACTTCAGTTTTTTTTAAAGTTAAAATGCAGAAAAATAAGGAATTAGAGTAAAAGTTACGAACAAATAAAAGTACATAGTAAGTATGAAAAAAGGAAGATAATGAAAATGTTTGTTGGCTTTGGTCAAACTTCCGACATTTCAGAATAGCGAACGCTTATTTCTTCATTTTAGTAAAAAAAATTAGTTTAGTTAATGTGTTAAGAGAATCTTTTGCCTCCATTTGTTGTGATTTTACTTTTCACTCATATTTTTTCAAAAAACATATTTTTTTAGCCAGTAATTTTGTTATTTATCAGGTAAATATAAATATAATAAATTAATAAAATAGAATATTTATTAAGTAGTTTACATTTAAAAAACATGCTTTTTATTGCTAAAACAGATTTTAGTTTTAATTTTTAGTTTGACAGAAGTAATTTTTTCTTATTTTTTTGTTAATTTAAAGAATATATATATATAAATGTACTTCAATATAGTCTACTGATGACTTACATTAATTTTCTGTTTTTATAGTTAAACGATGGAGGAAAGTCATTCTTAAATGAATAAATTATGGAGTTCTGAATTTACGCCGAAAATCTAGGGAATTGTTGTTACTGAATATATTGCCAACATAACAGAAGAAGGACATTTATCAATAGACATACATCCAAATAGCAAGATGATCCCATTAGGAGACAACGTTTCTTCAGAGTTGTAAGGAGGTTCGAACGCCTCACCCGTATAATATACCTAAATTCGTACTCAATAAGAAAGAATATTTTCTACCAACGAAGATGGTATTTCCCTTTCTTCTTATATACAACATTCTGTGAAAAAAAATTATTCTGAAGGAATTGATTCTGTGATCGTGAAAAATGAAAATTTGCATGTGAATCACGGGTGGTTAGAAGCAAAAGTCACAAAACAATTCTTGACATTCCTTCAGGGATCCGAAAGGCCGAGTGGTTCGGACCATAACGCTAGAAGTCTGCGCGCTGTGCGGGTTTGATTCCCGCCTTCGCCCTGGGTGTACGTTCCTTTCTTTGTCACAGTAAAAATTCTTTCTCTCTCCGTCTTACTTGACGAAGGCTTAGATAAGCGGGTCTCTGATCAAGCACACAAGCCGGAATATATATGTATCTACCCTATACCCTTGTACCCTTTACATCCCTTCAATTTTGGCATCCAACTTAACAGCTACACCAGCAAAGGGGCTCGGATGGCCGAGTGGTTAGCATCGCAGTCCATCAGTCTGCGCGCTGTAATGGGTGCGGGTTCGATTCCCGCTTTCGTCCTGGGTAAACTTTTTTTTTCTCTTACGACGGTTTATAAGAGGGTCTCTGATCAAGCACACAAGCCGCACACACATATGTAACTACCCTACCCCTGCACCAGAAACAGAACGGTTGGATGTAAAGTTACATTGAATCAACCGCTATACCATCTGATATTTTTAGGCTGATTTTTGGCCATGGTATGTGATTGATAAACCAGAATCAACATAACCTGCTAGTAATAAGCCTACCAACGCATCTGGCAGTACGGCAGCAATTTTCGAAAATCCAAGTATGTTCCTCCAAGTATGTGTCTCCCACGAAGCCTTGCATTTAGTAATTTTTGAACTACCAAACATTTTGAAAATGTAAGCCCATTTGAATAGGATTGGCACCAAGAAAGAGAAAAAAAAAGACACAAGTTTTGAAATTTGAATGATTCTCCTGTTAAAGAAGCCCTTAGACAACAGCATTAGAATTTTTTTAAAAAAAAGTGATGACACTAATAAAATTTACTAGTTTCTTTGGAAGTATAAAAAACAATAGAATAAATGAACAGAAGTAATTAAAACAAAGCTTCTTGAAAGTGCCTTTGAAGATCAAAAGTCAATAGCTTGTTTGTTTTTCATATTAAAGCAGCTGTGAACTGAACATAAAAAATAATAAGTATTCCTGATATAATCTTTGAGATTTTAAAGTTATTTACTCCGGTAACAATGGAAATGTTCTAATAAAAGAAGAAGAAAATGAAAGACGTCTTAACAGTAGAATAAATGAACAAAAGAAATTAGAACAAAGGTTCTTGAAAGTGTCTTTGAAGATAAATTCACATCACTTCTATATTTCTTTCAAGATTAAATTGTCACTTTTTTGTTAATTATCAATAAAAATAATAGCTATTCAGAACAATTTAAAAATACTGTTACTTCAATATTATTAGTTGTAAAAAAAGACTAAATGTAAAAATAAAAATATTTATTTACGAAAAATAATAAAAGCTATCTCTAAAAACAGTAAAACACTTTATCGATAATACCGTCAATGGGGTGTATTGATTGTTCTTTTTAAACTGCCCATAAAACATTAATATATATTCTTAAAATCATCTTTCAATTTTAGAAAAGAACTTCAACGATGCGTATGCAGTAAACACAAAAAAAAGGACAAGTGGTCAGAATTAAACATTTCTGATCACGTGTCCTTCTTTTCGGTGTAACGCATGCCTACTTCTTTCAACAGCCAATACACGGTATTTAAGCGCCATCTGTCGGTTAAACTGAACATAATGAAGTGAAATAACATAATAACGTAGTAAATATAACTAACATAATAAAGTGTTCCATATCTATCCATTTCTTTTTTATTAACTTTTAAAAACAGGGCGTCCATTTTGGGACACCATGTTGATTTGCATCCTAAATTGAAAATCATATAGAAATTATATCTCTAATACCATGGGGTTTATTCTTTATATATTTAATCATTTGAAGCATAACTAGTTCATAAAAAACCTAAACAGCTGTTCAATGCATGGATTTATCCCAGTACTTTACTATGGTGTGTCCATTCGAGGCAAGATAAATAGCCAAACCTAGTCACCCAATCTTAATTTTCAATGTTTATTTAAATCCAAATAGAAGATTTTTCACAAAGTTTTTTTTTCGTATTTGGCTTACAAATTATACAATAGTCACCAAAAATCCTGCAAATCCTAATCATTAAAAAAATCCTAAGCAAAAATTCTTATTAATTATTATCCTTTACCAAAACGTAAAAAAATATAAATAAAATAAAATCTAGTTAAACATGCCTCCCAAATCATAATAAGAACATTGAAAGCTTTGTTATGGGTTATTCTGAATAAATAAAATGTAGCAGTGCTAATATACAATAAAAATATAGAAAAAGAAATCAAATATTGAAAACTAATCCAATTTTGAAAGAGATTCATATAAATACTTTTTTTACAATGGAAGATCTTAGTGCCAGAACGTGCTAAGTGACAAAAAAAAAATGAAAATGGGAAAATGAGCTTTAAAGTTTTTCATTTACACTTAGATATGTTAAAACGACAGTTACAAAAGGTAAAAAAAATGTACTTAACTTAAGGATTATGAATGTTATTATCTTTAAGGAGAGAATATCATGTTTATTGATATAAAAGTCAAAAAATCCCAGTTTTTCAAAAATGTCATTTTGAAAGTTTTTGCTCTACGCTCTTCAATCATAAAGCTGTTATTTTTGTCTTGTCCATTGATAGAAATTCTGAAAAAAAAAACAAGGCCGGGCGGGGTCCAATACAGCCTCATCTACCTGAAAACAGCAGTCTGATTAAAAATCTTTGTGGGAAGAGTTGCTAATTTGTTGGATATTCTCCTAGATGGGGGGCAAAAGAAGACGTGTCCGAGTCTTAAATCTGTAAATCTGATCAGTTTTTTTGCGGATGGGTTATAATTTCGGAGATCGAAATAGAACTAACACAGAATCACGCGATTCGTCCTCTCTGCACATCTAAGGTAATGCTCTAGACTGGGAATTTTTAATAGTAGCCAGTGGCTACCAGAGTGAAAAAAAAATGGTAGCCACATTTCGATTTTTAGTAGCCAGTTTTGAATTTCAGCATATACGACAAAAAGAAAGTGCGATTTTCCACAAAAGAAAATTTTATTAATGACATTTTTGATATGATAAGATTGACAGTAAAAAAAGTATCATACAAAATATGTAGTATTATGTGATTGGCTATTGTCGTTAGGAGAAAATTATTTTATGTACAATCAGTTCAACTACTATTAGTTTCGGAGAATTCTTGACGTCGCCCACGACCCACAATTGTTCATGAAATTTTATAATATCAAAATTGTTTAAATGAATAGTTGAGATCTTAATCAGATGTAAATCAATCACCTGTAGATTGCCGAAATCGTAAAGCAAAATTTAAAAATCAAATTTGCATTTAGGATTTTCATCGCCCAGCTCCATTTACGTCACACGGAGGAGGATGGAAAATTTCACCGATGAGCAACAACTGTCATCAAGTCTTTCTTCCCGACAGAATCGAATCGGAGCGTTTTATTATTTTAGAAATGCAGCTTCGGTATTAATTATTTGTTGAACAAAAAAGAAAAATTATGATCGCCACATTTGGCGACTGGGGTTCGATTTTTAGGTAGCCACTTTCGATGTAATAGTCTCCAGTTGGCGACTGGCGACCGCTAATCTAGAGCTTTAATCTAAGGTATCCCAAAAAAGGGGTGAAAATGTTCAGGGTTTTAGAATAAGCCGCAAGGCTTGTTAACAATAGCGATGAAATGCTTACTATGGGGCAAGCATGTTAAGCAGGACTATCATCTTGTCTGCCTTGTTAGTGGTGGCTGCCAGGGCAACTGCATTTTTCTTGAAGGCATCTAAGTCCCCAAAGACATCAGCAATTTCGTCCTTCACGGTTCTTTGAGCGGCCAGTAGGGAGGCAGGCTCCTTGGCGCTCTGGATGTGGTTCTTTGACTGGTGCTGCCGCATGGCGGCACTCTCCGGAAGCTCTCTTTTGGGTGGCTTCAATCGGCCGTCAGGTGGGTGGGGGCCACCGCAGTTTGCACCAGTGATGGGTGACGAGTGTGAATCATAGCCGAGGCCGCAATATCGGCATTTGGGATCCATATGGCAGTGGGTGCTAACATGGCCGAAGTTTTGGCAATTGTAGCATTGGGAAATCTTTGCAACTTTTCTGTACGGCTCGAAAGCGAACTTTTTGCCCATTAGGCTGCTCTGCTGTTCCTGGGCTGCTCTGATGGATTTGAAGTTTCCCGTACGAACCACAAGGACTGACTTCTCTTTGTCAAAGGTTGGTCAGGCTTCCTCTTCCATTGGTCTAGGGAAAACCTTCGCTAACTTGTGTGAATCGTGTGAACGAGTGTGAATCATAGCCGAGGCCGCAATATCGGCATTTGGGATCCATATTGCAGTGGGTGCTAACATGGCCGAAGTTTTGGCAATTGTAGCATTGGGAAATCCTTGCAACTTTTCTGTACGGCTCGAAAGCGAACTTTTTGCCCAGGAGGCTGCTCTACCGTTCCTGGGCTGCTCTGATGGCTTTGAAGTTTCCCGTACGAACCACAAGGACTGACTTCTCTTTGTCAAAGGTTGGTCAGGCTTCCTCTTCCATTGGTCTAGGGAAAACCTTCGCTAACTTGTGAAATATTTTTGAGTCAATATCGCCAGCTACAGTCTCAACTGTGCGTTTGCGTATGATTTCGTCAGTTTTCCCTCCAAATAAGAGAATAGGCACTGGTTTAGAAGTCGCCGGGGCATCCGGGGTATGAATGTCCTCCTTAAACTGGGAATTGGTCATCCGACAGCAGACTAGTGGACTCGGCCGTCGGGGTCCGCTCTATAATCTCAGGCTGGGTATCCAGGGTGTCAAACATGTTAAAGACGGGTACATTTACCACGGCTTGCGGCTCGTCATCGGTTCCATCACGGGTGATGGTTTTTGCGAGTGCGCGAGGTACTCCTTGAGAACAGATGTCCCGTTCTCCTAACTCATAGCCATCATTCCAAATTGGCCAGCATGGGTGATTCGCAATAAAGGACTAGCAAGGTCAACCTCAGACATGCTTGCTCGATGACTAGAACGGTGATGACTGATGATGGGTTATAATTTCTGATAAGTCAAGAATACTTATTTAACGTTGGCGGTTGAACTTGGGTTGGTACTGATATGTGAAATAGGGGCCAAAAAGTATGTTTTTTTATATGTACATTAATTTCATTAATTCAATTTGTTTTGCAGTAACAAAAACGATTTTGTAAATACAATGTTTTGTAACCTTTTTTTACTAGTTATAAATTTGTGGAAGAGTTATAATTTTCAATTTAGTTTATTTATAGATTTTTATTTGCTACAATAATTTTTAAATAGTTCGCATTTTGCAAGTAATTTGAATTTTATTAAAAGATTTAATAATTTTTATTAGTTATAACTCTTACTAGTTAGTTGTAGGTAATGATATTTTTTTAAATCTTTATAATTGTCTGCCGATGAACTGGCAAAGTAAGCGAGACACCTCAATGAAAGAAAACTTCTACTCGTCATTCTCAATGCCATTAATGCAGGGGCAAAATCAAAATTGAAGAAAACAAATATCAAGTTGAAACTACAAATCGGTGAATTAACAGCAAGCATAAGTTGCAAAACATTCTGATAAGACTTAGAACTGATTATTTTGGAGGCGAAAAATCTGAATAAGTGACATGGGGAGATATGAAAAAGGGATATAACTACCTAAAAAGATATATTACACACATTTTAACTATCAAAATTGCTCCAACGTTGTCAATGCTAAAACATTTTACCACATTATAAGGTAAGCTATTCTATTGAACTTCTTATCAAAAATGCATTCGCAGAAGTTGTAAAAACGTGACTCGTGTAGCACAAATTACATCATCGTATAAGTCTTCAAAATATTGACAACAAATTGATGTCAAAAATCTATATAATTCCCGGTATACATTTGCACTGAAATAAATTTACATCATTTTTACTGCCAAGTTAATGGATTAAATCTAATTACTAGACTTTAAGTTGCCCAAATTCCATTCCGATTTTCCAAAAAAATTCATGCATGCCAGAACTTGTGTAACAGTGTGCTTCAAACTCACTGACTTCGGTACCTAAGGCAATCGTTCATCCACTTTGGGGTTTTATTTAACTTCCTGTGTTGATTCTACAAATAAATGTTAGCATAGCAAGAGCATACATTTTCTAGTAGAAGGCACTATAAGCAATATTGCAAAAAGTGGCACAAAAATGTCTACAAAAGAATCTTTTTTTATAAAACAATGGTGTGAATACCATTTTTCCAGAATGAATCAAGTCAGCAATTTTTAACCCGACAATGATAAATTTTAAAAAAAAGTACTAAAAGTAAATTTTATTCCAAATAGCTGGTATTTAATATTTTAAAATAATCAAACTATTTTATTTATCATCGAACATACATCATATCCATTCCAAATGGGACAACATCCGAGCTAATGTAATATAAAGTTCGCATTTTGCAAGTAATTTGAATTTTTTTAAAAAGATTTAATGATTTTTATTAGTTATAAATGTTACTAGTTAGTTGTGAGTGATGATATTTTTTTAAGCCTTATAATTGTCTGCCGATGAACTGGCAAAGTAAGCAAGACACCTCAATGAAAGAAAACTTCTACTCGTCATTCTCAATGCCATTAAGGCAGTGGCAAAATCAAAATTGAAGAAAACAACTATCTAGTTGAAACTACAAATCGGTGAATTAACAGCAAGCATATAAGTTGCAAAAAATTCTGATAAGACTTAGAACTGTATATCTTGGAGACAAAAAATCTAAATGATTGACATGGGGAGACATGAAAAAGGGATATAATTACCTAAAGGGATATATTACACAAATTTTAACTTTCAAAATTGCTAAAACATTTTACCACATTATAAGATAAACTATTCTATTGAACTTCTTATCAAGAATGCTTGCAGAAGTTGTAAAAACGTGACTCGTGTAGCACAAATCACATCATCGTATTAGTCTTCAAAATATTGACAACAAATTGATGTCAAAAATCTATATAATTCCCGGTATACATTTGCACTGAAATAAATTTGCATCATTTTTACTGCCAAGTTAATGAATTCAGTTGCTCAAAATCCATTCCTATTGGCCAAAAAAATTCATGCATACCAGAACTTGTGTAACAGTGTGCTACAAACTCACTGACTTCGGTACCTAAGGCAATCGTTCAAATCACTTTGGGGTTTTATTTAACTTCCTGTGTTGATTCTGCAAATGAATGTTAGCATAGTATTAGCATACATTTTCTAGTAGAAGGCACTTATAAGCAATATTGTAACAAGTGGCACAAAAATATCTACAAAAGAATCTTTTTTTTTTATAAAACAACGGTGTGAATACCATATTTCCAGAATAAATAAGGTCTCAAATTATTCAAAAAACTAATTGGATAAATTAAAAAAAGTACTAAATTTTATTACAAATAGCTGGTACTTAATATTTTAAAATAATCAAACTATTTATTAATCATCGAACATAGATCATATCCATTCCAAATGGGACAACATCCGAGCTAATATAATATAAAACTTTCTTTCGTAAGATGCCCTTATTTTATTGCCTGTTCACTTTTTCGAAAAAAAAAATTAGCACATACAATTAATCAACAAACATTTATTCATAGTTGTATATTTCTTCAATTACTGCGATTTGGGCAGATTTCAGAAAATAAATTCGTTTAGATTCGATAATTAATTGATGTGCCCAAATGGCGAAATTTTCCAACAATCGGAATACAGATAATTTATAATGAAGCATTATATGTTATATCCAAATATTCGTTACAAGGAATTTGTAGGATTTTGAGAGTATGCAGAATATTGCTCTCTTCAAAAATTAAAATACGATATAAAAAAAGAAAAACTTAACTAGTAAATCTATTTGGCTATTTCTATATAACTGTAGTGTAAGTCACACCTAATGATTATGTTATAAGCTTTTTAAAATTGTCAAATAATTCAAATTACATAAAGTGCTATACATTACTTAGATTCAATAAGCCTTTCAGACCGAGCTATTATAATCGCGCGGGTATAAAAAAAAGTGTTCAAGCTTTTCAAAAATATTGATACCGAAGCAGCTGACTCAAACAATCCGTTATTTGTATAAAAAATGACGTGGTTTTTAAGAGTTGCTGGCATTGATATTGTTTAGGGCAAGTTTTTCGATAAATCTCGTAAAAACATGTCTCACAAGCTTAAATCAGCGCCATCTGACGGAGTCCTTAGGGATAAGAGTAGATAAACTATTCCGCTTATATTCTTTATTTAATGTTAAAAGTTAAAGTTATAATCACTTTTTACAAACTTGATTTACACTACAGAAAGAATATTTTTGCATGGAATGAGCTATTGACAAAGATTAAAATATTTTATGTCAAAAAATAAACTTTAAAGTGGCACCATTATTTGGTTTCATATCGATGGTGTGAAAAAGATATAGCTTCTATTTTTTCTAGAATGGTGTTACTTTTTGTTTCCTCAAAATCATCATTTAATTAATTTTCAATCAATTAATAGTTAAATTTGGCAGACAGAGGGCACTGCAATACCCTTTGTTGGCTGCATGAAAGAACTACGCATGCATATACATCGAAAAGAAGTACACGTGGTCAGAAACGTTAAGTTTGAACCACGTGTCACACGTAATAAACATAGCTAACATAATTAAGCGTTCCATATTTAATTACAGATCTGACTTATTCGTTTTCTGCAAGAATTATTTTAATATCTCTATCAATTTATTTTTTTATTAAGTTTTAAAAACAGATAGTCCATTTTTGGGACACCATGTAAATACATGTATTTTGCTTAGCTTCAATCGAAATCAGGTAAGGTATAATCATTAATTTGATTAAACATTCGAACAAGTATAAAAATTAGTAGAATTAAAATTATGATTGCCAAAAAAATTATTTACCTATTCCAGTCTCAAGTTATTTGAATTAGCAAAATACCCAAAGTAAGAGCAAAACAATAGAATTTTCACTCAATATCACACCGTTCACATTTAGAAAATATTTTTAAATGTTTAATCATTTTTACTTTGAATTATCAAAAATTTGTCCATCAGATTCATTTAAACGACGCCAACACGCGTAAAATATAAACATCGAAAATATGAAAGAAGCATTCTATATTATTAACAAATATTATTTAGCTTTCTTTCGCTTCATTGTAAAACACATTTTTTTAATTAATATTCCCTCAGGAATTGTATATTATTTTTTATAAGTCATAAAACGAAGGCAAACAAGCTTTTTTTTTAAAAAAGAAATCTTTGAAATAGCGTTTAGTCTAATGTATTTAATTATTGATTAAAATTGATATTTTTTATTCGTTAGCTCCACGCTTCAAATAAAATATACAAATTCCAATGGGAGAATAAAAAATTAAACTAAAAAAAATTATAGAGTGCGTATAGACTAAGTTTAACTATCTGGTAGTTTATTTTTAATGAAATGTTTCGTAATTAAATTTTAATTAGGAATCGCTGGAAGCTTGATAAGAAAAAAAAATGGACCGTAACAGTTTTTTAGCACAGTTGTGTTTATATGATAAATGATACATAGAAATATACAGGGTGTCCAAAAATTGACTACCTGTTTTTAAAAGTCAATAAAAAAGAAATGGATAGAGATATTAACACAATTATTGCAGAAATGAGTCATGTCTAGAATTTGATATGGAACACTTAATTATGTTAGTTATATTTACTACGTTATTATGTTATTTCACTTCATTATGTTCAATTTAACCGACAGATGGCGCTTAAAAACCGTGTGTTGGCTGTATGAAAGAAGTAGGCATGCGTATATACCGAAAAGAAGGACACGTGATCAGAACTGAACATTTCTGACCACGTACCTTTCTTTTCGGTTTATACGCAGGCCTAGTTCTTTCATACAGCCAACCCACTGTATGGAAGCGTCATCTGTCGATTTAATTGAACATAATAAAGTGTAATAACATACCATATCGAATTCCAGGCATTACTCATTCGTTTTCTGCTAGAATTGTGTTAATATCTCTATCCATTTATTTTTTATTAACTTTTAAAAACAGGTAGTCCATTTGGGACACCCTGTTCATCTAGGCTAGCATTAGGCAGCCGGAAACACTTAACGGCCGATCAATATACAAATCTATATATTATTATAAAAAGTAAGAACGTTTTTCCGTTTTTTTTTTTTGTAAAATTAAACAATAAAATAAATGGATTAGAATAAAACTATATATAATCCGCATTTTTTAAGGTTCCGTTAAAACTTCATTGGCAGGTAAAGGCAATTATGATGCCGTGTTTCCTTGCTTAATATCAGCAGAAAAAAATTCAAAAAATGTTTTTTGTATATTTTTCTTTAATAATATATTTAGTTTAAGCAATATAGTATAAAAATTGAAAATTTGGCATCAAAATGTGTTTTCTTTTTAAGTTTTAAATCCGTGTTTGTACACCGGAAAATTTGAAGTGGCATCAAAAATGTGTTTTCTTTTTGACTTTTAAATCCGTGATTGTATACCGTGGTTTGAAATAATATCAGTAGGGCCGAATGTTTTCAATCGAAAAATTCGGGAATTAGTAATTTTTTGCGGGATTTCCTTTCCCATGTAGTCACCCCCCATGTAGTTCCCATGTAGACTCTAACAGATGAAAAGTAATCATGTCCATTAATTTTCTTTTGATAATCCTTGAGTATCCTAAGTTTAATTATGATCACCACTCTATATTTAATGTCTTGCTGGCGACGACTCGATGTTGATGAGAGAAGTGTCTTCAAATAAAAGTATAAAAATTCAGGAAAAGATTGAAATTTATAATAATTAAAAATATTATTTAAAATGGATTTCATCAAGGATCCAAGAATATTATCAAAGTGCGTTCCATTTTTTTTAGAAAAAAAATTAAATCCACCAAATACAGGGTGATCCAAAAGTCTGGACAAACTTTAAAATTCAATAATTCGAAAACAAATAAAGAAAAAATGACGCGGTGTGCACCAAACTCAATGAAAAGAAGCAGGGTTTTATGTGGCTACAAAATAATAATAAAAAAGTTATTACAATAATAATAATAATAATCGTAGTTTTCTTGGTGACCTACAGTTAGAGCTTTATTTTTTATTTCATCAAAAGAGATTTAAAAAAAAAATTATACGATTAGTTACAATTATTTACATTTAATGTTCAATATGATGTCCATCATTCAGAAGTACCACTGCAAGATGAGTCACCATACCATTCACAGCAATTTGTAGCATTTCTTGGGTTATGGCGGATACATTTAGCATCTTTCAGTGCTACTAGTGATGGCTTATTTAGTCACGGGTTATTTTTTTTATACTTATTTTTTCGTAACCACACAAAACCCGCCTTCTTTTCGGTCCGTTTAGTGCAAACCGCGTATTTTTTGTCTTTATTTGTTTTTGAATTATTCCATTTTAAAGTTTGTCCTGACTTTTAAATCACCCGGTATGTTCAATATGAATGTCGCCACATGTTATAAAGCAAATGAGGAGTGCATAACTAGAGAGTTTGTACAAGACAAATGCAGCCATTCACAATGAATGCCAATAATGACTGGGTCTTTAGAGTGACGTCTTTCAGTTGCTCTCTCTCTCTAGTTTGGCTAAATCCCTCTTATGTCTTAATCTGTCTGTTATAAAACTCATTTGTCATAATATTATGCTCATACTGATTAAATATACTATTTTGTTCGATGCATTAAAGTTTGAAGTTTTCGTCCCTCTCGTGACTACATTAGCATTGCTACTACTTTTTGGAATTGTATTCAACAAATCCTCAATTTAACTCTTTCTACACTAGGATGCGTTTTGCACTGATGGATTCTCTGTTACTTCTTAGTGATTTCTAGATCAGTGGTTTCATTTGTAACCTGTTTTCGTATGAAACTTAATATGGAGCGTGCCATCTAGCAGAAATGTTGAAATATATATATTTTTATCATGAAAAAAAATCTCGATGGTATTTCAATCCCCGCAGGTTCCAATTTTATTTCACCAATACTTAATATTTTTTATAGTTTGAATGAAGCTAGGGGGAAATCCTGTATTCAAAGTTATAATAACTGCTTATTCTTAAAACTGTTTCATGTATTTCTGATGATTACTTCAGAAAGAAATAACATAAGTCTTAAACCATTATTTAAAATGTTAAGATTATTATTTTAAAGAACAACAGCTCACATACATAGAACATACATTTCTTAACAATTGAAAGTTTAAAACCCCATTAAATCCTCTATAACCACACATTTATCCTAAATCTAAAATATTCTCACATAAAGATCCAAATATTTACCATTAACCAATCCAAAACCATTAACCAATTGAATGAAGAAAATGACTTGGATGCATCCTTCCGTCTCAATCAAATCAGAACATGCCACTTGTAACTCCCAATCTCCAAACATTCTCTGACAAGCCCAGTCTAAAACAACATGCCAAACCCAATCCTAGCCTTTTCCATCAACTGTAGTTGATGCAGTTATGCGGTCCCCCATATTGGCAAAATTATTCAAACTCCCTCTTTATTGAACTCGGAACCTATCCTGGCTATTTATTCATATTTCGTGTATTATAAACGTAGCAGATAAGCAAGGCAGCCTTGCCAATTACTCTAATGGAAGTGTTTGATTAGAAGTACATTAGAGTGGAGTGACAGCAATGTAACTGACACTTCGGTCAAAAATTAGTTTGATATTCGTATAAATTTTTAAACAAGATCGATTGAAGGTACAAGCTTTGGTAGTTATTTGTAATGAAAAATATAGTTTAGAAAACTATAAATTCATACCTAAGAAGTAATCTCTGCAATTATAATAAAAATCACATCAAATGGTACTTTTTTTTTGTTAAAAAGGTTAACATGTTATTAAAAATATATTTGCCATATCGAGTCTTCAATAAGCACATTTTTATCTATTCTCGAACTTATTTTTTAACCAAAATATATAGTATGTAGGAGAAGTTATTTTCTCACTTTTTAACTGTTCTTCTTTCACCATCCTACTTGCACTTACTAAAGGTGTTTTTGATCTTACCTTTCAAATAATCCAATGTTTGGGCGAGTTTGTCAAACCATGACCGCAAAGTAGAAGCCACGCTTTATTTGAAATTCAAAATCCAAGCTGGCCATTCATTGAAAAGAGCCTCTCTCTGTGTTTCAGGGGATGGCTTCAGTGGATTATTGCGTATCTTGCCCATGCATTTTCTATGCATAAGTTTGATTGGAGTGGGGCGATCTAGGGTTCCAGATGTTGTTTAATTTCCCTATGTTGGATTGAGATGCGCTTAAACTTCCAATCATTAATAGGCGATTGGGAATCTTTATGGGCATTTAAAAGATATTTTGGACTCGTCTGTGCTGGATAAGAAGGTTACCAAGAGATAAGGGGTTTGCTTTAAGTTTCCTAAACTAATGTTATTACTATTTGCTATTTAATTGAGTACTTTGAAAAGGAGTAGGTGAAATTAGTGTGAAAGTTAGTTTATTTAAAAGGTTTAGGAACATTTAGAAGTTTAAGTTTTGGTGCACAAATTCAATTAAAAAAATTTAAAAAAATGATTTTGATAATTGTGTATTTTGAAATTCAAACGGCAAAATGTGCTGAAAGGCAAAAAAAAACAAAACAGCACAATGGAATGGCACCACAGGGGTTACCAAATCATTTGGTTAATTAAACAAAAACCTGGCTATTATCCTACCGTTTATTGGTTTGTAGTTGTTCAAAATACAGATAAGATTGACTGCAAATGCAACCGCATCATGAATCGCTTTCAATTATAATATTTTCACACATTTATATCACACATAGTTCTAATAGACACCAGGGCCATTTATTACTCACTGTGAACTTGCACTTACAATGTACTCATATTGTATATGTGCTGGAATAATAGCCTGCTAAAGCCACAAATTGTGTGTGAAATTATTAAATATTTTTTCTTCTAGTATCCGTAACACATATACAAGTATACCAATCGTTAACAAACGCATTTATTCAAAAATTGAATAGCATCAAAAATGAATATATCTAAATTATATATTTTTTATTTACTTTGCTATTTTTAAATGAGACAAAAGAGCAGTTATTAGTTCTTATTCCATATTTCGGCGCTAAAAAACTAAAACTATTTATAATAATGGAGAAAAAATAATAAAAAAGGCTAGTTTGGAAACTTGATATGTGGAGAAAATTTGCAGAGTATTTACTCACTTTCAAGCAGTTTTTTCTCCGTAATTTTTTGGCATTTATTAAAAAACGGTCTCGTTATTTTCCCATGTGTATAGAGCTATTATGACAAACGTATTTCGACATCATGATACCAAAGCTATTTTCTAATGAGCTGGTATTGTATTTTTCAAACAATTAATATTTTACTTTGACAGTATGACAGCCATAATAGGAATGCAAAACGCTGTGTATCGAATCACAAATATTCCGAGCACCCAAATGACGGTGATATATAGTTAATAAGTTGACAATAAAAGACACTTTTCTAAAGAATGATTTACTAGTCTAGTAGTTGCTTGGTCTCTGATTCAAAATTACAAAATGGCCATCTGGGACAGTGCACATTTTCCAGGGTTTATATAGATGTCGGTTGGGTCCAAATGAATGATTTTAATTCTCAAGGTAAGATCGTATGCATTGATTATTTATAGTCATCAATAACCCACTCGCCTTCGATGTAGGATTTGAATGCAAGACTAACTGAAGTGATACACTTCAGTAGCATTCATACTTCAGTAATACATGAATCTGAAACAAAAAGTAATAATGGAAAAGAAAAACATCAAAATATTTTTTAAACCTGTAGCCAACAACTACGGTCATTCTATCTGTGTTTTGCAAATAGCTTTTCCACTGACTTCTTAACTTCCCCTGGCATCCACGTATCAGTAATACTTCTCCCATAATGAGGGAATTTTTCCTGAAAAAAAAAAACTCGTCGCAACTGGTCTGGCAAAAGAGATCCAAAAATGCACACTTACAGTACTTGTAAAACCAGGAGTAGGGGAGAGTGTTGTACCTTGGGACGCTTGTACCTTGGGACACTGACAATTTCTAAGAATCTATTGGCAATATTCTTACATTGTTTATTTCTTATAGTAGCCTTAACCAACAGACATCATAATAAAATTTAACACTAGCATCATTGAATTGATGAATTGGTGACAAAAAATAATATTTCATTACCTCAAAGTAAATATTTTTCTCATTCTAATATAATTTTTTACCTTAGTATTTTTACAAAAAGTCAACTGCATTTTATTTACTTCATAAAAGAGAAGATTTTAAAATATTTTGGTTATGAGAAAATAATGATAATGCATTTAGATTGGCCACTATCTTGCTTTTACTTAAACCATGTAGTGTATTGTACCTTGGGACAGTATTAATAATTTGATTAAATTCTTAATAATTTGGATAAATAAAAATATCTTTATTATTTATTTTAAGAGCAATTCCACAAAACATGTAAAATACAACTCAGCTTTGTTTTGGATATATTTTATAATGATTGAAGTTTGAAAATATAATTCTGGCAACACCTGATAAATCTTTTTCCTTCCATGTGACGAAATGTTCTAAAGAGCACATATTCTGATGTATTTTGAAATAAAGTTTGTTTCCTGACACAAATTAGTTCAAGTGTATGACTATTGACTGAATTATAAAGTATGTCCCAAGGTACGACATCATGTTGTACCTTGGGACAGTTTATCCTCTCTACTTTAAATGAGTGGCAATTTTTTAATTTCAAGCTGCCAGAATTTAAAAAAATATATTATAGAGGAATATATTGGTGTGTTGAAATGCGGCTTTTAGATTTTTATTCTGACAATAATTAACGAAGAAAAAATTAAAATGTAAAAATTGTCCCAAGGTACAACACTCTCCCCTAAATGCTAATAAAGTGAAGTTACAGGGTGTCCCAAAATGGAGTACCTGTTTTTAAAAGTTATTAAAAAAAAGAAATGGATAGAGAGATATATATACACAATTCTTGCAGAAAACGAATGAGTCATGTCTGGAATTTGATATGGAACACTTTATTATGTTAGTTATGTTTATTACGTTGTTATGTTATTACACTTTATTATGTTCAATTTAACCGAAAGATGGCGCTTCAATACCGTGTGTTGGCTGTATGAAAGAACTAGGCATGCGTATACACCGAAAAGAAGGACACGTGTTTCAGAAATGCTCATTTCTGACCGCGTGTCCTTCTTTTTGGTGTAAATAGTTGTTTTGTATGCATAAAAGTTAAGATGTTTTTTTTTTAAACATATGTTTAGAAAACAGAATTATGTTTATTTTTGGAAGGAGTTCTTGGCTTCGATGTTATGTATTCTATTCTACATTATATTGTTTTTTTTTCTTTTGCTTTGAGGTTCTATTCCAATGTCTTCCCTATTTTGAATTTTTCCGGTTTTTATAACACATGACAATTGTATGTTCGAAAGTGTAATAATGAATACTTATGGTGAAAGATATTTTTTTTCTACTTTTGAAAATAACTTAAAATTATTATTAAAAAATATGGTTAATTAAAAAGGGAAAGAAAATGAAAAACATCTTTATTTTTTTTTATCATTGTTTAAAATACCACCAACAAAATGGCATAATTTGATATATAAAATATAAAAAAAAATATGTTCAAAAATTGGATATGTAATATGTTTACTTTATTAAAGAGAAGTACTTTTCTCAAGCAATTCATTTTCTCCAAAATATTCCTTTACTGGAGGAGAACTGGGGAGCCCAGTCGGTTAACACTCGCTTAGCATGCGGAAGGTCCCAGCTAGGTTCGGGTCCGGGCATCGCCAAAATAGCTGCCGACCTATAAACGGCCAATGCAGCCAAAAATGTCCGACGAATAATACCCCGTGTAAGGGAGTGCACGTTAAACATCCTTCAAAGTCCTAACGCTGCGTACGATGTCACTCTTAACGGTTGCGTTGGGTGCCTATTCAGGTGTTGGCTCGTCACCTGACTGTGGTTATAAAATACGACGCCCGCCGCCAATAGCCCTCGTGTAGCTCTAGTGCGACGATAATTTAAACCTAATCAAACCTTTACTGGAGCCCTGTGATCGAGTACTGGTCGTTAAATCTGTTGGGTCCGAAAGTCCTTTGGGGGGTCTTTTGCAGTTT
This sequence comes from Hylyphantes graminicola, assembly GCA_023701765.1. NCBI lineage: Eukaryota > Metazoa > Arthropoda > Arachnida > Araneae > Linyphiidae > Hylyphantes > Hylyphantes graminicola. The sequence goes on along the minus strand of CM043123.1, from coordinate 18,088,776 downwards.
CTTATGGGCACAGGCCTGGAGACTATTTCCCTTCCCTTCAGTAGCATGTCTAAATTGTGGAGGTGACGAGCGATAGATTTCAGCATCTGTCATGTGTGTGTATTGTGTCTGTCTTTCATAACGAAGGTTTATAAGCGGGTCTGTGACCAAGCGCACAAGCCTGAAAATATATGTATACCAACCAACCATATTCCTTTACTGTACTCGTTACATGTACTCATTTATTAAGAATCGACGTTAATTCTTGCTTTGACTTTCTGTGCTTCTTGTACTTTTACGAGAAGAAATATGTTTTTTATAGGCTCCTGAGCTACTGCATTTAACATGGAAACAAAGAGTTTTATGGATTGAACTTGAAAATTTTGTCCTTAGACACACATGGGAACGTAAATAATGTATTGTCGTAATTTTTAGAAGGATACTAGCTTCTAAGTGATTTTGAAAGTAACTTTTTTTTCTACACTCATAAATGTGTTGTAGCTCAATATATTTTAGTTGAACAAAAAATTATAAATATTATTTAGTATTTGTTGTGATTATTAAAATTTAAAAAATAATGTTTTGCGTAAATATTTTACTTGTATAACTCACTATAGATATTTTTACAAAAAAAAACAAACATAAAACTTAATTACTCGGATCCTAAAGTTAATTTCTTGGACGAGTTTATCCCTTTTCGACCAGCGGTCAGGTGGCGCTGATTTAAAATTATGAGACTAAATGTTGATTTTTACCGAAAAAAAATGCGTTTAACGGCCTTAATGCCAGCATTGCCAGCAACTCCTTAAAAACAAGGCCATTTTTATACAAATAACGAATGGTACAAGTCAGCTGCTTCGGTATCGATATTTTTGAAGAACTTGAAGATTCTCTTTACTACCCGCACGATCATGCGAGCCCGGCCGGAGAGGGTTATGTACAGAGTGATCGAAAAGTAAGGACAAACTTTAAGATTGAATAATTCAAAAACAAATAAAGAAAAAAAGGATGTGGTTTGCACTAAACGGACTGAAAAGAAGCCGGGTTTGTGTTGTTACGAAAAAATAAGTATAAAAAAAATAACCCATGACTAAACAACTCATCACTATTAGCACTGAGAGATGCTAAATGTGTCTGCTCTAACTCAAGAAATGCTACAAACTGCTGTGAACGGTATGGTGACTCATCTTACAGCGGTACTTCTGAATCGTGGACATCATATTGAACATATAATGAAAATAATTGTAACTAATTGTAACTAATCTTGATTTTGTTTGTAAGTTATTTTTGATGAAATAAAAAATAAAGCGCCATCTGTTGGTCGCCAACAGAACTACGATTATCATTATTGGCTATTATTATTTTATTATTATTTTGTAGCCTCATAAATCCCGGCTTCTTTTCAGTCAGTTTGGAGCAAACCGCATAATTTTTCCTTTATTTGTTTTTGAATTGTTCAATTTAAAAGTTTGTCCTGGCTTTTGGATCACCCTTTATTTATAATTTTAACAATAACGCTTTACTTTATGGATATTTTTTTAACCAAAAGTTTAAACGCTCAAAAAAAAAAAAATCATGCTGTTATCGACATGACGTCTTTTGTAATTGCAGATTTTTCTTATTATTATTTGAATTATTAAAGCAAACTTGTTTATGAAGTTAAGTACCACCTATTATGGCTGTCATGCTGTCAAGAGATTTTGTAAAAGAATAAAAGTATGAAGTTCAATCAATGCATTTTTACAAGAACTTTCACAATGGCTAATGGTATTTAAATATTGGAAAAAATTGCTTCCCTTTCCCTTAGTAGGTGATTATGATTACTTTTCATTAGTTATTAGAGTTTTTATATGTTACGTAATTATTTTGTGTTATATTACAGTAATTTTTTTTAAATTAACGCGTTACATATGTCTTTGAAAACACTTTGTCGTTTGTCTTTTATAATATATATTTTCGCACTATGTCTGACATTCATCGTTGTCTGGGTTATGGAAGAAAGTGTTTAACACCAAAAAAAATTGCTGCCAATTGAGGGTTATAAAAAAAATTATGTTTATAAATTAAATTTTATTTTATAATTTTTGTTTATGTTGAAACTTAAGCATTTTAAAACCTTCTAAATTTGCTTGTATAATCAAAAAATTAAACAAACGTTGAAAAAATATCAAAAAGCTGTTTTATGTAGTAGTTTTTAAATTGTTTGTTATTAATGGGAAACTAAAGTATGGTTGTAAATTAATTAACACTAAAATAAATCCCATAAAAATTATATTTTTTTAGCAATTTCCTTCCAGTCATTTTCTTGGCTTGTTTGCAGTCTGCAGCATCGTAATTTCTATTTTTTAGACTTTGTACTCAGTACTTCAGATACAGATGACTGTACATTGAGCAGACAGTGCATATTGCATCAGTTATTTTTTCAGTGCAGTCAATAAATTTTACATCATATACATATTACAGTACATTTCATATTGGTAAAAAAGTTAGAATTTTTTTTTTGTCAGATCAAGCATATTCATCAATTCGAGAGGCAGAAATCAATTATAAGAAATCGACAATTTCGCTTTACTTTCAAAGCAACTGTCATACGCAACGCAATCGTCATGCGCATTGTTTGTCATCTCGATCTTCCCTAGTGATAAATGACTTTCTTGAGACAGAAAAATGTCTTAATCAAAAATACGTAAGAAAGAAAACGAGATGTTTCATAATAAAAATATCATATTGTTTTGATGAGATTAATAGAAACATAATTCCCGCCTCGTTTCAAGAACCTAACTGAAAAGTGGTGTATCTCTGTTTCTGGAATCAAAATAAATCGCTGAATTGGGGACAGTTTTCCTCTTAAGACCCGAGAAATATCCTACAAGCATATTCTAATCTAAACATATCAATATATGCTAAAAAGTAAGTTTTTCAAAGAAATTTTTAAAAATATTATGTTTTATAGACACGCCTTAAACTCTAAAATTACGCATTTTTTGTGATATAAATGCAACAAAAAAGCCGTTCCACTTATTTGTTGTTTATAAATTACTTTAACATTGATTTTAATGAAACTACCTTTAAAATTAACTACTAAAAAAACTTTTTGAAAAGTTGATTTTTTTTAAGAACGCTGATATCGTATTGACCTTTGTTTTTTATAGAAATAAATGACTGATACCTGTGAACAAAGGCTGAAAACTGATATATGGATCATCTTCTATTGAACCAGGTCAATTTCGGAACTAATCAAAGTGTTAATTGTTTGTTTGGAAGTTTTAAAAAATGTCCCCAAATTGGGACGCCAGGTCGTAAGAGGTTAGTAGCAAGTGCAAATAACTGTTTATTTTGCCTCCCAGCCTATATGGTGGTTTCTATCCTCGCTCGTCATGCAAGTGTGGGCCCCGGTTCGAGTTCCTGATAGTGCATGGATATTTGTGTTGTCTTGAGTACATGGAGGGGTTGGTTTCTGTGGGTCCGAATGTCCTGTGGTCGTCATAGCTCAGTGCCAAGGGTGTAGGCTTTCTGGAGATAAAATGAATCTCCCTTCTATAGACATGCTTAAATTGAGGAGGTGGTGCCGCCCAGTAGAAGTCGGATTTCCAACCCTCATGAGTGCTCAAAGCGTTGTGTCAATGGAAACTACTGCACCCCTTCTACCTTCTGGGCTATGCTCTGGATGCATAAAACAACAACAATCGTAGAAACACAATCATAGCATAAAACTACTTAACCTCTATTTGAATAGGTATTTGTTTTTTAAATAACTGAAGCCTAAGTCAAAGCGCAATTATGGTCAAAATATGGCGACGGGGCAAGTTTTCCAAAATGTCATGTTGCAAGAATTCTAACAATTGCTTGTATATAAACGCTCTCGAACCATCATAATATTTCTAAATGTTATTATTTTTTAATGTATTATCAAAATATTTAACCATACATAAAATATCTAAATTGGAAATAAAAATTAATGCCAACCTTCTCAAGCCATTTTTCCCCATACCAAACAAGCCGTTAAAAGAGTAATGCATTTTTCTTTTCATCATCGTTTCCTCTCTCAGCATTTAGTAATTCGAAGAATGTTTTACATAGCATGAGAAAGAGAGAGAACTTCTTTAAGTGATGAAAAGATACTTTCTTTATTCGATTTGCAGGTTCGGATGATATCCCATGACGGATTATTGAGTTGCAAAAAGATTTTCTCATTTCGACTTAGACTTGGTTTTCTTACTTAGGATTAGGAATAAGAGGGTTAGATGGAAGGACCATTTATACCAGATTTATTATCGGTCTTATCCTGCACAAATTGGTAAGAAATCTAGTTTGATATCTTAAATTGAAAAATTTTGTAATTTATGTTTTAGTTTTTAAAAAAGTTACGCCATCTAGTAAGAGATAGTTAATACTCCCAGGAGTCTTAATTTTATTTTTCGATTGAAATTTTATTGTTACATAAATTATTTCTCATTTACTGAGTTCTTGCAAACAAATTGTTGCTCTATTTTTTTACAAAGGATTACGTTAATTAATAGCGTTGGTACTTTTGGAAGATCCGAAAGTTAAAGAATTAATAGTGTGATATGTTTTTTGCAGATTCATGAATTTGATTTTATTAAATATGTGGTTATACAATGAGGGGGAATCAGAAAATAAAATATTTTAAAAACATGTGATGTATGAGGTTGTTAAATCGGTCTACGGTTCCAAGTTTATGTTTATGTAAAGTGATTCACCAATGGCATTTGTCCATATTAAAAAGATTAGAAATGTAATCATTTTCTCCTTTAAGGAGCTTTAACACAGCCAATAATGATTCGTAATTTAGAACACTGGTCAAGTAACGAGGTCGACACCTTTGCGGGCACCCAACGGAACTTCGAGCGACATCGTACGCTGACGCCGTCGGGACTTTGGACTCCACTTTGTCTGTCCCAGTGTGCTCGGGCTAATCCGTCACGCGTTGGATTTTTCTACGGATTCGAACTTGAGAAGGTTGGAGGCTGATGCCTTAACCACTCGGCCACGGACGGGCCCAAATGTTAGGGTTATTCGGTTTTTATGTAATAGTTATTGAAGAACACATAAACCATACCTATTGTTATTATTCATATTATTGAGAATGCGATCAACACCATTTACTCTAAATAACTCATTTAATATTTTAAAATAAGAAACTTCTTTTTACTTTAACAGAAACATATATAAATATGAATCTGAAATACAATTTACATTGTCTTCTCTAATAATTAAAAAAGTAATACGTAAACAAACATTGAATAATTCTAAATTGTTACATATGGAAGTACAAATTTATCTCTCTATAAGGACATTTTTACAAACTTAGAAACACTTTACGGTTTAATTGTAATATCGCTTCAATACTTTTTTTCTGAATATCGAACCAATGAAAGAAACAAATATGAAACCTTCCAAATTACACCTCTACTTTCTAATAAAAGTTCAAATCATCTAATCATTTACATCGATAAAAATAACTACGCATACTTACAACTAAAACATAAAAATGGCTATAAGATATATTTTGCTTGCTTTTTTCCCCATGTCCCTAATTTCGCGAAGCTACGTGTCAAGTACAAGTCTCGGAGACATCTTTTGCTTGTAATTACGGCTGAGTGACATCACAGCTCTTGTCCATGTCATTCCCAGCCGTGGCACATTACCCTGCTATCCCCGTGCCCTATCATTAGCATTGGTTTCAAGTTAATATTCGGATATCGGTGATTATTATTCCAATGACGCTACTCTTCCCGAACCAAAACAAAAAAGGGCCTTTTTTATGTATCGGAAATTTTTATTTTTGTTCGAGGGAATAAATAATATCAGTGATCGTTTGGTAATAGCTGGTGTATTATTATGCCTTGTATTTTACGTGACGCTCGGAATACTTTATAGGTTGGGGATTGAGTGACGTAATAATTGACCAGGGCAAAGTACCTTCTTTGTTGGGTTTTGTAAACTACAGGTTGAGGAAGGACTGTCTTTAATTAAGATGGTCCTGTTTATGGAGTCCATAAGTATTGCGCTGTTGGTTGACGTTAATTTATATGTTCTTTTTAATGTTTTTTTAAACTATAGTTTTGTGTTTTAGAAAAATTCAATGCATGTAACATGTTTGTAAATTTGAAGGGTCCAATGTTATTTTACTTTGTTTTGCAATCTTATTTTATTGAATATAATAGTAAAAAATTTGTTTTAAAAATCACCGAAAATTTAAATTACAAAAAGCTGAGAAGGACTATTTTTTTGTAGTTTTTTTTTTAGGATTTATGCTTTGAAAAGCTCTTTGTTAAATTCAATTTAACTGTTTGATAAATTCCATGATTATAAAGCTGTCAAATTGACACATTTTAGACGTAATATTCATATAAGCTTTCAAATAAATGAACGTCATGAATACACTATTTTGACATCGTTTATGCAAATTATGTGGTGTTTGAAAGATCATAACTACGTGTCGTTTTGAGTCGTTTTTCGCCTTTATCCCCTTATCAGTCTCAATTATTCCTTTTTGCTACCTGGGCAGTTGTAACTGGAATCTCTCTTCGTTAAATTTCCTTCGAAAAGACAAAGCAGAAGCATATGCCTCTCCAGATCGCACCCCCTTTGAGCAAAGAAACAAATGATCATCTAAAGAAAATCAATCGAGTTAATGATCCGAAGAAGGTGATAAATTTGATTCCTCTAAGCTCGTTTCTAATTACGTCAGCAAGACAAGTTTTGCTTCCGTGGAACTTCCAGGAATAGCTCCCGACACAATAAAATGGCATTGTTTAATCGTAAATTTTGGCTCGAATTGCGAGGTACTTTGTTTTAATAAGATATCGCCTTTTGTATAAAGGGGATTAACTTAGAAGCTAACAGGAGTGCAATTAAATTGGACTGGATTTAACATCAAGTGTTTACTTTAACGAGGCTTTCTTATATATTCGCGTTTAATTGGATCTCCAATTGAAACACGCTCAGGTTATTGAATTTCGGAGTAAAAGTATTGGAAGCCCTTTATGTTATTGGCGAAGCATTGTTTCTTCCACAGAATAAACCTGGCGATTTTTGCTTCTATTTGCATTATTATTTTAAGGTTTTTATCAATAGGTTCGATTGTATGTGAGAGAAATAATCTACTGTTTTTTAAATAGATGTTTTAAACGTGAGTTTTGCATATTTTCTGAAACTGAATGATGGCCTAATTCAATTAAAATGCAATAAAATAATTTTATATATTTTTTACTTCTTTAATTAAGAGTTAAGAAGAGGAACATTGTGTAAAAGTCGAAAAAGTAACATTATTCAATATTTATAAGAATGGGCTAAAAAAAAATTTATAAAAAAATCCCATTGTCTCAACTTTTACTTAATAGCGCAATACTTGAAGACCCCCCCCCCCCCCCCAAAAAAAAGAATAATCAAATGGTTACGTGTTTCTGTATCATTTCAAAAGCCCCTTTTTGTTATCAAATGATTCAAAATGTATTGTGAAAACAGAATGCTACAGAACAGATAAATACGCACTTTTATTGAACCTTCAGTAAAAAAATATCATCACTACATCCCCTTCAAAACGGATGTTAAGAACTTTCATAGTTGAAATAAGAATGGTTGTATAAAGTTACGATTGAGAAGAAAAAAAAACCTTGCGGTCTCCCTTAAAAAAAAAGATAAGAAAACTCAATGGAATTTGTTATATTTTTCCTGCTACTCTTTTGAAATTTATTTAAAAGCATGTTTTGTGTGTACCGCCACTCTGATTTGACATTGTTGTATTTGACACTCATCTTGTTTTTAGCTCAATAGGTCAGAAAAATAATTCGAATGAGGTCAGCATAAATAAAGAACTTAAAACATTGGTTGCTGCACTTTTTTCAGTTACTTCTAAACTTACTATAAGTTACTAAGTTTAAGTTACTAAAACTAGTTAAAGTTTTAAATTACTAAAAAGTTACTTTACTAAAACCGATACTTAATAAAGAAAATTTCCATACAGTTAGCAGCTTAAACTCTTAACTCAGAGTTTACAGTTTTTAAGAGTTATTATCGGTCCTGTAGAGCTAATGCATTAGTTTGGGAATTAGAATTTCCTCAAAAGTATTGCTTTGAAATGTTGGCTCTTTTCTCTACGTATGGAAATCAACATTACATAGAAATGAGAAAAATTAAAACGAAAATCCAGTTTTTTATATTTTTGAAGTTTTAGAATGCCCCAAATGCCCAGCAGATGGCAACGCAATTTATAAATTTATAAATTAATGATTAAATAACGTTATTTTTTTCAATTTTGTTTAAATTGATATTATGAATATTCCCATACCTAGTGAAAATGGTATAACATGGAAAAACATAACATGGAATTCTTTTGCAAAAGTTGTTACTTCAAAACAAATGCATTGTAGCTCCATGAGACTGACGGAACGCAACTAATTCTTCTACAAACTATAAATGAAAAATCAAAAAATTAACTAGATGTTGTATGATAATACGGAATTTCAGAAAGCATAATTTGTTTATCTAAATATACACTGTTAAAAATTTCGGTGCAGATCGCACCGAATACTTGAACTTCCTAGTTGCCGGGATTACGATTATCGATGCACCACTTTTGTGGTGTATCAAAGTAATGATTTTACCAGAAAACTGGTAAGTTCACACTCAAAATCGTGGTTGCAGCTAAAGTTCCAGGATTACGATGCAATCTTGAACCATAACCATTTTAATGTCATTAAAATGCACAGTGTCACTAAAAAACTCAAAATAATAAGATTTTAAGGTTTAATAAGATTTTTTTTTAATTTAATACATTAAGTTTAACAATGTGCATTTAAGGTAGGCGAGTACACAAAATTCTAAAATTTTTACTTTTACTTAAAGGTTTTCCAAATTTGGCATAGTGATTTCAAATAAAATGAGCAATGCTTTTTGTGCATTTTTTTTTATTTAAATATAATTGATTCATTTTAAACGGTGTTTTTCAACTAAAAAAAAGGGGTTTACACTAACATTTCTAGCATGAAAAATTTTACATTAATTTACCTGTAATTTTTCTCAGATGCTATTTCAATATATATCTGTGCCATGAACTTCTAACATCTGGTGTTAATATATAAGTTTTTTTTTTGTCCAAGTGTAAGTTAATCGAAAAAAATCGTTTTTTTGTGTGGTTAATTTGTAACATTTTTCTTAATAACTTCTTTTCCTGTAATTTGCATGTAATTCTAGAGGGTCATTGCATGCATCAGTTCAAAACGAAGAATTTAACACATAATTAATGTTTATTGGATGAAAATTCAATGTAATAGACTTGTTAGCGTAAACCTCCTTTTTTAGTAGAAAAACACCCTTTAAAATAAATAAATTATATTTCATTAAAAAAATGCCCAAATAGTATTATTCATTATACTTGAAATCACTCTGCCAAATTTGGAAAATATTAAAGTAATAGTAAACATTTTAGAATTTGGTGGAATTTTGGGTACTCGCCTACCTTAAGAATATGCCCAGAAGACATGTCACGTGTAATGTTTTTATTTGCAATTAATTTACAGGGTACCGTCAGTGCGGGTAACTTTGGCCAAAATCAGAGTTTTTATCACAAAAGAAGAAAAATTTAACTGCAAAAACGATTTAAACACTTAAAAATCCTTATGCATTCTAAGTATTGTACATTTAGGAATAATTTTCAGGCATTTTTGTTACATTTTATAAATTAATAAAAAATTGGTATTAATTTTAAAAAATAAGACACTGTTAGGAGCCGGGCGGGTAACTTTGGCCACCCAAGAAATACATAAGAAACATTCTTTTTAACATCCTTAAAAGCTGTGTTAACGATTTAAATAGCAATATTGAAACTTTAAACCCAAAAATTACAAAGTTATAAGACATAAAGTTATTTAAAATGGTATATAACTTAACATTTGCATTGCAGTGCATCGTGGAATGGCATTACACGTTGAATACTAGCATTGTGTGTCGCTTAAAAGAAAGAAAAATAAACTTCTATTTTAATAAGGAAAAAAAGAACTTTTTTGAAGCAAGATTTAATAACAAATATATTTGTAAAAAGCAAACGATTTTATTATAAAAGGTGAAAAATAATATATTTATAATTAGGAATTGAAAATGTTTACCTTTCGACATTTGCGATTTTGAGTGGAATACGTATCTTGCATTCTATCTATCTTTTTAATGTTTAAAATCATGAGATTTAAAAAAAAAAATATCTAAAAAATGAGTGAACATAAAAAGTAAGAATTTTTTCAAAAATAGTTAAACTTAATACACTTTTACATACATTTTTTAAGGTGCAAAGTTTCATAAAGAAATATTTACATCTATGGCCAAAGTTACCCGCATTCATCGGCAAAAGCTTCCCAATTACAAATATTTAACTACAGCATAAAAAGTAGTCAACTTAGAATAAAACAAATGGTGTAATATTCTTCCTCATTAATAAAAGAATCGAATAGAGTGTTTTATTTAAATATTTTCAATATTTTTTTAAGTGTTCCAGACAAAAGTTGGAAGAGATAGATTTTTGTCATTTTATGCTTGTAAGAATGAAAACAGCATTTGTAGTATTGCCAGATTTAGAATGAGATTTTTTTTTACATGAAATGAAAGGCGATATTTCCACCTTTCCAAAAATGTAAAACAATTCAAGATGAGATCATTTTATGAAGAGAAATTAAGAAACAAATCTTTTTCCGACGCGTGGCCAAAGTTACCCTCCGTGGCCAAAGATACCCGCTTTGACGGTATTCGAAAAAGTTAGGACAAACTTTAAAATTGAGTAATTCGAAAACACAAATAAAGAAAAAATGATACGGTTTGCATCAAACAGGCTAAAAAGGAGCCGGGTTTTGTGGGGTTATGAAAAAATAAGTATAAAAAATAACCTATGAAATGTGACTAAGTAGCCCATCACTAGTAGCACTGAAAGATGCTAATTGGGACTGCCATATACCCCAAGCAATGCTAAAAAATGATGTGAACGGTATGGTGACAGTCAGTTTGGTTACAGTTATTTACTTTAAATGTTCAATATGAATTCCACCATTCAGAAGTACCGCTGTAAGATGATTTACCATACCGTTCACGGCATTTTGTAACATTTCTTGGGTTATGGCAGACACATTTAGCATCTTTCAGTGCTCCTAGTGATGGGTTATTTAGTAACGGTTTATTTTTTTATATTTATTTTGTCGTTACCACACAAAACCCGGCTTCTTTTCAGTCCGTTTGGTGTTAACCGCATTTTTTTCTTTATTTGTTTACGAATTTTTCGATTTCAAAGTTTGTCCTGACTTTTGGATCACCCGGTACTTAATGATACAAACTTGAACATATCATGTAAAATACTTAACCGAATCAAAGCTAGAAAACTATTAATCATTTCCAGAAATAGACAATGAAGATTATTTTATAAAGTTCAGTGACATGGAAAAACATACCTTGGAATTCTTTTGCAAAAGTTGTTACTTCAAAACAAATGCATTGTAGCTCCATGAGATGACAGAACGCAACTAATTCTTCTACAAACTATAAATAAAAAATTAAAAAATTAACTAGATGTTGTATGATAATACGGAATTCCAGAAAGCATAATTTGTTTATGTAAATCTACACTGTTAAAAATTTCGGTGCAGATCGCACCGGAATACTTGAACTTGCAATCTATATGGCTTCTTCGAAGACATAGATGCACCACTTTTGCGGTGTATCAAAGTTATGATTTTACCAGAAAACTGGTAAATTCACACTCAAAATAGTGGTTGCAGCTGGAAAGTTCAAGGATTATGATGTACTCTTGAGCCATAACCATTTTAATGTAATTAAAATGTACAGTGTCATTAAAAAACTCAAAATAATAAGATTAATTAATAAGATTTTAAGGTTTAAAAAGATATTTTAAATTTAATTTAATACATTAAGTTTGACAATGAGCATTTAAGAATGTGCCCAGAAGACATGTCATGTGTAATGTTTTTATTTGCAATTATTTTACAGTGTATTCCAAAAAGTTAGGACAAACTTTAAAATTGAATATTTCGAAAACACAAATAAAGAAAAAATTATGCAGTTTGCACTAAACGGACTGAAAAGAAGCCGGGTTTTGTGTTGAAACGAAAAACTAAGTATAAAAAAAAATAACCCGTGACTAAACAACTCATCACTATTAGCACTGAAAGAGGTTAAATGTGACCGCCATATAACCCAAGTAATGCTAAAAAATGCTGTGAATGTATGGTGACTCATCTTGCAGCGGTACTTCTAAATGGCGGACATCATATTGAACATTTAATGTAAATAATTGTAACTAATCGTGTGTGTTTTTTTTTCGTAAATTATCTTTTGATGAAGTAAAAAATAAAGCGCCATCTGTAGGTCACCAACAGAACTATGATTATTATTATTATTTTGTAGTCTCATAAAACCCAACTTCTTTACAGTCAGTTTGGTTACAGTTATTAAGGTTAAATGTGTTCAATATGAATTCCACCATTCAGAAGTACAGCTGTACCGCTGTAAGATGAGTTACCATACCGTTCACAGCATTTTGTAGCATTTTTTGGGTTAGGACAGACACATTTAGCATCTTTCAGTGCTACTAGTGATGGGTTATTTAGTAACGGGTTATTTTTTATGTTTATTTTGTCGTAACCACACAAAACCCGGCTTCTTTTCAGTCCCTTTGGTGTTAACCGCATCTTTTTTTTTCTCTATTTGTTTTCGAATTATTCGATTTTAAAGTTTGTCCTGACTTTTGGTTCGACCGGTTCTTAATGATACAAACTTGAACTTATCATGAATATACTTAACCGAACCGAACTGGAAAACTATTAATCATTTCCAGAAATAGACAATGAAGATTATATTTTAAAGTTCAGTGCAATTTGCATAGTTTTACAGGAGCCTCAATTTAACAATACAGTGCCATACTCTTTTGATTAAATATTCTATTATTCTACTATTATAATTATCTCTAAAAGTTAGCCTTTCTAAAAAAAGGTGAGGATTAATATAAGGGATGATTTTGTTTCAATTTGATCTTTATATTAAGGATATTTGATTTCAGTATATTCTTAAATTTGAGATACTCCCATTTTCCCCCACCCTGGGGGAAAATGAGGGTATGAAACTATGATGTCTAAATTGTCAGATATTGGAGCATATAGTGGAAAAAATTAAAAATATCTATATATTTGAAATCTTAACAGTTCAAATGTATATTATATACAAAAAAATTGCATGAAAATTAGTTAAAAAGTAGGTTTTTAATGAGATGATTTTGAAAATGCTTGATTTTACCCATATCCAATTAAAAAAAAATTCAAGTGTCTAGATATTTTCGAATTCCTAAAAGTTAAATTAAATTAAATATATCTTAATTTCACTCATTTCTAATATCACATCGTCTGGACCATCTCATATCATATCGTGAGTCCACACTAGCAGTAAGAATGGAGACATGTATAAAGACCCCATTTGAAGGTCAGGGGTTGTGCCTTGGGAATAGGAAAACTTTTTTCTTCTTCTCACTATCATAGTTCTTTTCGCTGTGATCAAAGAATGTGTGTAGTTCACAGAGAGAAATAGAGGTGTTGGTGTCAGTATAGAATAATCCCGTATGCATTATAGTTTTAAACTGTATACCGAGCTGCTGGTTTTACACCTTAAAGCTCTAGGGAGTTTTCTTACAAAGTTCAAATAATTGCAGAAATGTGTTCACACAAGTGAAGAGTACACGGGAAGAACCGATTGATTTATTAGGCGGACGACCGCAATTATCTACTTGGCGGAAATTGGCGGCAGAAAACCGGTTTATCTCTTTCTTCTTCACTTGGTCCAAGCGCCGTGATCGTCAATCGCCTGAATCTTGGTAGCTAAGAACCAACAGAGATAGTAGGTAAAATATTAGAGTGGCAGATCACGTGACCTACAACACTGGCTTCATTAACTGAGCGTCCCGTCGTTAGCATTGGAGGTCACGTGATCTGCCACTCTATTACTTTAACTATGATCTCTGTGGTATTAACTGGTTTCCTTACACAAGTTTCACGATCACTCGCTATCATCGCCAAAGTGGCCTCCTAAGGAGACTTCTCTACAAAATCAATCGGTTTTTCCCATGTACTCTTCAAGTTTTAATATCGTTTGATCGTAATCATACTTACCTTCCATGTCATACTTACCTGGCACTGAGAAAGTCCTTGATTACTAAGGAGGATCCCCCGAGCAGAAACCTTCCATTGCAAAAACGGTAGGTTGACGTTCACCACATACGCTAATCTAATTACGGTTGCTTGGGGTGCACAAGTTGGTGTACTTTATACTTTTGGTAGTGGTGACAGCGTTAGCGCAGTCAATTTAGAATTGAAATATAGTATCGCACAACATAGGAGGCGTTTACTTAAAACCATCGCCTCCCTTTAGACACTATTATATAGGGTTAGCAAGAAATAAATTGCCCACTTCAGGGGGCTGTAGAATACGTTCTATTTGTCCAAATGAGATAAAATTTTAACCACAGATATTTCAAACGATGCGCTTCTTATTTATATAATAAAAAATGGCACAAAATTTCGCCGATAGATGGCGCTGTAATACACATAAAACATTTTATATGCTTTATAAATGTTAAATAATAATAAAAAAAGTAGCATTACAACTGTTCCATATGCCCCCATCATTTTTAACAGTTTGCTCATTCGCATTATCAGTATATGCAAATAAGTACCATTAGTATTACAGCGCCATCTAGCGGCGAAATGTTGAACTATTTTTAAAGAAATGTGAAGAGCAACATTTGAATTATCTGTAGTTCAAATTTTATCTCATTTGGAAGAATAGAACGTATTCTACAGCCCTCTGAAGTGGGCAACTTATTTCTTGCTAACCCTGTACATAGATTGATTATTTTTAATTTGAATAAATCTGCTTTTGCATAGAAATGTTTGAATAGAACGACCTCTACTATGTAAGGGGCTTTAGTCGAAAGTGGTTCAGGTTTCACGTTCACTACACGCCTGAAACTACCAATAACTTTTTTTTAAAAAAATCTAAAAAGTTATATGTCATTATTTAGAAAAAAAAATTTACTATTCCTGCTTTTTGAAATAGATCTACAGGACGGTTTGACGCCTCCGGCGTCAGTGCGTCGGCATTCTTTAAAGGGGTCATAAGAGTCTTCAAAATGTGCAAAGAAGGTACTACAAAACATAGTTTGATCTTTCATGTCATTTTTGAACTACTCAATGTATAAGTATAATTTTTTTATATGTAATTCTTCAAGATTTATTTATTATAAAACAAGTTTTAAAATGTATGAAACTTTAGCCGAAACTCAAATAAATGATATTAAACATGAAGCTATTTGATCACATTGGGATTAGGCTTGCGCGGCAAATTGTGAGGTCAAAATTTAAAAAAATGACCAAGAAAATAACTTTATATTGTACAAATATGTACAAACAAAGACTTATACCTAAATTCTCAGCTCAATTTTAATTAGAAATTATTTTTAAAAAAATTTAAAATCAAAATTTTTTAATTTTTATTAATTTTTTTAGAAAAAAGTTCATAAAATAATTTCTAATTAAAATTGAGCTGAGAATTTAGGTATAAGTCTTTGTTTGTACATATTTGTACAATATAAAGTCATTTTCTTGGTCATTTTTTCAATTTTGACCTCACAATTTGTCGCGCAAGCCTAATCACAATGTGTTCAAATAGCTTCATGTTTAATATCATTTATTTTAGTTTTGGCTAAAGTTTCATAAATTTTAAAATATGTTTTATAATAAATAAATCCTGTAGAATTACAAATAAAAAAATTATACTCATTTATTGAGCAGTTAAAAAATGACATGAAGGATCAAACTATGCTTTGTAGTATCTTCTTTGCACATTTTTAAGACTCCTGTGACCCCTTAAGATCCAGATCCATGTCATACTTACCTGACACCTTGGAAGTTCTTGATCACTAAGGAGGATCCCCCGAGCAGAGACCTTCCATTGCAAAAACTGTAGGTTGACGTCCGTCACATCCGCTACTTGGGGTTCATAATTTTTGATAGTGGGGACAGAGCGTTCGCGCAATCCCTTTACATTTCGTATCGTACAACATGGTGGCGTTCATTTAAAACCATCCCTTTAGACATTATTGAAGGTTCATTATTATTCTTAATTTGAATGAATCTGTTTTTGCATCGGAATTTGAATGAATCTGCTTTTGCATAGAAATGTCGAAATAGTACGACCTCTGCTATGTATATGGCTTTAGTCGAAAGTCGTTCAGGTATCCCGCTCACTGCTCTCCAGAAACCACCGTTTCTTCAATGTTCCAACTTTTAAATATTATTTCAAAAAACTTCCACGTCTTACTTACCTGGCACTGGGGAAGTCCTTGATCACTAAGGAGGATCCCCCGAGCAGAGACCTTCCATTGCACAAACGGTTGGTTGACGTTCGCCACATCCGCTAATTGCGGTTGCTTGGGGTTCTCAATTTTTGGTAGTGGGGACAGCGTTCGCGCAGTCTTTTTACAATTCATATATAGTATCGTACAACCTAGTTGGCGTTTATTTAAAGCGATCGCCTCCCTTTAGACACTATTATAAATTGATTATTTTTACTTTGAATCTGCTTTTGCATAGAAATGTTGGAATAGTACGACTTCTACTATATATGGAGCTTCAGTCGAAAGTAATTCATGTATCCTGTTCACTACTCTCCTGAAACTACCATTATCTTATTGTTATCAGTTGATTATGATATTGAACTAATCAATAGATGCACAAAAATAGTTTAATTAAAAAATTTAATATTTTTAAGGAAACAACCATATTTTATCGAAGTGATAATCCAGATCGCGTTGCATTCGCTTATTCATTTGAAATCTTACAATTTTCTTCTTATCAAGATTCATAAGGTCATTTGTTAGTTTATATGGCATAACTCTTAAAAACAAAAGCTACAAAAGCTGTTAAGGAGAACCATAACTAATTTTATATCCAATATTCAAGCATTTTTAATTATAATGTTGAAAAAGGCAGATTTTTATTATTGGCATTATTTTATTATGATATTTATTATTATGATTATCGTTTTTACTATTATTTTACATTGCATTTTAAGCCCATTATTTAAACCTTTAAGACCGGCAGTCAGATGGCGCTGATTTAAAATTGTGAGGCTAAATTTGCAGTTTTATCGAAAAAAAGGGTTAAACAGCATCAATGCTTCCCAAAAGCAAAGCAATTTTTCATACAAATAACAAATGTTATAAGTCAGCTGCTTCGGTATCGATATTTTTGAAGAGCTTGTGCATTATCTTTTTTACCCGCACGATCGTGATAGCTCGGTCGGAAAGGGTTAAAAAAGTCTACTAAAGTTTATTAACGTGAATATTTGTTACATCTACAGAGAGCGCTGAATTATGAATTCTGTAGATGTTTATGTGCAATAGGGTGGAGTGAAAAAAAAAGATTTTTATTTAACGTTTCTAATAGAGAAAAAAGGTTGTTTCACATCTTACTGAAACATTATATATAATTTTTTTAAAGTTTAAGTTAAATTATCAGGGTCCACAACGAATTTATAAGTACGAATGCAGGCTATACAGTAGGGTAGGACGAAAAAAGTAACTTTTTGAGTACAAACTTCTAATAGGGCTCAAAAGTTGCGTATTGTAATGCTGATTATTGGAAAAATAATAAAAAAAATTCTCAATTAATATGAAGTGCTCCTGCAAAGCGGTTGAAATTTGAAAAAAAATGCCAAAAATCGACTGATTTTAATTTTGCCGACAAAATTTACTGATTACATTTCCAGCTTTAAAAATAGAAATTATATCATTCAGTTATATTTCGTTATTAAAAAAATATTTAATAAAAATTATCTTTAAAAGTTTAAACTCCGGAAAAATTGTTGAAAATACGCGATTTTTATGAACAATCGGAAATTTATCTTGTTTAAAGTGAATCTGTTAAGAAGTTCAATTTTAAAAAAAGTGCTCTCATACACAGAAATAAATGATCTACATTATGTTTAACCTACATAATCAGCAGCATAACAGTAATTATGAAAAGTCAGGGCCGCAGTGTGGGTAATGGGTAAGTTTGCTCCACTATAGTTCAATGTGTGAAGTGCATTTTATTATTACTTTATTTGCCAACTACATTTCAATGAATTGTTGTTAAGGCATTTGTTTGAACATTTAGATAGAGTAACAAATGGATCCAGGGCATATTCTGTCCTATCGGAAAGTCTTTAGTTGGTTGTGAAGAGCTTCCAATGCGCAAGTTTGAAAAAATTGAAGTCGTTTTGCCAAGTGGCTTGTTAAACATTACTAAAGACCCAAGTTTGAGAAAAAGGGAGAATTTAATGGATATTTGCAAGGGAATTTCTGCAGGAAAGTGCTTCACTGACCTGCGTCAAAGGACCTGGGAACATCTGCCATACTAATTGGAAGATATCTAGAAAAAGTACTAGGATTTGAGCTTCCCAAGTTTAAGTACAATTCCATGGAATACATCGACATCATCAACTGGTTCAACACAACTGTGACATAACCTCCGATTAAAGCATCTGTCAATATCAATCACAATATCATTCGTACTTTTCCTGTAGAAGATTCCACCACCCTTTTTGAAATTTAATGTTTAACTTTTTTAAAATATTTTTTTTATTAAAAAAACAAAATATTTTATTCTCAACACTGTAAAAACAAGGGAGTATTGTTACACTTGTTTTGGGATAATGAAATACTAAATAAGGTGTAAATATAGACGACCTGTGGTGTCAGCACCAAAATAGGTGTCATCATTCACACAAAATGGTTTTTATTTAAACTTAAAAAATAATTGGTGTTAACATCACTTTTTTTAAAACTTTTATCACTTTTTTTTATCACTTTGTTATCACTTTTTTTACTTTTAAATGATTGTCTGGGTGTTTGCACTCAGTTAGTCCTAAATAACAGCATGAGTTTGATTTTGATGATGATAAATCGCGTTTGTATTTGCTGAAAATTCAAAGTAAGCGGAGCAATTATATTTATTCTTTATAAAGATAAATGAATTACTACTGAATAATTTAATTAAAACTTCAATATTAGCAATTCTGGATGTAACGATTAAATTAGGGTTGTGCAAGCATATATGGTATATCTTTGTGCGAGTATATATGGTTAAAAGATATTGAAATGACTAGGATAATTACAGTATTTTCCCATAAGTAATTTAGCTCATTCATATCTGAATTGTTTCAGTGATTAATTTTTCGATTATGAAATTATCATAACACTTTTTTAAATGATATTTTATTTACGTTTTGTTTGAAAAAACAATAAAATAGTTGAACTGATGTTAATTGCACAATTTTATAGCTATAAAGATAGTTGAGTAACAAATTAAACAATGTTTGGCCACCCTATTGATATCTTTCATGCACGTTAAATATTCCTAAACATTAATTTTGTTTGCGTTATGTTTTTGTATAATATATGTACATTTTCATTTTATCTTTTGTAGTATGGATAAAGGTATCCTCGTTGAGTTCAACTCGAGTCGCAAATGAACTCAAGTTACAAAATTAGTTATTTTTAACATTACAAATGTTTGTTGTTCAGGTTTTGCAAGAAATCAGTTAACCCCAAAAAATGCTTTTAAAAAATAACCTAATTTTGGCCTTTTGATTCTGAAATAAGTTACCAGAACACCCTGTTAGGTCGTTAGGTGTTTAAGTACACCAAATCACTGGTGGCGTTTTATTACACCAAAAATGGTGGCAACAGAGTCGCCACCAAATGTGGTGTTTCTACACACCAGTCAATTATCGGTGTTTCATTACACCGATTTAGTGGTGGTGTTTCCTTACACCACTTTTGGTGGCTACTTTGTTGCCACCATTTTTGGTGTGAAGATACACCAAAATTATTTACAGTGAAGTTTTATCTGTCCTTTGCTTTTTGATAATGTTATTTGAACCAAATTTGTTGTATAAAGGAAGCCATATTAGGTTCTCAATACCAGTCTCTTTTTTTTCCTATGGGAGATTAACATGGGATTTTTTTCGTGTGTTTCAAACATTTAACCCGATTGTGGACCCTCAAGACATTAAACTAGAGTTCTAAAATTTTTACACTTTATTCAGTACATCATAATACAACTTTTTATGCTATTACATAGGAAAAAAAGAATGTTTATTTTTTAGCCTATACTATCACTCCACCCTAATGTGCAACTAGATACATTTATTTTTGATACAAGCGTCAGTTCCAACTTTGCCAAATTTGAATAGAGGGAATTGGCGAAAAGTTTTTGTAATCCGAGACTTTTTTGATGGGCAGCGAGCGCTGAATGGTTGCTTTGGTGTTTGACGAGACGGAATCGTTGCGTGGTGTGCTTGTCACTTGTGCTTCGAGTGATTTTGTACGCCCCTTGTTGTTGACACAGCCCCTCGTCAAACGACTCGCCCTGTGGGAGGCAGTTCAATGCATAAGTTTGACGAAATTGCAACTTTTGTATCATCAAAACTAAATTTTGTTTTTTATTGATAGTATTTTAATCATTATTCGGAAGTCGGTAATATCCTACCATCATGCAAGAGACATCCCTGATTAAACAACCTAAATTCGTGAAGCCTATAAATATTTTGAATCCTATTTTTTTTCTGAAGTGAAATTGCAACAAGGGTTTTGTGACAACCAAAATTTGATTTTTAGTCCGATATTTCTTAATATTTTATTAGAAAGTCATTAATGTTATACATAACAGAATCACAGTCCCCTGATGAAACAAATACAATTTACGATAAGTCTTGATCTTTTGGCAAAATTGAAAAAATACCCCACAACATTTGAACTTTTGTCTTTAATATTTTATCAGGAGGTGCTTAATAGCCCCTGTTATCCCATATTGGAGACCGAAGAAGAGACGATTCAATTTCGAAGCATTTATCTTTCAACGACATTTTAATATTTTTACGAAGTTGGGTTTGACTTCCGTCAAAGTAGAATTTTCTCCCAAGGATCCCTATTAAAACTGAATGGGACATTAAGAAAATAGGTCGGAAAAGGATTTGATTCGCTGAATTTAATGTCATTGTTTGTATTGTCTCTGGCATTATATGAAGGTTGTAGTTACAGAACTTCAGATTCTCTAAAGTATAAAAAAATTTGGGTCCGGCATATTAATTGGCGACTTCATCCCTTACTTTCCAAAAAAAGTTCAGGCATTATTGTAGCAAAATAATCTCTTTTTCGGTCCATGGTAATACATTTAATTAGATTTCCTACGGGTACCAATCTTGACAACAACCTCGTCATTTGACAGGGGCTCAAAATTACACTGCTATGTGACAAAAACGACAACTCCTTGTAGGTATAAACGATTGAGCTTGAAATAAAACATTTTTATTCCTAATAGGCCACAAATTAACTTTTATTTTCAAACACGATTCAATAAATATTAACCCATTAAGACCCTTTCAGGTGGCGCTAATTTAAGGTTATGAGACTAAAATGTTAAGAGTTTTACCGGAAAAGTTGCCTTAAACAGCATCAATGCCCTTTGGGTAAATTGAAATGTACACTATTGAATACAACGGAGCAATTTTTTAATTGAAAAGTTGATTCATTAAAAATCGCGAATTTTTTTTTTAAATTGTCCCTAAAAAGGGACGCCAGGCATTAATGGGTTAAAACGATATTAGGTATAGTTACAGGTTTGTCATGCTGGAGCAGTCAGTTTTCAAAAATTCACTGTAAAAGAGTTACAGTGTGTGGTTTGACAGGGTTTATTTTGTCCGGAATTGAAGTTTCAAATTTGAAAATGAAATTCTAGTTTCAAATAAACATCGTAAAAAGCCCTTTAAATATGTTGACAAGTTGTATAAAAAGCAGTAAAAAATGTCATTTTTTTATTTTTATGCTTTCAAGTTGAAAGACCAAAACATCAAATAAATAAGTTTATCTTGTTTTAAAATAGGATTTATGATGCATAAAATTTATGATTGAAACATTATACGAAATGAATAGAATAAAAAAATAGTATTTTTAATACATATTTCATCAATTACGAAGCTAATAGATTACAACTAAGGGAGAAAAAAAAAACTTTTAGATAACAATTGACCTACTGTATACTGTTTTTAAAGTCCTAAAATTCTTACGACTGGTAATCCTTTGCATCTATTTAGTTTGAATCTAGTTTACTAACTGATCTAATCGCATCGTATCTAATCACGCGTATCCCATCGCCTACTTGATTTTTGTCAAAGTCCTAAGATTACACATTAACGCCTACTCTTAACGAGAGACATTATTCCTAATATACGCCCGAAATCCGTAACATTGGAATCCGTCAAACCATCAAACCCCAAGTCCCATTGGTCTGACAATGTTGTTAAGTTGTTTATATATGAGAATACGTGATTTGTGTGTGTGTGGAACATCTACCCGACTTTCGGTTCTCATTGGTTGTTTTTATCATGTGACTTTCAAATTTGTCAAAAATATCTAAGATTATACCTTTTGTGTTTCGAATCATTTATGTTCTGTTTACTTTTCTTGTACACTTTATTTTATTTTATGTAATTCAGGTTTATAATTCAGCAATCATCCCATTATTATTTCTTTAAAAAAAATACTTTTCTGGCATTAACATATTAAATTTCTATAAGTTAAAAGCTATGTCGTTCTCAGTCTTATAGAACTACTGTATTAGTTGCAAAATCGAAACCTCTGAGGAAGCATTGCTTTTTCATTTGAGCATTTTTTTTTTAAACTTGGTGTGGATATCGTCATAACAGAGTAATTAAACATATTTAAAACAAAATAGCATCAGCTTATTTAATAATAAACTTAGTTTGATAAAGTTTTAAAATAGTATCGCTTTCTTGAAAACATTTTAGAGTAGTTAAACTTAAAAAATAAAAATTAAATAACCATATGATATTTCCTCTTTAAATTTGTTTTGGAAATTTTTATATACCTGGTGAAAAAAATTCTTACACAACAAAACAATACATTTACAAAAGTTGCTATTTCAAATTATTGCATTAGCTCTGTGGATAACTGACCATAATTTTAGACCTTTTACAACACCAGCCAGAAGACACACCAGACACATCCTTCCAGACCGATTGCATTACTCTGTTAGCACCACACCGGCTAGACACACCAGCCACCAAATCTCGAAATAAACTGTCCATTTTCTTTTGCTGTGTCTTCAACCTTCATGATAGCTCTGAAATATCTTTCACCCCTTAAAACGGCATATGCCGTACCAAATTCGGCCTTCTGTGAATTAAAAGATTGATGGAGCCACAACTAATATCAAATCTCCAATTTTCCAAACGACGATACTGCCTTGTCAAAGCAACGCACGCACTTATTACTCTTTACCTCGGTCGAAATCAATTTGCGATGTCAGTGGCGTGTCCCCTTCACCAAGGCGTACTTTTCTCCGCTGATTAAACTCCCCTCCGCTGGACTAATCAAATTGACTCGTTAAGTTCTAATTTAATTTTCCATGTCTTAATTCAGAAAACGTTGGACGAGTTTCAAAGGCCGTTCCTTCCAGACCGATTGCAATAACAGCGTTGGCATTAGGTTCGAGATTTTCGGGTAAGTCTTTCGACTTCCAGGTTTAATTAAGCAGCGAATCAGTTCGTTACCAGCTGCAGTTACAGCTTAATTATCTGAGATGAAATCGACTTTTTTCTTCTTGTTTTTGTATGATTGTTCTAGGCTGCCAGTGGTGTCGGGTATTAAGACCAAAAGGAAGATGTGTACATAAAACCTTTAAGTTTTATTTTTATGTATTTTTTTAATGTTAAGAAGATGTTAATAATGTAAAGAAAGCATAATAATATTGATATTTTTAGGTTTTCTATTCCATCTATTACAATAAATCCATTACGAGAACATTAGTCACCAATAACGCAACAATCTGAATGATATTACATGCTTTGGTGCTAGCAAAAGCTATTTCACAAATTTCTTAAATATACTTACCAAATAATTTATTTCCTTGTTAAAAACATTAACAGTTAATGACCCTCCCCCGTAACAGAAAACTAGAAATGGGCTCGTCCATGATAATGGTTCAGTTGTTACTTCGACCCCCACTTAGAATACCCCCACCCCTTTTTGTTAATATCAAAAAGTGCAAATTTGTACTAATTGTGGCTATATTTTCAATTTTAAAATTAGTAGTACTTTTGAATATGCTTTAGAATTACATTTATAAAACTTGTTCAATATACATAGAGTAGAAAATACTAAAGATTTGAATAATAATAACAAATTATTTGTATTATTTAACAACCATTTAAGTTTCGATTAAAATTAAAAATAAAAAACTAAATAAAGGCAATATTAAAATTTATAAATATTAGTTTGATTCGTCATAATATTCCTTAGATAAAACATTCTGGACACAATATTTAAAGAGAAATCGATATTTGAATTTTAGAAACGCTAATCTATAAGTACATATTAATATTCTTCATGGCTTTTATTTTTATTTAAAATTTCACCCTGTATGGAGCCTTTTAACATTTTTTAAATAACAAGCCACTTTATGATATTCCAATAGAATATGAAAAAGTGCTTTTCACAAATAGCTTTCCTGAGTTCGTACTTTAAAACTTTCGATTTCAAATGCAGACTAATATCGATTTTCATATAAAAACACTGAAAAGAAATATCTCCCCTTTTAAAACGCCATTTCTCCAATATATGAATTGTTTTCACGCGTCTTCCCTTTCTGTGCATATCCGAAAATCATTACTTTATGTGTCCCAAATTAAACATTCCTGGTTTATGCTTCGCCCACGTGGAAGAAATACAAGAAACATCCAAGATGGAACACCTTCAACGCAACATGAATGCCAAATTACACTCAATATATATTTATTGCTTGAATCCCCCACCGCAGGCATCGGAAGG
This sequence comes from Hylyphantes graminicola, assembly GCA_023701765.1. Taxonomy (NCBI): domain Eukaryota; kingdom Metazoa; phylum Arthropoda; class Arachnida; order Araneae; family Linyphiidae; genus Hylyphantes; species Hylyphantes graminicola. The sequence goes on along the minus strand of CM043123.1, from coordinate 18,063,839 downwards.
ACTGAAATATTGAAGAAATATCGTTGAATCTAAAGTCACAACTTTATTCATAAGCTCAGGCCTACTTTCGCGCCGGAGATCCAGAATCCGAAATCTGGATTTGTATTCTTCAAACTTATTCCTCAAAAGTGGGGAATACCCAATATTTCGCCAAGATAGATTGGCAGAAAACTCTTCTGGTAAAAAAAAATGGGTCTTGAATTCTTTTTCTTGTATCTTAACAAAAACGGAAAATAAAAACGGGATCTTATATAAATAAGGAATGATTCGTGAGTAGAATGGGATTTAAAAACAACAGTACAATACGTTCGGAGCACAAATGGAAAGATTATCTCAAAACCGTTTAACATCGGAAATTATTTTCTTCTTCTACGAATTCCGAATTTAACCCATTTCTTTTATTATTTATAGAGACCTTATTTTGTAGATTCTCGGTGATAGGAACTCAAATGCAATGATTGGATTCATACTCTTTAAGAAAATCCTTCAAACAACTATTTATGCTATACAATAATAAGAAATATCCAGTACAAATCATATAAAATAAACATAATATCAACATAAATTACCTTTTTCAATGGGATATGAATGTTATTTTATAATAAGAGGCAATTTAGCTTTGTAGTTAAAATCCGAATTCCCAAAATCCCCCTCCCTTGTACATTGGCATATTACTTGCATTCGTAAAGATATGAATAGTAATTTTCAACGCTACGTTTTTAGAAGAAAACATAAAACGGCAATCCATTATATACCTTACTTACGAAATGAATCTATCTTCACTTCTTACGTGAACCATTTTCGTTCTGAACATGTTCGGAAGTTTGATTTTTTTTTTCATAATTTTGGCGAAAGGAAAAAAAAGAGTTGTTCGGTGATTTTGGAGCCCCAAAATCCGGAGTAACTGTTTCATCTGTTTACGTAAAGAGTTATTTTGATATTAGTAATTATATTAACTATTTGCCAAGCAAAACACCACAGACAAATCAATCAACTAATAGTGAAGTTAAAGGGGAACTGAACTTTATAGCAACCTTTAAAGTGTCTGGTAAAAGTTTCAGCTGGCGGAAAGTGTCTGGCAGTTTTGATTATTGGCATTTACTGATATTTTCTAAAACATACGTGAAAATCGGCACTGAGAAAATGATAGAAGTTAACTTATATTTTACCTACCTTATTCTCCCGGTACCTCTGTAAATTGGCGATCTGTCCACTCTATCGGAAATGCATACACTAAGTGTATATGAAAACATTGCTTTATCCATTTCATAAATTCCCCATTCTAGTCGTCCATACCAGCATTCGACGTATGGTATGGTATTTTACATATATATTCCGACTTGTGTGCTTGCTCAATGAGCCGCTTATAAGTCTTCGTCAAGTAAGACAGACACAGAAAGATTTTTTACTGTCACAAAGAGAGGAAATACACCCAGGGCGAAGGCGGGAATCGAACCCGCGCCCGTTACAGCACGCAGACTGCTGGCCTGCGATGCTTACCACTCGGCCATCCGGGCCCCGCATTCGACGTTTTCGTGCAACTGCTGTGAAGTCGACTGCTAGTTTCCAACTCTAATGAACGATACGAACGAGGCAGAACCGTACCGTAATTGAAGGGCTGAAGTCAGCAAGAGTCAGTGTGTATTTTTGGTGTGAAGTTATTGTAAAAAACCTAAAGAACTACTGCCCTACATTGAATAGATTATATGGGCAATTCTACCATAATTTTTAATTTTATGTCCCTTGGGCATAACTTTTGAAAAAATTAATATTTCTTTACAATTTTTTCTTATTATATTAAAAGACTGGTCCTTTTATAATTGCAAAGCGTAATTTTAAAGCAAAGAGACTCCAAAAAAAAATTAGAACACAAAGCAATGCAGAAAAGTCCTTACCATCGTGTGTCCCGATTGTCAAATTTTTAGTTTAGGGCTCAATCTAATACTTTTTTTAGCTAAATATTACATTCATTTGGAATCTAAATTGAACTAATACTGTAGCTTAACGATTTCCTTCCATTGAATTTTGGCTTTTAACATTTATAATGCGTTTTTCTCGTCTCCTAACTTTGTCCCTGGGTTTTGGTACATTCACTGACCTTATTCCTAAAGTGGTGAAGAGAGGCACTGGATTGAGCTACAGTGATTCTTCAAACATGCAAACTGTATTGCAGAAAACTGATATCTCAGTTAGTAGCCACATATTTTTGCTAAAATTAAACAATAAGCCCAAAATTTAAAAAAACTCAGTGAAATTGGCTGCGAGGCTTTATTGCTTTCCTTACAGTCTCCCAGGTTTAAGGTTAATTTTTGCTTGATAATTGAAATTTTTTTCTATAAATATGTTTAAGTAGAGTACAAGAAGTAAAAAACTCCATTTTTATTAAACTGGAGTTAGTTTCAACACAAAAAAGGCCCGAAAACAGCGTGAGTGTCCTTTCCTTCCGTTCCTGACCTTCCGATCCTTACCGTCGTAATGATCTAGGGATGGAAAACCGAAACCAGTTTTACGACTAACAGGTTTTTTGAGATTTCGGTTTCATTGAAAAATAGATAGTTTCGTAAGGCCGGTTTAGACCGGTTTCTTCAGAATCGGTGTTTTTAAAAAACTGCCGTCCCCCTTATTATAATTTTTTGTTTTTTACAAATGAGCTTTGCTAAACTTTTTTCGTAATTCTAGAACCCTAATAAACCTTTTGATAATCATTTAAAGTGATTTTGAAAAAATAAATTTTACAAGTTTTTAATATCTGAAATTAAAAATTATGGTAGAACTGCCCATATCTGTTGATATGGTTCTAATATTATTTTTTTCCTAGAAATTTATGAAAAATATTTTTTGTTACCACATTTTTAACTTAAGAAATTGCTATAAATATTTTTTATCATTCTTCCTGGTAGGTACAAAAATATTGTAAAACGCATTATTTTTCAAAACGATGCCTTAGGCATCGTGTAAAGGAAGAGCAAGAATTAATTTACGATTGTGACCGCAGTCGGTCGACTTTACGGCTATCTGAAAGCGTTTCAGCATAAGTTGTCTTAGAAAGCTCTTATTAGTCCGCTCAAAATAGACCAAAAAAAGAGACACAAATTTGCATACGGCTAAATATTGGTATAGGTCTTTGGTAAACTATTATAAGTAAAATATCAAAAGTTCCCATCGATCTCATGTCTGCTAAAAAAATTATTCAAGGTCAAAATATGTTAATTAGCTGGTAAATGAAAAATGAATTAAATAGGCAATGCAAGATATCAGTTTATCTGTTGTAGATTAATTTATTGTTTACCTACCTTTATCTCCCGGTACCTGTAAATTAGCCATCTATCCACTCTATCGGCAATGCGTTCTCTAAATGTTTATAAAAACACATTTTCTAATCCAAAATATTTCATAACTGCGATAAAAACATAGGTCTGAACTCTTAATATAAGAATAGGTAGTTTGAGAACGAAAAGTGTTTTAGTAATGAGAGGATATTTTTTTTATTAGCACGACCGCATATTATTAATATATAATGGCGTAAATTTAAAACTGAAATTGATATAGAGGATTTATTTATCGGATAAAAAAATTTTTTTGGGGCTCTATAATTGTTTTACGTGTACAATACAATAAACTAAAAATTGCTCGAACATGAGTCATGATTCTAACGATATATTAAAAAAATATATATTTGATTTCAGACGCTAAATTTGGAACACAACTATCTCTTCTCTGTTTCTCAAAACAATCAATAAAATAATCTAATCAATAATAATCAATCTCAAAATAATCTAATCAAATAAATATTTCAACACCCTTCTCTCTAGAGAAAAATCAAATCTCGATTAGTAATCGAATATTACGATCCGTTTTATGCTAAACACATCTTTCCATATCTTTCCCTTGCCTCCTTTTATTTGCGTGTGATTTCTTCTTGTTTTTATAACATTTGTGCTTGTCTTTTAATGCCGACTCTGAAATTCGGTAAGAATTTTGATTCTACGCGCGAACAATAGCAGGTAGCGAATGCCTGTAATGCATTTTTTCCTTACAACTCCCCGGAGTCGTACTATTTCCGTAAAAGACCTAGACAATGCGTCGCGAGGTGTTTCAAGAGAAGGAATTTTATCTAAATTCCGGAATTTTTCTGGAGAAGACTCTCCGGATATTATCCGTGTGTTATATATGTCGGAGTATATCTTTCAAAATATTCCGGTCATGTCTTCTGTTGTCGAACAAATAGGTCGAGATATTGCCTCCATAGCATTTTTCGCCCGTCTTACATTTTTGTTTGAAAGTAATATGAAAAGGGAATAAAAATTTGAAATAAAATCTCTTTTGAAGGTTACAGTGCTGATGACAGCGACCAATATTCTTACAAAAAATCTGGAATCTAGCTCCTGAGTTATGCTGAAACATATAACCGTCTACGAAACGTCACCTTTTCAAGAAGCGCACCACATTTTTATAATTTCATAAAATTTAATATAATATTAAATCTTAAAAAAATGAAAGACTGGATTTCATAAACTTTTATTAAACTACTCGAAAGAGTAGTAAAACTATTCGCCAGTGGAAGTAAAATCCATTAGATAGGTGAGGGTGTCAGTGAGTATCGTGACTTTGAAACGCGGTCAAGTAGTGCTGTTAATTTCTGAGCTTGTACACTTTGAAAAACGCTCCACCCCTCGTTACTCGGCAGCTAACATCAGAGGATTTTGTACCCTTCTGCTTCCTTCTTTTTATTAATGACATTTCACAAATGCTTGATAAAACCATCACTAGCCCATTTGCAGACGACACCGCCCTCATCGCGAAAGGCTGCCCCGGATACATCAAATTGAAATTACCAAAACACAAACCTAATTGAAAACTGGCTCATCTCCTGGAAAGTTCAACTAAATATTTATAAAACCGAGGCCATTTACTTCCCCAAAAGCAAGAAAAAATCAAATGAAATCCATATCTACGGTCAAGCTATCAGAGACGCACCTGGTCCTTGTCAATCTCCGGTCCAAGTCACATTTCCCTGGTCAAGCTCCGTGAAATACCTCGGCGTCATGTTTTACTCGAAACTAACCTGGGAAGAACACATTAATTATATTAAGAAGAATTTTTTTAAATGCAGATACGCTCGTTAACAACTCATCGGATGGAACAGTACACTTATACCATAAAGTGTTAAGAATGAACTAAAATAGCAGTATGACTTGAATCTCTTGAAAACAAATTTATCATTTTTGAAACCATCCCCTTCCTGATGACAACAAAATATTTTAAATCGGTTTTTTTTATGAAGTTCAAACCATTCCCCGATTCCAAGCAATTGAGAATTAACTGCGCGCATAAAATGCCTATTGTCATCTTATTCTTTTGGAAGGAATAATCAAGGGAACTGTCGAAATTTATAGCCTGCGCAAGGTAAGAAGACAATATGTATGCATAAGATTATTAAAAAAGCGGTATCTGCACACGAATATTCCGAAATGTGTGACCCTGCATCCCAAGTAAGAAAGATACGTGACGCGAAATTTTTTTGCCTGCTTTACTTTAATCTGATAAAGAATTGCTGTATGCTTTCTTTGTGTTTTAGAGCGGATTAAATGAAACATTTTCAAAACTTCTTATGAAATGCATTAGTGAAATGTTAGGCATTCTTCAGTAGAAAGTTTTTTTTTCAATTGGTTCTTGGAAATATTTAGTGGTTTACTTACAAAATAGCTCGTATATTATTACTCACATATATAAGTTTTATTTTTTTGCTGTTGAAATGATTTAAAAAACTGTTTTCTTGGCGATACTTACATAAAACATTCAAATTAGTCGATTTTTTCACCCTTTATTAAACGGGCAGATAGATTTAAAGTCTGCAGAGAAATAAATTTAATTTTCACAAAGAGGCATATTTTTGAAGTAGCTGGTTTTATATAATTAATTACTAATTGAATATTAAATACTGAGAGAAAAGAGAAAATATGTATACCTATTTTAGGTAAAATTTTTCGTTAAAAGATACAAATAGACGTTTTTTTTTTTGTTTCTTCAGTTTTAGAGAGCCCATTAGTACCTGAATCTTGCGAATCGCAACATTTTCGATTTAAAACACTTATCACGTCACTGTTTTATTGATTTATTTGTTACTCTTCAAAAAATTGGGCAAAAATAATTCATCAAAGCCATCACACTTATATTTCGAGAAAATGATTTTTCTAATTTTCTTCTTCTTTTCATTATTATATAGTACTTGCGAAAATAAAAGACAACAAACCTTATATATGCTAATATCTCTGCGAAAAACAATGTGATTTTTTAAAAATGTTATTGATTCATTATTTCAGTTCAACAACAATATTATATACAATTGCATAGTATAAAGGGCAAGAGTAAAATATGAAATTCAAATTGCTGAAAACAATCGGTAAGAAACTTTTGACACATCTCAAGGAAATAAAAATCAACATTTTGTTTTTTGTATGGAGTGAAATTAAGAGTAAAACAGCTTCAAATTTTTACCTAAAAATTTCGAGCAATTCGACTTTTGTGGGCCTGGAGTAAACAAAGAACAAAAAAAAAAATCAAAACGAAATCAAGAGAAAATCAGTATTCGTTTCATTTCGTGCAGTGGTTTGACCAAGCATGCAATTAATATCTTACTCAAATCTTCTTGAATTTGCACCCGCTATATTTTAAATGTCTTTTAAAGAACAAATTGTTCTTATTTATTTGATATAGAAGATATTGAAAGCTAACAAAAAGTACTATTCCCTATCTATTTATTTTTTAATTACATTCTTCAATGTAAAAAACAGGTCAAGTCCATGGGAAGGTGTATATGGAAGATTCTTTTTCCACTTAAGGGGTCACAGGAGTCTTAAAAATGTGCAAAGAAGGTACTACAAAACATAGTTTGATCTTTCATGTAATTTTTGAACTACTCAATGTATATGTATAATTTTTTTATATGTAATTCTACAAGATTTATTTATTGTAAAACAAATTTTGAAATTTATGAAACTTTAGCCAAAACTAAAATAAATGATAATAAGCATAAAACTGAAATAGCTTTATATTGTACAAAAATGTACAAATAAAGACTTATGCCTGTTTAAAAGAAAAATAAATCAATATTTATTAATACCAACGTTTTTAAAAAAAATTATAAATTTTTTAAAAAGGTTTTAAAAATAATTTCTAACTAAAATTGAGCTTAGAAATTATGTAGTAAATCTTTATCTGTACATACTTGTACAATATAAAGTCATTTTCTTGGTCATTTCTTCAATTTAGCCCTCAAAAAGCTCAGTGCTTTTTAGGCGTCAATTGGGTCGTTACCGGTGTTGTGTGTCCATGGGGAGTTTTTTTAGGTTGTACAAAGTAATCTCTGATGGGCACAACAAAGCCATAACTAGCTCTTCGCTGGATTGGAGAAAAGGGGCTTTAAAATAAGATATACAGTTCAGCCTATGAAGGCCTCTGGATGTTGAACAATCCATACAATTGATTGCTCAATTATCAGTTATAAATTTTATTCAAAAGTTTGTTTATTTTAAAGAGATTGTATCGATGTGCTTTAATTTCAGTCTCCTTGAAAATTGTTGGACTCCTTTTGCTACGATTCCATTAACAGAAATGTCACATTAATACAAAAATTGTTCAAAATGTCAAGATTAAAAATGGTCACTTACCTACTGTAAGTATTTTTTTCAAAATCATTTCTTACATTCTAAACAGCAATTTTGTATTTGATTATACAGTGCTAACTAGGCTTTTTACTTTGTTAATGTTTTTGGTTTTGATGCAAAAGCGGAAAATTAGCGAAGTGTAGCTTAATTTTCCTCTAATTAACGACCCCTCAGAAACACAAATCTACCCTAGTAAAATTATGCAATTAAAAGTTTTGTGAGGTGAAATGTTTTTTTAAGAGCGTAATGGTTAATAGATTCTTGATCTTTAACTAAAGTAATCGAAAAAAAAATTTCATTGCTTTCGGCTATTAAGTTATTTGTTATTGAGAAAATATTTTTTTGTAATCTGCTAAAAAAAACTTAGCAAATAACGCAAAATATTTGTACATTATGATATTATGTTCTTACATTATTAAATACTTGTATAGGAATATTGTTTATTAACTAATTGTTGTTATAATGACAATGAAGGTATTGTGTCAATGACACTTTTATGTATTCAGTACTGTATATTTCCAACAATGAAATTAAATATATTTTTTATTATTTAAAGATAATTTTCAAGATGTTTATTAAAAAATCATTTTTGAATCTAGAAACAGCACCATAAAAAAATTATGAAAATTACAAGAACCTTGCGTTGCTTGAATGCAGACATGAAAATTATCTTAAGGACTAGAGGACATTACTAGAGGAAACTAGAGGACATTAAAGCTCTTCATAAAGTGGCTCTGATTGAAACTAGCTCAGGGATTGAACTTTTCAATAAGATCTATAATATCTAGTAGTAAAAATGTGAATTTCAAAAGATTTAGAACTAAAAGTTTTTCTCGTTCGTAAAAGATTGGAATTTTCGGTTTATAGTATTTTGTAGACTTATATATATTTTCAAATTAAACGCATCCTTAGTGTTTTATTGTAAAACTACATTTTTATAAAATATTTATAAATTGGCTATTCATATATTTCAGAATAGACTGCTTATTAATAACAACAAAAGGTTACAATGCACAAATATAAACAAATGCGAGGTATTTGTTTTATCTTTTATGTATAGAATAGAAAATATCATATATTCTAATTATTTTAATATCTGGTTTCAAAGATATTTCATTTCAATTCTCAATATTCATGACCGAATTTAATTTATCGCAACAAAATATATTTTTACGAGTAGAGGCCCTTCGGTGTAAAAACTACTTTAAACGTTGCTTGATTAATTGAAGCTATGATATAGGAAACAGAAGGGAAGCAGATATTTTGAAAACCTGTCATGAGAAGTATTTCTATAGATTTATAGGCTTTTTGAAGTTAAGTATTTAACACTCGCCGAGTCCAATATAAAAGTGAGTAAAATGAAAAACCATTTCATTGTGTCCTGAAATTATCATGAAGCACATTAAATAAAAAACAAGTGGAACGGCGACGCCTACGGTGACGTCACACCTACGTCAAAAATTTTAATGTATCCCTCAAAACAACCGGCAGCTAATTCGTCATAATTATAACGATCATTCCAGTGGTGACGTCAGTGACATTGGCTTCTACCCATCACATAAACCACGCTCGCCCCATTCTAGTCGTCCATACCTGCAATAGACATTTTTGTTCAACTGCGGTGAAGTCGATTGCTACAGTTGCCAACTCTAAAGGACGATACGAACGGGGCGGAACCGTACCGTAAATTAAGAGGACTCCCTTGGAATTCCACATCTTGAAAATCGTAATGTTATTCCTATGGAAAACATTCGCAAGTCAATTACTGCCACAATTTTAATAAAAGGTTACTAGTATTTGGTATCATTTTAAAGAACGAAAGGAGTAGATTTTGTAACATTAATTTGTTTTGTGAAAATCACATATTTAGTATTTTTAATAATTTTTTGAAGTAAGTAAAAAATGGAGTACGCATTAAGTTCTGACTTCAAAAAATTACTAAAAATACTAAATATGTGATTTTCACAAAACAAATTAATTTTACAAAATCTACTCCTTTCGTTCTTTACAATGATTCCAAAAACTAGTAACCTTTTTTTAAAATTGTGGCGGTAATTGACTTGCGAATATTCTCCGTAGGAATAACATTACGATTTTCAAGATGTGGAATTCCAAGGGAGTCCTCTTAAGGGCTGCAGTCTACAATAGTCAGTGTGTATTTGTGGTGTGAAATTAACGTAAACAAACCTAAAGAACTGCTACACTACATTGAATAGATTATCCCTGTTTATATGGTTCTAGTATTATTTTTACTTAGAAATTTATGAAAAAAAAAATGTTACCACTTGTTTTACTTTAAAAATTGCTTTAAACATTTTTTTTTTTATCATTCATGTACGTGTAGTTGACTAGCACCATGCATTTAAAAAAGATGCCTTAGGCATTGTGCAAATAAAGAGTAACATTTAATTTGTGACTGACCACGGTCGGTCGATTTTGAGGCTATCGGTGAGCATTTCAGTATTTTTTTTCTTAAAAAATGTATGTAAAGAAATTAATACTCAGAAATCACTTATTAGTCCGGTCAAAATAGGCCATAAAAAATTACAAAAGTTGGTATACCAGCGCACCACATTTTTATATAATTTCGTAAACTTTATATAATATTAAATCTTAAGGAGACCTATATTATTTTCGCAGTTATGAAATAGTAATATAGGTCTGAGCTCTTAGACTATAAGAATAGGCTGATTGAGAACTACAAGTGTTTTAGTAATGAGTGGATATTTTTTTGCTTGGCACGAAAGCATATTTTGAATATATATCGGCGTAAAGGCCCTCGCCAGATAAGACGGTGAAAAATGCCCCCATTCCAATCGGTCTAATTTTTTTTCTGAAAATACCTCATAGTATGGACAACTTCTCAGCCAAGTTTCAGCTCAAAAATGTGACGCATTTTTTAGTAAAAAATTAAAGTTTTTTTTCTTTTTAAATTGATTATTCCCTGAATATATTTGATAAATCCAAAAAACTACTCATGAGTTTTTAGATATCATTGAGTAGTATTCTCAGAAAAACCCGCTCATAAATCTGATCGAGCGATCATTCTTAAAAATGCATTTTTATTTTTCAAAAAAAAATTTCATGCCAAAATCGTTTGGTCACAACTTAGGATTTTGTCTCTACATATTCCTCTATTATCAATCTATAATATATATTTTTTTCAGATTTTTAAAATTATTGGACGATAGTTTAAAAAAAATAAAATATTCTTAAAACCTGACTTTTCGCACTACTTACTCGGCAGATGGCACTCCTAACAAAGGCGGGGAAATTCAATCTGGGAGAATTTCTTTCGGACTAAAGAATTTAGCATAGATTTAGAAAGTAGCAGATCTGCCTCTAGGGGGAAAGGTGAAGCCATTTGTTAACCATTATCCCATAAGGCAGTTCGCAAGCTCTTGCACATGGCATGCCATACGCCACCAGATGGCACCATGAGATAATTCGACTAATAAGAGATATATATTCAATATTAACTAATTAAAACTTTTTACAAGTTTCGCTAGCATAATTTTATAGCTGCATGCGTATTGATAATTTCTGTAAGGCATGAGGTATATATTCACAAAAGAAGCAAGTTAAAAATGCAGTTTTTATTGTATGTAACTCTTCGGAAAAACCATTTTTGTGAATCAGTATCCCGTGATGCATTGCGAAAACGACGAAATGTGGATTCATCACGCATCATTGCGTTGTACGGGATTGCGCAATCGGTGGGCATGCTATTTCTAAATCTATGGATTTTAGAGCAAAAAAATCAGGCTTTAAGAATTATTTTTTTAAACTATCGTCCAATAATTTTAAAAATCTGAAAAAAAAAATATATTATAGATTGATAATAAAGGAATATGTAGAGACAAAATCCTAAGTTGTGACCAAACGATTTTGGCATGAAATTTTTTTTTGAAAAATAAAATTGCATTTTTAAGAATGATCGCTCGATCAGATTTATGAGCGGATTTTTCTGAGAATACTACTCAATGATATCTAAAAACTCATGAGTAGTTTTTTGGATTTATCAAATATATTCAGGGAATAATCAATTTAAAAAGAAAAAAAACTTTTATTTTTTACTCAAAAATGCGTCATATTTTTGAGCTGAAACTTGGCTGAGAAGTTGTCCATACTATGAGGTATTTTCAGAAAAAAAATTAGCCCGATTGGAATGGGGGCATTTTTCACCGTCTTATCTGGCGAGGGCCTTTAAAATTGATACAGATGATTTATCGGATAAAAAATGTATTTTTGGCTAGATAATTGCTTCACGTGTGCAATACAAGATACTGAAAATTGCTCGACCATGAGTCATGATTCTAACGATATACACTGCTCAAAACAATTAGGGGAATTCATGGTTTAAACCATTTCGCCCCCAATCATTCCATTTGCTTTTATCAGTTTCAGATTTCCTTTCTCACAAAGTTGAACTCGTACTTCTTTATCGTAAGATGGAAGAATCAAGTCTTTTGAAGAATTAAATAATGTTTGTTTTAATTGAACGAAAGTATGAAAAACATGGTGAAATAAAATTCACTCCCAAAAAAATTTTATGAAATTAATTGACCCTAAATTCTTTACGCTTGCATTCTTAGAAGTCTAAAATTTAATTTAACCTTTTTTTTTACAATTAAAATTTTGAAAAAATTATTGTTATAAATTATTTAAAAGTTATGACTCCAATTTTTTGTCCCTTAAATTTTTGTAACAAAATTAAGATTTGTTTCCCATTTTTTTACCATTTCAATCTGGATGCATAAGGAATCTATTTAACAAACTTTAAATTTGCATAATAAAAAATAAGAAGTTGGAACTGGACGGGTAAACAAAAGTACGCAAAGTGCTCCCCTAATTGTTTTGAGCAGAGTATTAAAAAAAAATATTTGATTTTAGACGTTAAAATTGGAACACAACTATCTCTTCTCTCTTTCTCAAAACAATCGGCATCTAATCAAATAAGTATTTCAACACCCTTCTCTCTCGAGAAAAATCAAATCTCGCTTAGTAATCGAATATTACGATCCGTTTTATACTAAACACAACTTTTCATTTCGTTCCCTTGCCTCCTTTTATTTGTGTGTGATTTCTTCTTGCTTTTATTATATCTGTGCTTGTCTTTTAATGTCGACTCTGAAATGCGATAAGAATTTTGTTTCTACGTGCGAACAATAGCAGGTAGCGTATGCCTGTAAAACATTTTTTCGGTAGGAACGACTCCCGATATTTCCTTACAACTCCCCGGAGTCGTACTATTTCCGTAAAAGACCTAGACAAAGCGTCGCGAGGTGTTTCAGGAGAAGGAATTTTATCTAAATTCCGGAATTTTTCTGGAGAAGGCTCTCCGGATATTATCCGTGTGTTATGTCGGAGTATATCTTCCAAAATATTCCGGTGATCGGGAGCCCTTAGTAAAGCAGCAAATAATCCCATTGTCATGTCTTCTGTTGTCGCACAAATAGGTCGGGATATTGCCTCCATTGCATTTTTAGCTCGTCTTACATTTTTGTTTGAAAGTAATATGAAAAGGGAATAAAACATTTTGAAGTCAAATCTCTTTTAAAGGTTATAGAGCTGATGATAGCGACAAGTATTCTTACAAAAAATCTGGAATCTAGCTACCTGAGGTATGCTAAAGTATAGAACCGTCTACAAAATGTCACCTTTTCAAGAAGCGCACCACATTTTTATATAATTTCGTAAACTTTATCTAATATTAAATCTTAAGGAAACTCATTACTGAAGGAATTATCTTATTTCTTTATTTCCAAAATAAAGTTTTTGAAATTTTTTAATTTAAGTCTTTCTTTAATTTAAGACATTAAAAAATTTAAACACTTTTGCCCATTTATCAGTTAAGAGGTCAAATAATCGGTACATCGATTGAATTTTTTTGTCCCCTATTACTTCAAATGTTGTCGATACAATTTTACAAAAAAATATTAATGTCAAATCGTTTTTTTAGGGATGCAGTCGTATAAACGAGACAGTTAAATTTTGTTTTAAAAATTAAGTGACATGCAGTCACAAATAATAACGTTTTGGTCTATTTCCTTATAAGTTAAGGTGTTAAAAATGAACTTAATTCGCAGTATGACTTGAATCACTAAAACACCTATTTATCATTTTTGAAATCTGGTGACAAACAGAAAATTTGAAATCGAAAAAATCTTTTTATGAAATGCAAACCATTCCCTGATTAAATGCAATTAAGAATTAACTGTGCGCATAAAATGCCTACTGTCATCTGATTCTCTTGGAAGGAATACTCAAGGGAACTGTCGAAATTTATAGCCTGCGCAAGGTAAGAAGACAATATGTATGCATAAGATTATTTAAAAAAAAACGGTATCCGCACACGAATATTCCAAAATGTGTGTGCATCCCTGCAATCCCTGCATCCCAAGTAAGAAAGACACGTAACGCGAAATTTCTTTGCCTGCTTTACTTTAATCTGATACAGAATTGCTGTGTGCTTTCTTTGTGTTTTAGAGCGGATTAAATGAAATATTTCCAAAACTTCTTGTGAAATGCATTAGTGAATTGTAAGGCATTCTCCAGTAGAAAGTTAGGTATTTTAAACAACCGCGTTATTCTGTTTTCTTTTAAGTAGCTAAAATCTAACCATTACCGAAAAAAAAAATTAAAAAAAATTTCAACAACAAAATGAATATTGCATACATTTCATTTTTATTTTCAAATTTGGGAAAAAATTACATTCAATCATTATCACTTTTCGACCGGCGCACAGTGGGGTATTTGCCCAATCTAGCTGGACAAAAGTCGATTTTGAAAACCTAAACATATGAAGAAAAAATAGTCATTTCTGATAGACGAATAATGAGTGCATGTCGAACAACACTTTTTTTTTAATGGCAGACGACTTTTTACATTCGTAATGCTGGTTTAAAGTTCGTTGTTCAGTAGTGTTCGTTTTTCTTTTTCTGACGTTCTTAAACAGACGGAGCTGAAATTATTTTTTATCCTAATTAAAAGAGCGAAAATGGATTTTTGAGTTATTGAATCTAATACAGCAAGTAAGAATATATACTTTCCACCAGTTTTAATTATTTTTAAAGTTTTATTTTAAGCATATTAAAGTTTTGAAAATGTTCTATTTTTCATCATCAATTTTCTTCGATTTTATTACATTTTAGACAATTAGTTATATAGTTCCGCAAAGTTCCGCTTTTAGTTTTAGCTTAAAAGACAGCTTATATTCTGAACTTTAAGAATCTGGTAAAATTTCTAGCAGGTTTTTACAATTTTGCGACATAAAAGTAATTTTCTAGCATCGTTAGGTATGTGAACTAACAAAGTACGCAAGCTTCAACCTGCTCTCAAGACGTTAATTTTTGTTTTAGGATCATAAGTTATCGTAAGGATCGTAAGGATCAAAAGTTATAATCATGACTTAGGAAAGAATTTGTTTGCCATTATGCAGTAACAGCATTTGATAACATAAATAAAAAATTGAAGTTCTCAGAAAATTACCTTTTAAACTTAGATAATTTTTCCGATGAGCTCACGCGCGAAATAAAGAGGGTTCAACTGTAAATTAAATTCAAATTTCGTTGTCATAAGTCTCAAAGAAAAGAAGGTATTTTTGCTAGAAAACAAAGATTGACTTGAAAGTTTAATTTTAGTTCCAAAAATTGTGAAAAGACAAGGTAGATATCTGACGACCTTTCACTGACTCGTGATCGGAGTAAAAGGAGAAAAACAAACGAATTACGAAAAAATACCGATTTGGAAGTGTTAACTTTCGCTACACAAACCAAGCTTAAAAGAAAGTGGGGAAAAGATGCTTCTCTAGTACTGAAAACATCGCTAATATCCAAATAGGGTTGCGATGGAGCTTAACAAGTTCAATAAACGAAAACCTTTGAAGATGATTCACATTCCGATGCACATATCTTTCAAAAGTTCTATCGTTCCCATTTAACTATCTTGTTGTGTAAATAATTCAATCATATGACAGAATCCAATACAATTTTCACCACGATAATGTCGCCCAATAAGAATGGGTTAGGGTTAGTTTGAATCATCATCGAAATAGAAGTAGTTGCGCTCTTAAAACAAACAATCTATTTTAATCAGGCTGATTTAATTTTCATGTCTCCAGTGTAGAAAATGCACTTCCCCTATAGGAGTGGATCCTTTGTATGTTAAACCTGCGGCAGTATCACTCCAAACGAGTGATTTTAACTCCGCCTGAGTTAATATTCACTTTTTTCCAGTGTCGAAAATGCACTTCTCCTACAGGAGTTCACTCTCCTACAGGAGCGGACACCTAAGTGGACACCCAACGCAAATCGAGACCGTGATCATACGTAGCTTCGGGATTTTGTAGGATATTTGACGTAAACGCCCTCCACACAAGATATAATTCGTCGGGCATTTTTCGGGGCTTCACGAACCGTTTGTAGGTCGGCAATTGTGTAGGCAATACAAGGACACGAACCTGGGACCTTCCGCATGCAAGGCGACAGGGTCTATGAGAAATCCTCTAACTCCTGGAAGGCCCTGGATATAATCGGACAACCCCTCATATTAGAATGGGAGGCATCAATTGGCATAAAATAATAGTCTACATAGAAAACAATCACCGTTATTAAGGATGCACCCGTGGAACGCCGGGTTTATAAAGCTAGTTGTTGTAAAATGTTGTATTGTACTTATAATACCCGAAAATAACTTAAGATTTCATAGATTACTACCTGAAGTGAAAAAAATGTTTTTGTCCAGCTAGATCGGTCAAATACCCCACTGTGCGGCGGTCAGGTGGCGCTGATTTAAAATTATGAGACTAAATTGGGAGTTTTATAAAAAAAAAAACTGCGTTAAACAGCATCAATGCTAGAAACTCCTTAAAAACGAAGTAGTTTTTTTATACAAATAACGAATGGTACAAGTCAGCTGTTTCGGTATCGATATTTTTGGAGATCTTGAACATTCTATTTACTAAACGCACGATCGTGCAAGCCCGGCCGGAAAGGATTATAATGGATTGATTTATTAAAATAAATTTAATATGTGTAAAAATTTTCGATTACACAGTTGGACACGCTAAAAAGAAATAATTATCTCAAAGAAATTTTGTAAATGAAAAAAATACTTTAGCAAAATGAAACTTTAAATATAAATGATTACTTTAACGTATATTTTTAAGGTATTTCAGTAGAATTCGATTTTATACGAGAATTTTTTAGGGATAAACTTTCTTAAAAATTTTTGATGCCAGTATCAAATGACTTTTCTGGATAACAAATTATATGTAAAATTTTGCGTCTCAAAGCTATGTAGGGTCACATGGGGGAATTCTGGGTCACTCTCTTTCTGGGTTTTAAGAATTAAAAATGGTCACTAAGTTTTAAGAATTAAAAATGGTTTTTACAAAACAAATAAATTATGCAAAGTCATCCTTATACATTCTATCAAGATCAAAAACAATGTAACTCTGCAGCAAATAATAGAAAAAAAGTACTTTTTGCACTACTATAAAAACATCTTTTAAAAAAAATTGTCTTTGAAAAACATGATTTTTTTAAGACCCATACTGGAGAAACATATTTGAACTAATTATTTTGTTGGTGCTATTTTCAATAAGAAAAGGTCTGAGCTTTTCATTCAGATATAAATTGTTTCATAATTATTTTTTTAAAGGTATATCGATTTATCCCCCAGTTTACTGGGGTACACTCTTCAAACAAACACTCCTAATTTAACTCAGTCTGAGTGGATTTCACTCATCCAGACTGGAAAATGCACTTCTCATTTTGGAGTGGATCGTTTGTGTGTTAAACCTCCGACAGGATCACTCCAAACGAGTGATTTTAACTCAGTCTGAGGAAATATGCATGCCTTTACGGTGTCGAAAATGCACTTCTCCAACTGGAGTGGATTTCACTCTTTTGTTTTAAGAGTGTAATTCTTGGTCACTGGGGTAATTCTGGGTCAGTGATATTTTTAATTTTTCATGTGTATTTAGCTAAGTGGTATACGTCATTTTGAAGCAAAAAATCAGATTAGGCTGCATTCCAAATGTCATTAAAAAAATCGAATTTGAAGTTTATTTCAAATTTAAATAACAAAAAAATTAAACTACATTGAAATAACATGCAAATTCCATTTTTATCCAATATTTTGACTGTTGCCATTTCGTTAAACTTATGAGAAACTTTCGAGATACTTCCAACTGTAAATTAATTTGACAAACGATAAATAACTGAATTTTCGGAAGAATGTAAAAGGGAAATTGTGGCATTATTTATTAAAAAAGTTACATCATTATTCTTCGAGCTTAAAACGAATTTAGCAAACGATAAAGTCTAATTGTTTTCCGAGAAAGAAGATTAATAAAAAGTTAATTTAGGCGTTTAAAAGTTTGCTTTAAATTATATTTTAACTGCAACCAAAAATTAATTTATTTTTGACATGCAAAACTTTAAAAAACAGGGTGACCCATAATTACCCCATTTGTGACCCATAATTGCCCAAATCCAGGTCACTCAATAATTATAATAAAATTAATAATAATGCAATTTTAGGTAAAGTTATTATTTAAAAAATTTATTAATTATTTTAGCCTGCTCCATACCAAATTAGAACTTTTTATCTTTCATACTTTAGAAAAAAAGGATGTTGTTGTATTCTGACAAATAATTCCCCCATATGACCCTAATACCTAAAAAAATTGAAGAATAACCCCAAATCGTTCATTTTACTGTGTGTAATAAGTTTGGAATAAGTATGTTAGTGCGTAATATTTTAATTACAGATTAATAAAAGTCTAATAGAATCGGTACAAAAAAGAAATAGTAGATACTTTTTCCGTCTTATTTTGTATTTATATTTGAAAACATCCAAGTTCATTCACTTAACGATGTAAAATATCTTTAAATATTGCAGATTTAGTTACCAAATAGAAATATTTCGGACTAACTCGCATACTATTTAGAGTGAACAATATGTATGGATTATAGAAGATATCATATGTTCCAATTATTTTAATATCTGGTTTTAAATATATTTCGTTTCAATTCTCAATATTCATGACCGAATTTAATTTATCGCAACAAAATATATTTTCTCGAATAGAGGCCCTTCGGCATAAAAACTACTTTAAACGTTGCTTGATTAATTGAAGTTATGTTATAGGAAACAGAAAGCAAGCAGATATTTTGAAAACCTGCCATGTAAAGTGTCTGTATAGATTAATCGGCTTTTTGAAGTTAAGTATTTAACTCTTACGCGAGTCCAATATAAAGGCGAGTAAAATGAAAAACCATTTCATTGTGTCCTAAAATTATCATGAAGCACATTAAATAAAGAGCAAGTGGAACGGCCACGCCTAAGGTGACGTCACACCTACGTCAAAATTTGACATGTATCCCTCAAAACACTCGGCAGCTAATTCGTCAAATTATAACGATCATGCCAGTGGTGACGTCACTGACATTGGCTTCAACTCATCACATAAGCCACGCTCGCCCCATTCTAGTCGTCCTTACCTGCATTAGACGTTTTTTGTGCAACTGCGTAGAAATCGATTGCTGCATTTGCTAACTCTAATGAACGACACGAACGGGGTGGAACCGTACAGCAATTTAAGGGCTGAAGTCGGCAAGAGTCAATGTGTATTTTTGGTGTGAAGTTATTGTAACCTAAAGCTAAAGAACTGCTACCCTACATTGAATAGATTATCCCTGTTTATATGGTACTAGTATTATTTTCCCCCTAAAAATTTATGAAAAAAAAAACTTTTTTTTGTTACCACTTTTTTCACTTTAGAAATTGCTTTAAATGTTTTTTATCATTCTTACAAGAGTGTGCATAAGGGCCATACCCATTTAATAAGAGATGCCTGAGGCATTTTGCAAAAAAAAAAAAAAAATAGATTTATTTTATAACTGTGACCACTGTTCGTCGATTTTGAGGCTATATGTGAGCATTTCAGTATTTTTTTCATAGAAAATGTATGCAAAGAAATTAATGCTCAGAAAGCTCTTTTAGTCCGGTCAAAATAGACCAGAAAAAAGGACAAAGATTGGTATACAGCTAAATATTTGTATAGGGGCCTTAAGTAAACTATTATAGATAAAATATAAAAAGTCATTACAGATCCCATGTATGATAGAAAATTATTCAAGGTCCAAATATGTTAATCTGCAGGTACTTGAAAAATGAATTAAATAGGCAATGCAAGATATCATTTATGGTTTTAAACATTTTTATAAATTTTAAAAGCTTTAAAATAAATACCCCAGGGTTCCATTTTTAATTGCTTACTCCCTTTTGAATTTAACTAGCTGAAAATTAATTATTCTAAATAAGAACAACACTGACATGTAATGTATCTTTTTATATGTTTTGATGACTCTAAACGCGTTTTATACAACTAAAAATACATTCTTATTTAATCTTACTTAAGCTGAATAAATTCAACACTGAAATATAAGGTATCTTTTAGATGTTTTGATGTTGTAATAAGTTTTGATTACTCTAAACACGTTTTGGGCATCTAAAAATACATTTAGGGACTTATAAATTAAAATAATTATTTTAATAATGGTGCTTTATTATTCGCGTGGTTCACAGAAAAATATATAAAATGAATAAAATAGGCATGTTTTATATAGTTTTTTCTGTTTTTGATTTCTTGGAAACATTTTTGTAACTATTGAAAAGTTTCAATTCTCAATATTCATGCCCGAATTTGTTTTATTGTAACAAAATATATTTTCACGAATAGAGGCTTTTTGGTGTAAAAATACATTAAAAGTTGCTTGCTTAATTGAAGTTGTGTTATAGGAAACAGAAAGGAAGCAGATATATTGAAAATCTGCCAAGTAAAGTATTAGTATAGATTATTAGGCTTTTTCAAGAGTACCTAACTCACCGAGTCCGATATATCGAGTGAAAAACCATTTCATTGTGTCCTGAAATTATCATGAAGTACATTAAGTAAAGAACAAGTGGAACGGTCACGATTACGGTGACGTCACACCTACTTCAAAATGTTTCATGTATCCCTCAAAACAGCAGGCAGCTAATTCGTCAAAATTGAATTCATGCCAATGGTCACAGACGTTGGCTTCTACCCATAAAAAAAAACCGGCACTCGCCCCATTCCAGTCGTCCATACCTGCAATAGATGTTTTCGTGCACCTGCGCAAAAATCGATTGCTGCAGTTGCTAACTCTAATGAACGATACGAGCAAGGTGGAACCGTAGCGTAATTGAAGGGCTGAAATCGGCAATAGTTATAATGTATTTATGGTGTGAAGTTAATGTAACCAAACCTAAAGAACTGTCACCCAACATTGAATAGATTATCCCTGCTTATATGGTTCTAGTATTATTATTTTCCCTAGAAATTAATGAAAAAACTATTCTTTTCCATTTTTTTAACTTAAAAAAATTGCTGTAAACATTTTTTTGTTATTCTTATAAGAGAATATTTAAATCAATTTCTTACATTTAAAAAAACGATGCAGAAATTGTGCAAAAGATGAGTAAGATTTAATTTCCTCCTGGGGGGTGAGGCTGTCTGTGAGCATTTCACTATTTTTTTTTGATAATGTATGCAAAGAAATTAGTACTCAGAAAGCTTATTATGCTGGTTAAAATAGACCAAAAAAAGGGACAAAAATTGGCAGACGGCTAAATATTTGTATAGGCCATTGGTAAACTATTATAAGAAATATATCAAAAGACAACACCGATCCCATGCCTGCTAAAAAAATTTATTCAAGGTGAAATTATGTTATTTGGTAATTGAAAAATGAATAAATTAGGCATGCAAGATATCATTTTTGATGGTTTATACATTGTTATAAATTTTAAAAGCTTTAAAATTATTTTACCGGGGTTCCATTTTTATTTGCGGACGCCATTTCGAATTTAATTAGGTAAAAATAATTATTTCTGAATAAGATCAACACTGAAATATAAGGTATCTTTTTACATGTTTTGATGACTCTAAACACGTCTTCGACATCTAAAAATACATTTAGAGACTTATAAATTAAATTATTACAGATTTGTTTTAATGTTTTTATGGTACATATATTTTCCAGCTTGTGTGCTTGTTCAGAGAACCGCTTATAAGCATTCGTCAAGTGGGTCAGACACACAGAAAGAGATTTTACAAGCTTAAGAAACACACAAAGTAAGGACAACACAAACACATAGACAAATAGCAACATTTATTGACGGTCACAAATATCTATGCCAAACCGGGATTTGAACCCGACGCCAGCATCTCCAAAGGCTAGCATCCTAACGATTGCGCCACCTGGGCGGCTTAATGATGGTGCTTTATTATTTGCGTGGTTCACAGAAGAAATGTAAATATGAGTAAAATAGGCATGTAAGATATCATTTTTTTTTATGTTTTTTAAAAAGTTCAGAATTAATCTATCAATGTTTCATTTGAATTACCGACGCCATCTTGAATTTATAAGGTGAAAATTAATTACTTTTGAAAACGAACAACACTGGCATTTAAAGGGTCTTTTTATATGTTCTGATGATTTAAACACTGTTAATAAGACACCTAAAATAACCGGATCAGAAAAATAGTAAGAAAAATATAATAACCTCACCCGAACGTGACATTTTTGTTTTGACTTATGGCTAAAAAAGTCATATGATAAATATTAGTTCAAGATAATATTTAAAAAATATTAAAAAAATCGGTCGGATCTAGCTTAATAGTTGTACAATATTATATCAAAATTTTGGTCAGCAAGATTTAGTTATTTATTGAGTCCAACCAAGCAACAAAGAGGACAAAAATGAATTCAGAAATTTCCCAATCTTAAATTTTAATAGATTCTTCTACATTTATTTAGCCCGAAAATGTAAGCTTTTCCACGATGTTACCCCGATGTCCTCTCTTTTAACCCATAAGGTAAATTGAGCTCTATTTGAACACTTGTAAAAAGAAGTGGATTTTTTTTTTTAATTTTAAAATAAAATACTCTTTTTTAAACTGTTATTACTTTAAATTTTTACTGCAAAATAAATCTTACAAAATTACTTATTAATAAAATATAAGTAAAATGGGATTAATTAATATATTTTTAAACTATTTTAAATGCAATACCACTTTTTTAATTATCGATATTTTAATATATCTTTTTATTATTGGTAAAAATTACTTTCATTCTGTGTACAACTTGTATCTTTATCGGGATGGAAGCATCTGCTCTGACCCGAGGACCTTCTCTAATATTATTCTTCTAATATTATTTTGTTGGCTGGTCATTGGTAGGGTCATATTTGATCAACTCTCGGATGTGTCCGTAATTTATGTTTCCATAGCTTGGAAGTGATTGTGGGCCAGTGCGAGAATGCATGAGTCGATATTTGTAACAGGATCTGTCACTCAACCCTTTAAGACCGGCCATCAGATGGGGCTGATTTTAGTTTATGAGACTACATTTTAGAGTTTTATATAAAAAAAATGCCTTAACCTTTTATGCGCCAATATTCCACTTGTGGAACATATTATTTCACCTCCGTTATAGCCAGGAATAATTTTAGATGTGAAAAATTAAATTACTCGAAAAGCGAGTTTTAAAAAAATCTTTGTAATTTTTTTTAGGAGTATGGCATTGATGCTGTTTAAGGCAACTTTTCTGGTAAAACTCTTAAAATTTTAGTCTCATAACCTTAAAACAGCGCAATCTGAAAGGGTCTTAGAGGGTTAAACAGTATCAATGTTTCCATAGCTTGGAAGCGATTGTGGGGCGGTGCGAGAATGCATTAGTCGATATTTGTAACAAAATCTAACTCTCAACCCTTTAAGACCGGCCATCAGATGGGGCTGATTTTAGTTTATGAGACTACATTTTAGAGTTTTATAAAAAAAAAGCCTTAAACAGCATCAATGCCAGCAACTCTTTAAACACAAAGGTCATTTTTATACAAATTACGAATGGTACAAATTAGCAGCTTCTTTATCGATATTTTTGAAAAGCTTGAACTTTGTCTTTAATACCCTCAAGATCGTGCGAGCCCGGTCAGAAAGGGTTATAAAAAATTCCAAAGTTAGTTTATTTTAAAAAGTATCTAAGATTGTATTAATCTGCTTTAATTTCAGTCTCCTTGAAAATTGTTAGACTCCCTTTTGCTACTATTTCATTAGCAGAAATGCTATATTAACACAATAATTGTTCAAAATTTCAAGTTTTTAAATGTTCATTTACCTATTGTAAGCCTTTTTTTTTTCAAAATATTTTCTTACATTATAAACAGCAATTTTTTTTATTTGATTAAACAGTGCGAACTACAGGGTGTCCCAAAATGGACTACTTATTTTTTAAAAGTTAATAAAAAATAAATGGATTGAGATATTAACATAATTCTTGCAGAAAACGAATGAGACATCTATGGAATTTGATATGGATCACTTTATTATGTTAGTTATGTTTATTATGCAACAATCATCCAAAAGTTAAGTTAAAGGGGAACTTAACCTTTTCGCGACCTTTAAAATGTCTGGCAAAAGTTTCGGCTGGCTGAAAGTGTCTGGCAGTTTGAAAATTGACATTTAATAATATTTTCTTATACAGATGTAAAAATAGGCACTGAAAACGTGAGATAGTATACTTGTATTTTCCCTACCTTTTATAACGGTACCTGTAAATTGGTAATCTCTCCATTCTATCGGAAACGCATACACTAAATGTACATGAAAACATTGCCTAACCCATTTCATAACTGTCCCATTCTAGTCGTCCATACCAGGATTCGACGTTTTCGTGCAACTGCGGTGAAGTCGACTGCTACAGTTTCCAACTCTAGTGAACGATACGAACGGGGCAGAACCGTACCGTAATTGAAGGGCTGAAGTCGGCAATATTCAGTAAGTATTTTTGGTGTGAAGTTATTGTAACCAAACCTAAAGAACTGCTACCCTACTTTGAATATATTATATCTGTTAATATGCTACTAATATTATTTTTTTAAAGAAATTTATGAAAAAACCATTTGTTGTTACCACTTTTTTAACTTAAGAAAATGCTCCAAACATTTTTTTATCATTATCACTTGTAATAAAATGTTTTTAATAGTCTATTTTTTAAAAAGGTGCTTTAGGTACCGTGTAAAAGAAGAGTACGATTTAATTTACGAATCTGACCACGGTTTGTCGAGTTTAAGGGGGTATGGGACACTTTTAACTTTTTTCTTTAATATTGCAGATATCAATATAATTTTTTTTCCATAAATGTATACTAAATATACTTACACTTTTAGATAGTCAAAGGTTTTAAATTATCATTATTTATATTTTTTAAAAATAAAATGTGTCAAAAAGTGATGTTTCTTATTTTTGTTATAAGTCAAAAACTTATTTATTGACAAACAAAAATTTAGCATTTTTATAAACAGAAAAATATATTTAACAAACTGTTTTTACCGATTTTTCTTATTTGCCATAGTTTTTTTTTTTTTTTTTGAAAAAATTATTGAAGTTTTTTTTTATAATTTCACAGGTTCATTTCTTTTATAAAAATTAATAAATAAAAAAATAAACTATTTACAACTAATCCCTAAAGACAAATCAAAGAAATATGTTTGAAAAATATGAGTGGAAAATTTTGACACTCTATGGGCAGTAGATTTTGAGTTATATCAATTTAAAGTCACAAATTCATCGAAAACACGATCAAGGAGAAAAACAGCTTTGAAGTTTATCACTTTCCTTACTGAAGCGCTCCAAACCGACCGAACAACTAAGGATTTGATAACGTTATTCCTATCTAATATTACGAGGAAGCAAAGATTATAAACGTGGCTGGCCAACACAGATGCCATGACACAAAAAACTACACATCTCACGTTCTGCTGCAGATATAAATAAAATTTTTGTTTTAAATTATTCTAAAATATTTGTGTTATTTTTTATGATAATAATAATTTTTTTGATTTTTTTGAAGATTTTGTGTCCTATACCCCCTTAAGGCTAAGCGAGCTTTTTAGCATTAGTTGTCTTAGAAAGCTATGATTAGTCCGGCCAAAATAGACCGAAAATTCGTATACAGCTAAATATTGGTAAAGGGGTTTAGATTACTATTATAAGTAAAATATCAAAAGTTCCCACTGATCTCATTACTGCCAAAAAATTATTTATGGTCAAAATATGTTAATTACCTTTTACATGAAAAATGGAATTAAATAGGCATGCAAGATATCATATTTTACCTACCTTTTTCTCTCATTTCCTGTAAATTAGAAATCTGCCCACTCTATCGGAAATGCACACTTTAAATGTATATGAAAACACATTGCCTAATCCAATATATTTCATAACTGTGAAAATAACAAAGGTCTGAACTCTTAGACTATAAGAATAGGTTGTTTGAGAACGAAAAGTGTTTTAGTAATGAGTGGATATTTTTTTTACGGCAGCATATTTTGAATATATATTAGCGTAAAGTAAAAATTGATATAGATTATTTATTTATCGGATAAAAAATGTATTTTTGGCTATATAATTGCTTCACGTGTGCAATACAATAAACTAAAAATTGCTCGACCATGAGTCATGATTCTAACGATATACATAAAAAGAATATTTGATTTTAGACGCTAAAATTGGAACACAACTTTCTCTTCTCTGTTTCTCAAAACAATCACCATCTAATCAAATAAATATTTCAACACCCTTCTCTCTCGAGAAAAATCAAATCTCGCTTAGTAATCGAATATTACGATCCGTTTTATACTAAACACAACTTTTCATTTCGTTCCCTTGCCTCCTTTTATTTGTGTGTGATTTCTTCTTGCTTTTATTATATATGTGCTCGTCTTTTAATGTCGACTCTGAAATGCAATAAGAATTTTGTTTCTACGGGCGAACAATAGCAGGTAGCGAATGCCTGTAATGCATTTTTTCGGTAGGAACGACTCCCGATATTTCCTTACAACTCCCCGGAGTCGTACTATTTCCGTAAAAGACCTAGACAAAGCGTCGCGAGGTGTTTCAGGAGAAGGAATTTTATCTAAATTCCGGAATTTTTCAGGAGAAGGCTCTCCGGATATTATCCGTGTGTTATGTCGGAGTATATCTTCCAAAATATTCCGGTGATCGGGAGCCCTTAGTAAAGCAGTAAATAATCCCATTGTCATGTCTTCTGTTGTCGCACAAATAGGTCGGGATATTGCTTCCATTGCATTCTTAGCTCGTCTTACATTTTTGTTTGAAAGTAATATGAAAAGGGAATAAAACATTTTGAAGTAAAATCTCTTTTTAAGGTTAAAGAGCTGATGATATCGACAAGTATTCTTACAAAAAATCTGGAATCTAGCTTCCTGGGGTATGCTGAAACATAGAACCGTCTACAAAATGTCACCTTTTCAAGAGGCGCACCCCATTTTATAATTTCATAAACTTTAATATAATATTAAATCTAAAAAAAATTCATTGAACGGAATTCAGAAACTTTTAATAAACTACTCGAAAGAATAGCAAAACTATTCGCCAGTGGAAGTAAAGTATATTAGATAGGTGAGGGTGTCAGTGAGTATCGTGACTTTGAAACGCGGTCAAGTAGTGCTGTTAATTTCTGAGCTGGTACACTGGGAAAAACGCTCCATCCCTCGTTACTCGGCTGCTAACATCAGAAGATTTGGTACCCCTCCGCTTCCCTCTTTTTATTAATGACCATTCCACAAAAGCTTGATAAAACCATCACTATCCCTTTTGCAGACGACACCGCCCTCATCGCAAAGGGCAGCCCCGGATGCAACAAATTGAAATTACCAAAACACATCTACCTAATTGAAAACTGGCTCATTTCCTGGAAAGTTCAACTAAATATTGATAAAACCGAGGCCATTTACTTATCCAAAAGCAAGACAAAATCAAATGAAATCAACCTCTACGGTCAAGCTATCAGAGACGCACCTGGTCCTTGTCAAGCTCCGGTCCAAGTCACATAACCTCTTGTCAAGCTCTGTGAAATACCTCGGTGTCATGTTTGACTCGAAACTAACCTGAAAAGAACACATTAATTATATTAGAAAGAAATTCTTTAAATGCAGATACGCTCTCTACCAACTCATCGGATGGAACAGTACACTCTCAATCTACAATAAAATTCCAGTCAACAAATATTACCTACGCCCCATCATAGACTACGCCGCCCCTGCATGGCTTTTCTCAGCTAAAACTAACTTTAACAACATACAAGTCCTTGAAAATGATTTGTTAAGATACATCACAAAAGCAAGATATGGTTAATGAGAAATGAAGATATTCATTTTACACTTGACATCCAAAGTTCAAAACTTATACTTAAAAGCTTGTTTTTAATTTTTCACATCTATTGAAGACCATCCGAACACCGAAATACAAAAAATGCAAGACTATGATGCAAACATGCCTGAAATATGCAGTGACAAAAAATAACGTTTTGGTTCATTTCCTTATACCATAAAGTGTTAAGAATGGACTAAAAACGCAGTATGACTTGAATCACTTGAACACCAATTTATCATTTTTGAAACCCCTTTCTGATGACAAACAGAAAATTTGAAATCGATTTTTTTTATGAAATACAAACCATTCCACGATTCCATGCAATTGAGAATTAACTGCGCGCATAAAATGCCTATTGTCATCTTATTCTCTTGGAATTAATACTCAAGGGAACTGTCGAAATTTATAGCCTGCGCAAGGTAAGAAGACAATATGTATGCATAAGATTATTAAAAAAACGGTATCCGCACACGAATATTCCGAAATGTGTGACCCTGCATCCAAAGTAAGAAAGATACGTGACGCGAAATTTCTTTGCCTGCTTTACTTTAATCTGATAAAGAATTGCTGTATGCTTTCTTTGTGTTTTAGAGGGGATTATATGAAACATTTCCAAAACTTCTTGTGAAATGCATTAGTGAAATGTTAGGCATTCTTCAGTAGAAAGGTTTTTTTTTTCAATTAGTTTATGGAAAATATTTAGTGGCGGACTTACAAAATATAGCTCGTATATTATTACTCACATATATAAGTTTTTTTTTGCTGTTGAAATGTTTTAAAAAACTTTTTTCTTGGCGATACTTACATAAAATATTCAAATTCGTCGATTATTTCACCCTTTTGTTAAACGGGCAGATAGATTTAAAGTCTCTGGAGAAAAAATTTAGTTTTCACAAAGAGGCTTATTTTTGAACCAGATGGTTTTATATAATTAATTACTAATTGAATATTAAATACTGAGAGAAAAGAGAAAATATGTATGCCTATTTTAGGTATAATTTTTCGTTAAAAGATACAAGACGTTTTTTTTTTTTGTTTCTTCAGTTTTAGAGTGCCCATTAGTACCTGAATCTTGCGAATCTCAACATTTTCCGATTTAACACACTTATCACATCACTGCTTTATTGATTTATTTGTTACTCTTCTAAAAATTGGGCAAAATTAATTTATCAAAGCCATCACACTTATATTTCGAGAAAATGATTTTTCTCATTTTTCTTCTCCTTTTCATTATTATATAGTACTTGTGAAAATAAAGGGCTTTAAAACTAATATATACTAATATCTTTGAAAAAAAATTGATTTTTTTAAATGGTCTTGATTCACTATTTCAGTTCAACAACAATATTATATACAATTGCATAGCATATGAAAGGCAAGATTAAAATATAAAATTCAAATTGCTGAAAACAATCGGTCAGTTAAATTTTGACACATCTCGAGGAAATAAAAATCAACATTTTGTTTATTGTATGGAGTGAAATTAAGAGTAAAACTGTTTCAAATTTTTACCTAAAAATGTCGAGCAATTCGACTTTTTGGAACTGGAGTAAACAAAGAAAATATAACAAAACAAAATCAAGAGAACATCAGTATTCGTTTCATTTCGTACAGTGGTTTGACAAGCATGCAATTAATAATATCTTACTCGAAGCTTCTTGAATTTGCATAAACTATATTTTAATAACCTTTTAAATAAAAAATTGTGGTTATTTATTTGATATTGTAGATATTGAAAGCTAGCTAAAAGTAGTATTTTCTTTATTTCTATTTTTAATTAGATTCTTAAATGTAAAAAATAGGTCAAGTCCATGGGAATTTGTCGATGGACGCTTCTTTTTGCACTTAAAAGTTGACGGTAAAAATAGCAACGGGAAATTCACCAATGAAATGAAATGCTCTTTCCACGTTATCGATTCAATTATAATTACTTTGCTATCGTAAATTCGTAAATTTTTCTCGAAACTTGCATCTTTTCAGTTAACACCTCTTCACATTACTCAGCACATTACAAAGGCGTGTTTGTCGATTTCTCTGTGATCACCATTCAGTTATGCTATACATTACTGCCTTCAATTCACCCAATTCCAGGACGAAATTTCTACGGATGTGCACCTATATTGGCTGCTACCTCATTACTTACATGGCTCGGATCCAGAAACTGTGTCTGTGCTTCAATCTCAATAGCGCAGCTGGGTCTTCGGATCCTTCGATTCATTATATTCATTTTTTATCTATAGTTTCGTATTCAAGCAAGACTCATTTAAGATCTCATTCTGGGATCGATCTCTGGTTGCTCGAGCAATGGTGTTGCGATAATTCATTTATCAGGCATTGCTCAGCGCTTTTTAGACGTCAATTGGGTCGTTACCGGTGTTGTGTGTCCATGGGGAGGTTTTGTTAGGTTGTACAAAGTAATCTCTGATTGGCGCAACAAAGCTATAACTAGCTCTTCGCTGGTTTATAGAAATGTGGCTTTAAAATAAGATATACAGTTCAGCCTGTGAAGGCCTCTAGATGTTGAACAATCCGCACACTTGATTGCTCAATTTTCTCTTACAAAAAAAATTTCCATAGTTTATTTATTTTAAAGATAAACTTAAATTGCATCAATCTGCTTTAATTTCAGTCTCTCTAAAAATTGTTAGACTCTCCCTTGCTACGATTTCATTACACAAACGTGAAACAAATGTTTATTTACCTAGTGTAAGCAGTTTTTTCAATCTTTTTTCTTTCATTCTAAAAAGCAATTTTTTATTTGATTATACAGTGCCAACTAGGCTTTTTACTTGTAAAATGTTTTGGGTTTTGATGCATAAGCGGAAAATTTGCGAAGTGTTGCCTAATTTTCCTCTAATTAACGACCTCTCAGAATTACAAATCTAGCGTAGTAAAATTATGCAAGTTAAATGTTTTGTGAGGTGAAATGTTTTGTTAAAAGCGAAATATGGTTAACAGATTCTTGATCTTAAACTAAAGTAATCGAAAAAAAATTATGTTGTCATTGTTTGCGGCTATTAAGTTATTTGTAATTGAGAAAAAGTTTTTTGTAATCAGCTAAAAAAACTTTGTAAATAACGCAGAATATTTGTACATTATAAAAGTATGTTCTTACATTATTAAATACTTGAATAGGAATATTGTTTAAAACTAATTGTAGTTATAATGACAAGGGTGTTGTGTCAATGACATTTTTATGTGTTCAGTACTGTATATTTCCAACAATGAAATTAAAAAAAAATTATTTAAAAGATAATTTTCACGATATTAATTAAAAAAACATTTTTGAATCTAGAAACAGCGACATGAAGAATTTATGAAAATTGCAGTGCACTTTGCATTGCTTGAATGCAGACATGAAAATTATCATAAGGCTGTAAAGTATAAACTAGAGGATATTAAAGTTCTTCATAAAGTGGCTTTGAGGGAAATTAACACATGGTTTGAACTTTTCATTAAGATTTATAATATCTAGTAGTAAAAATGTGAAGTTCAAAAGATTTAGAAATAACTAAAAGTTTTTCTGTATAGGTATAGTTCGTAAGAGATTGGAATTTTTGGTATGTATAATTTTGTAAACTTTATTTTATATAATAATAATATTTATATTTATTTAAAATTTAATATTTATTTTCAAATTAAACGCATCTTTAGTGTTTCATTGTAAAAGTACATTTTATTACATATTTATTAAATTGGCTATTCATATATTTCAGAAAATACTGTTTAAGTTTATTAATAACAACAAAAGGTTCCAATGCACAATATATAATCAAATGCGAAATATTTGTTTTATCTTTCAAATGCATTTTATTGAGTTGATTTAGTTGCACACAAACATATATTTTGAAACGAAAAATGCCGCACGATGTTTTTAAAGTGCTTAAAAAGTAGATAATTTTTTGTTCTATTTTTTATTTTTTGAATATTGTATAATTGTAATATTTATATTGAGTTTTAGAGTTCTCTTTGAATAGGAAGTTTACTAAAAAGTGTTTCACACATGTAATGCAACGTTTTTTACCAATGAACTTTTTTTAATTATAACAACGGTTTAGGTATTGTAAACAAACGCTTTATTCTGTTTTCTTTTCCATAGCTAAAATATATCCATTACCGAAAAAAATAATTCATTCAATTTTCTCAACAAATTAAATATTGCATACATTTCATTTTTAATTTCAAATTTTGGGGAAAAAATACATTCAATCATTATAATAGATTGTTAAATATAATTTAATATTTGAAAAAAATTTCGATTACACAATTAGACACGCTAAAATGAAATAATTATCACAAAGAAATATTAAATCGAATACATAAAGGTATTTCACATGCAATAAACAAATTTATTTGTTATTTCAAGACATAAATTTATTATCTTTATTAGTTTAGCTTCAGTTAGAGTGTTGTTTTAATTATTTTTTTTCTTCGATTTTGACGTAACAGGGCGCACGACTTGCTGCAGTGTTTCTGTGTGATATAATCAGTGATATTTCTAAATATTTGACCATGCCACCTGTCAAACCAGACGAAACCGAACCTAGCGCTAAGCTGATGGACGATTTGAAGAAATTTATTGCTACTCAATTTGTGGACTTCTCAAAGTGTCTAAATCATAACGAGGAACTTGTTAAATCGCTGACGCTTTCATTATAAAATATCTCAACTAAGTTGAAGGAAACAAACCAAAGATGTGATGCCTTGGAGAAGGAAAATTCCGTTCTTAGATCTAATGTTTATGATCTACAATCGGAACTACTGGAGCTACAACAGTATTCTCGTCGCACCAATATATAAATACCATATGACCCTAATACCTAAAAAAATTGAAAAATAACCCCAAATCGTTCATTTATCTTACTGTGTGTAATAAGTTTGGAATAAGTATGTTAGTGCGTAATATTTTAATTACAGATTAATAAAAGTCTAATAGAATCGGTACAAAAAAGAAATAGTAGATACTTTTTCCGTCTTATTTTGTATTTATATTTGAAAACATCCAAGTTCATTAACTTAACGATGTAAAATATCTTTAAATATTGCAGATTTAGTTACCAAATAGAAATATTTCGGACTAACTCGTATACTATTTAGAGTGAACAATATGTACGGATTATAGAAGATATCATATGTTCCAATTATTTTAATATCTGGTTTTAAATATATTTCGTTTCAATTCTCAATATTCATGACCGAATTTAATTTATCTCAACAAAATATATTTTCTCGAATAGAGGGCCTTCGGCATAAAAACTACTTTAAACGTTGCTTGATTAATTGAAGTTATGTTATAGGAAACAGAAAGCAAGCAGATATTTTGAAAACCTGTAATGTAAAGTTTCTGTATAGATTGATCGGCTTTTTGAAGTTAGGTATTTAACTATTACGCGAGTCCAATATAAAGGCGAGTAAAATGAAAAACCATTCCATTGTGTCCTAAAATTATCATGAAGCATATTAAATAAAGAGCAAGTGGAACGGCCACGCCTAAGGTGACGTCACACCCACGTCAAAATATGACATGTATCCCTGAAAACTACCGGCAGCTAATTCGTCAAAATTATAACGATCATGCCAATGGTGACGTCACTGACATTGGCTTCAACTCATCACATAAGCCACGCTCGCCCCATTCTAGTCGTCCTTACCTGCAATAGACGTTTTTGTGCAACTGCGTAGAAATCGATTGCTGCGTTTGCTAACTCTAATGAACGACACGAACGGGGTGGAACCGTACAGCAATTTAAGGGCTGAAGTCGGCAAGAGTCAATGTGTATTTTTTTTTTGTGAAGTTATTGTAACCTAAAGCTACAGAACTGCTAACCTACATTGAATAGATTATCCCTGTTTATATGGTACTAGTATTATTTTCCCCCTAGAAATTTATGAAAAAAAAACTATATTTTGTTACCACTTTTTTCACTTTTGAAAATGCTTTAAATATTTTTTATCATTCTTGCTAGAGTGTGTAAGGGGGCCATACTCATTTAAAAGAGATGCCTTAGGCAAGATGCCTTAGGCATTGTGCAAAAAAAAATAGATTTATTTTATAACTGTGACCACGGTTCGTCGATTTTAAGGCTACATGTGAGCATTTCAGAACTTTTTTCTTAGAAAATATATGCAAAGAAATTAATGCTCAGAAAGCTCTTATTAGTCCGGTCAAAATAGACCAGAAAAAAGGACAAAAATTGGTATACAGCTAAATATTTGTATAGGGGCCTTAAGTAAACTATTATAGATAAAATATAAATAGTCATTACAGATACCATGCCTGCTAGAAAATTATTCAAGGTCTAAATATGTTAATCTGCAGGTACATGAAAAATGAATTAAATAGGCAATGCAAGGTATCATTTATGGTTTTAAACATTTTTATAAATTTTAAAAGCTTTAAAATAAATACCGCAGGGTTCCATTTTTAATTGCTTACGCTCTTTTGAATTTAACTAGCTGAAAATCAATTATTCTAAATAAGAACAACACTGACATGTCATGTATCTTTTTATATGTTTTGATGACTCTAAACGCGTTTTATACAACTAAAAATACATTCTTATTTAATCTTACTTAAGCTGAATAAATTCAACACTGAAATATAAGGTATCTTTTAGATGTTTTGATGTTGTAATAAGTTTTGATTACTCTAAACACGTTTTGGACATCTAAAAATACATTTAGGGACTTATAAATTAAAATAATTGTTTTAATAATGGTGCTTTATTATTCGCGTGGTTCACAGAAAAAAAATATATAAAAAATGAATAAAATAGGCATGTAAGATATAGTTTTTTCTGTTTTTGATTTCTTGGAAACATTTTTGTAACTATTGAAAAGTTTCAATTCTCAATGTTCATGACCGAATTTAATTTATTGTAACAAAATATATTTTCACGATTAGAGGCTTTTTGGTGTAAAAATACTTTAAAAGTTGCTTGCTTAATTGAAGTTATGTTATAGGAAACAGAAAGGAAGCAGATATATTGAAAATCTGCCAAGTAAAGTATTAGTATAGATTATTAGGCTTTTTCAAGAGTACCTAACTCACCGAGTCCGATATATCGAGTGAAAAACCATTTCATTGTGTCCTGAAATTATCATGAAGTACATTAAGTAAAGAACAAGTGGAACGGTCACGATTACGGTGACGTCACACCTACTTCAAAATGTTTCATGTATCCCTCAAAACACCAGGCAGCTAATTCGTCAAAATTGAATTCATGCCAATGGTCACAGACGTTGGCTTCTACCCATCAAAAAAAAAATGGCACTCGCCCCATTCCAGTCGTCCATACCTGCAATAGACGTTTTCGTGCACCTGCGCAAAAATCGATTGCTGCAGTTGCTAACTCTAATGAACGATACGAGCAAGGTGGAACCGTAGCGTAATTGAAGGGCTGAAATCGGCAATAGTTATAATGTATTTATGTTGTGAAGTTAATGTAACCAAACCTAAAGAACTGTCACCCAACATGGAATAGATTATCCCTGTTTATATGGTTCTAGTATTATTATTTTCCCTAGAAATTAATGAAAAAACTATTCTTTACCATTTTTTTAACTTAACAAAATTGCTGTAAACATTTTTTTGTTATTCTTATATGAGAATATTTAAATCAATTTCTTACATTTAAAAAAACGATGCAGAAATTGTGCAAAAGATGAGTAAGATTTAATTTCCTCCTGGGGGGTGAGGCTGTCTGTGAGCATTTCACTATTTTTTTTGATAATGTATGCAAAGAAATTAGTACTCAGAAAGCTTATTATACTGGTTAAAATAGACCAAAAAAAGGGACAAAAATTGGCAGACGGCTAAATATTTGTATAGGCCATTGGTAAACTATTATAAGAAATATATCAAAAGACCACACTGATCCCATGCCTGCTAAAAAAATTTATTCAAGGTGAAATTATGTTATTTGGTAATTGAAAAATGAATAAATTAGGCATGCAAGATATCATTTTTGATGGTTTATACATTGTTATAAATTTTAAAAGCTTTAAAATTAATGTACCAGGGTTACATTTTTATTTTCGGACGCCATTTCGAATTTAATTAGGTAAAAATAATTATTTCTGAATAAGATCAGCACTGAAATATAAGTTATCTTTTTATATGTTTTGATGACTCTAAACACGTCTTAGACATCTAAAAATACATTTAGAGACTTATAAATTAAATTATTACAGATTTGTTTTAATGTTTTTATGGTACATATATTTTCCAGCTTGTGTGCTTGTTCAGAGAACCGCTTATAAGCATTCGTCAAGTGGGTCAGACACACAGAAAGAGATTTTACAAGCTTAAGAAACACACAAAGTAAGGACAACACAAACACATAGACAAATAGCAACATTTATTGACGGTCACAAATATCTATGCCAGACCGGGATTTGAACCCGACGCCAGCATCTCCAAAGGCTAGCATCCTAACGATTGCGCCACCTGGGCGGCTTAATGATGGTGCTTTATTATTTGCGTGGTTCACAGAAGAAATGTAAATATGAGTAAAATAGGCATGTAAGATATCATTTTTTTTTTGTTTTTGAACTTTTAAAAAGTTCAGAATTAATCTATCAATGTTTCATTTGAATTACCGACGCCATCTTGAATTTATAAGGTGAAAATTAATTACTTTTGAAAACGAACAACACTGGCATTTAAAGGGTCTTTTTATATGTTCTGATGATTTAAACACTGTTAATAAGACACCTAAAATAACCGGATCAGAAAAATAGTAAGAAAAATATAATAACCTAACCCGAACGTGACATTATTGTTTTGACTTATGGCTAAAAAAGTCATATGATAAATATTAGTTCAAGATAATATTTAAAAAATATTAAAAAAATCGGTCGGATCTAGCTTAATAGTTGTACAATATTATATCAAATTTTTGGTCAGCAAGATTTAGTTATTTATTGAGTCCAACCAAGCAACAAAGAGGACAAAAATGAATTCAGAAATTTCCCAATCTTAAATTTTAATAGATTCTTCTACATTTATTTAGCCCGAAAATGTAAGCTTTTCCACGATGTTACCCCGATGTCCTCTCTTTTAACCCATAAGGTAAATTGAGCTCTATTTGAACACTTGTAAAAAGAAGTGGATTTTTTTTTTTAATTTTAAAATAAAATACTCTTTTTTAAACTGTTATTACTTTAAATTTTTACTGCAAAATAAATCTTACAAAATTACTTATTAATAAAATATAAGTAAAATGGGATTAATTAATATATTTTTAAACTATTTTAAATGCAATACCACTTTTTTAATTATCGATATTTTAATATATCTTTTTATTATTGGTAAAAATTACTTTCATTCTGTGTACAACTTGTATCTTTATCGGGATGGAAGCATCTGCTCTGACCCGAGGACCTTCTCTAATATTATTCTTCTAATAGTATTTTGTTGGCTGGTCAATGGTAGGGTCATATTTGATCAACTCTCGGATGTGTCCGTAATTTATGTTTCCATAGCTTGGAAGTGATTGTGGGCCAGTGCGAGAATGCATGAGTCGATATTTGTAACTGGATCTGTCACTCAACCCTTTAAGACCGGCCATCAGATGGGGCTGATTTTAGTTTATGAGACTACATTTTAGAGTTTTATATAAAAAAAATGCCTTAACCTTTTATGCGCCAGCATTCCACTTGTGGAACATATTATTTCACCTCCTTTATAGCCAGGAATAATTTTAGATGTGAAAAATTAAATTACTCGAAAAGCAAGTTTTAAAAAAATCTTTGTAATTTTTTTAGGAGTATGGCATTGATGCTGTTTAAGGCAACTTTTCTGGTAAAACTCTTAAAATTTTAGTCTCATAACCTTAAAACAGCGCAATCTGAAAGGGTCTTAGAGGGTTAAACAGTATCAATGTTTCCATAGCTTGGAAGCGATTGTGGGGCGGTGCGAGAATGCATTAGTCGATATTTGTAACAAAATCTAACTCTCAACCCTTTAAGACCGGCCATCAGATGGGGCTGATTTTAGTTTATGAGACTACATTTTAGAGTTTTATAAAAAAAAAGCCTTAAACAGCATCAATGCCAGCAACTCTTTAAACACAAAGGTCATTTTTATACAAATTACGAATGGTACAAATT
Source organism: Hylyphantes graminicola (assembly GCA_023701765.1). Lineage (NCBI taxonomy): Eukaryota > Metazoa > Arthropoda > Arachnida > Araneae > Linyphiidae > Hylyphantes > Hylyphantes graminicola. The sequence continues at coordinate 18,025,787 of CM043123.1, read as the reverse complement.
AGCAGCTTCTTTATCGATATTTTTGAAAAGCTTGAACTTTGTCTTTAATACCCTCAAGATCGTGCGAGCCCGGTCAGAAAGGGTTATAAAAAATTCCAAAGTTAGTTTATTTTAAAAAGTATCTAAGATTGTATTAATCTGCTTTAATTTCAGTCTCCTTGAAAATTGTTAGACTCCCTTTTGCTACTATTTCATTAGCAGAAATGCTATATTAACACAATAATTGTTCAAAATTTCAAGTTTTTAAATGTTCATTTACCTATTGTAAGCCTTTTTTTTTTCAAAATATTTTCTTACATTATAAACAGCAATTTTTTTTATTTGATTAAACAGTGCGAACTACAGGGTGTCCCAAAATGGACTACTTATTTTTTAAAAGTTAATAAAAAATAAATGGATTGAGATATTAACATAATTCTTGCAGAAAACGAATGAGACATCTATGGTATTTGATATGGATCACTTTATTATGTTAGTTATGTTTATTATGCAACAATCATCCAAAAGTTAAGTTAAAGGGGTACTTAACCTTTTCGCGACCTTTAAAATGTCTGGCAAAAGTTTCGGCTGGCTGAAAGTGTCTGGCAGTTTGAAAATTGACATTTAATAATATTTTCTTATACAGATGTAAAAATAGGCACTGAAAACGTGAGATAGTATACTTGTATTTTCCCTACCTTTTATAACGGTACCTGTAAATTGGTAATCTCTCCATTCTATTTGAAACGCATACACTAAATGTACATGAAAACATTGCCTAACCCATTTCATAACTGTCCCATTCTAGTCGTCCATACCAGGATTCGACGTTTTCGTGCAACTGCGGTGAAGTCGACTGCTACAGTTTCCAACTCTAGTGAACGATACGAACGGGGCAGAACCGTACCGTAATTGAAGGGCTGAAGTCGGCAATATTCAGTAAGTATTTTTGGTGTGAAGTTATTGTAACCAAACCTAAAGAACTGCTACCCTACTTTGAATATATTATATCTGTTAATATGCTACTAATATTATTTTTTTAAAGAAATTTATGAAAAAACCATTTGTTGTTACCACTTTTTTAACTTAAGAAAATGCTCCAAACATTTTTTTATCATTATCACTTGTAATAAAATGTTTTTAATAGTCCATTTTTTAAAAAGGTGCTTTAGGTACCGTGTAAAAGAAGAGTACGATTTAATCTACGATTCTGACCACGGTTTGTCGAGTTTAAGGCTAAGCGAGCTTTTCAGCATTAGTTGTCTTAGAAAGCTATGATTAGTTCGGCCAAAATAGACCGAATATTCGTATACAGCTAAATATTGGTAAAGGGGTTTAGATTACTATTATAAGTAAAATATCAAAAGTTCCCACTGATCTCATTACTGCCAAAAAATTATTTATGGTCAAAATATGTTAATTACCTTTTACATGAAAAATGGAATTAAATAGGCATGCAAGATATCATATTTTACCCACCTTTTTCTCTCATTTCCTGTAAATTAGAAATCTGTCCACTCTATCGGAAATGCACACTTTAAATGTATATGAAAACACATTGCCTACTCCAATATATTTCATAACTGTGAAAATAACAAAGGTCTGAACTCTTAGACTATAAGAATAGGTTGTTTGAGAACGAAAAGTGTTTTAGTAATGAGTGGATATTTTTTTTACGGCAGCATATTTTGAATATATATTAGCGTAAAGTAAAAATTGATATCGATTATTTATTTATCGGATAAAAAATGTATTTTTGGCTATATAATTGCTTCACGTGTGCAATACAATAAACTAAAAATTGCTCGACCATGAGTCATGATTCTAACGATATACATAAAAAAAATATTTGATTTTAGACGCTAAAATTGGAACACAACTTTCTCTTCTCTGTTTCTCAAAACAATCACCATCTAATCAAATAAATATTTCAACACCCTTCTCTCTCGAGAAAAATCAAATCTCGCTTAGTAATCGAATATTACGATCCGTTTTATACTAAACACAACTTTTCATTTCGTTCCCTTGCCTCCTTTTATTTGTGTGTGATTTCTTCTTGCTTTTATTATATATGTGCTCGTCTTTTAATGTCGACTCTGAAATGCAATAAGAATTTTGTTTCTACGGGCGAACAATAGCAGTTAGCGAATGCCTGTAATGCATTTTTTCGGTAGGAACGACTCCCGATATTTCCTTACAACTCCCCGCAGTCGTACTATTTCCGTAAAAGACCTAGACAAAGCGTCGCGAGGTGTTTCAGGAGAAGGAATTTTATCTAAATTCCGGAATTTTTCAGGAGAAGGCTCTCCGGATATTATCCGTGTGTTATGTCGGAGTATATCTTCCAAAATATTCCGGTGATCGGGAGCCCTTAGTAAAGCAGTAAATAATCCCATTGTCATGTCTTCTGTTGTCGCACAAATAGGTCGGGATATTGCTTCCATTGCATTCTTAGCTCGTCTTACATTTTTGTTTGAAAGTAATATGAAAAGGGAATAAAACATTTTGAAGTAAAATCTCTTTTTAAGGTTAAAGAGCTGATGATATCGACAAGTATTCTTACAAAAAATCTGGAATCTAGCTTCCTGGGGTATGCTGAAACATAGAACCGTCTACAAAATGTCACCTTTTCAAGAGGCGCACCCAATTTTATAATTTCATAAACTTTAATATAATATTAAATCTAAAAAAAATTCATTGAACGGAATTCAGAAACTTTTAATAAACTACTCGAAAGAATAGCAAAACTATTCGCCAGTGGAAGTAAAGTATATTAGATATTTGAGGGTGTCAGTGAGTATCGTGACTTTGAAACGCGGTCAAGTAGTGCTGTTAATTTCTGAGCTGGTACACTGGGAAAAACGCTCCACCCCTCGTTACTCGGCTGCTAACATCAGAGGATTTGGTACCCCTCCGCTTCCCTCTTTTTATTAATGACCATTCCACAAAAGCTTGATAAAACCATCACTATCCCTTTTGCAGACGACAACGCCCTCATCGCAAAGGGCAGCCCCGGATGCAACAAATTGAAATTACCAAAACACATCTACCTAATTGAAAACTGGCTCATTTCCTGGAAAGTTCAACTAAATATTGATAAAACCGAGGCCATTTACTTCTCCAAAAGCAAGACAAAATCAAATGAAATCAACCTCTACGGTCAAGCTATCAGAGACGCACCTGGTCCTTGTCAAGCTCCGGTCCAAGTCACATAACCTCTTGTCAAGCTCCGTGAAATACCTCGGTGTCATGTTTGACTCGAAACTAACCTGAAAAGAACACATTAATTATATTAGAAAGAAATTCTTTAAATGCAGATACGCTCTCTACCAACTCATCGGATGGAACCCAGGTTAAAATTTCTGCTGGAAAATGTTTGCTTTTTAGCTTCGCATGCTGGAATCCAGCAAAATAAAAAAGCATAAACTAGCAAGAATACTTGCTGGTTCCAGCATGGAATTCCAGCTTGCCATGTGCCAAATTCGAACGCCTACACTTGCTGGTCCAGCAAGAATTACCACCATACCATGTGCCGAATTCGAACGCTATTTTTGCTTGTCCAGCATAGTTTTCCAGCATACTATGGTGGTTTTTTTATGCTTGTCCAGCTTACAAAACTAGCATGGGTTGCAAGAAAATTTTGCTGGGCCCAGCATACAAAAAATAGCATGGTATGCTTTTCCGCTTTACTTTTCTAGCATAAATATAAAAGTTTCGGAAACTGGAAACTAGAGGGCGACACTAAAGAAAGTAACAATTTCAAAAATGCATTTATGTGTACGGAGAAGTAAAAACCCGCAAGGCTGACTTCTTATTCTTCTCCTTGATTCCCCGTTGGGGTAGTTGGGGAATCGAACTGGGGATCTTCTGCTCTGCAGTCTGCTGTCTTGCCAACTGAGCCAATCAGTCATACTTGTTAATAGCCCAGTACAGTTGTTAAACATTAGCCCGCAGTACTCGTGTTCAGTTTAAGTTACTGTATTGCAGGCTGTCTGTCATGATTGGATAATTAATTTTATCAATAAGGGCTCTATTAGAGAAATTAGCATGCAGGGTTTTTTTTTTAATTTTTAACTGCCAGATTTTTAAGATTTCAATCAATGTCATTTTTTCCCTTTAAATGAAAAAAAAAAAGGTCTGTAAAGTGTCATTAAAATTAACCATATTTATCGATTTTTGTTATAATCCAGAGTGGTTTCATGTAACTTCTCATTATTAATTTCATCGTGTTTCGTTTATCATTATTTTTTTAATTTTAAAAATAATTAATTAAAAAATAATAATAATAAAAGAAACGCGATTAAATAATGAGAAGTTAAAATGAAACCATCCTAAATTATTTAATAGTCAGTACTAATTAAATTAAAAAGGAATTTGAATTTAAAATATGGTTGTTTAATATTTAAAAGATTACGTGCTGCTATCTATGTTTGTAAATATTTGTTTTTTATCTATCAGTTATTATCTTTAAAATGATAGTTATTAATTATCGATAAATCTTATCGATGTGCTTCTGCATCTTTAAAATTTTCTTGGTTATACTGTCGTATTACTTTTTAAGATAAAAGTTCAATAATTTAAATTAGAAATTTAAATGCAAACAGTGAAACTATAAATACTATTGGATGCATAATAAAAGGCGGTAATTCTCTTTTTGAGACCGTTGATAGTCTCAAAAATTAATTTTCTATAAATTGATTCTTTTTAAGGGGGTTCTATTGCAGAATATAAAATATGTAATGTACATTAATAAATCTTTCCAATTTTGGTTAGGGTACAACTGAAATAGTATTTAGGAGACATAGAAATTTTTTACTTTATTGTTTTTCAGAAGCTTTTCCCTCATCGTACAGTTATTAAAAGCTTTCGTATATTTAAAAAGAATTAACGATAAATAATAATAATAATAATTATAATAAGCTACTCTGAACAGGAAAAAATTTATTCAGTAATTATTACTATTAAGTTGTCGTATTAAAAAATGGCAATGGGAAAAATTATAACTAATAATAAACATTGTAATTGTTACATGAAAAATGAAATTTACCTTTAATAAAATTAATAGCTCTGGTATATTAAAAAAAACCGTTTAATAATAATAATAATAATACTATAATATATAATATAATAATAATATAATAATATAATAATAATATAATAATATAATAATAATGACAATATATAATATAATAATAAATAAAAATAAAAACAATTCTGAACAAAAAAATTTATTTAATTATTATTAAATGATAGTAGTATTAAAAAGGATTGGCAATGGAAAAACCGAACTTGACACGAAAATTTAGTTTATACTTGAAACAGTAAAATCGCTTCTGTTTTATATACTAAATAGACCTTATTTAGCTTTAATAGATGCATGATGTTGCTGGAAATTTATTTAATAAAAATTAATAATAAATTATTAAATGAAAAATAAAATTTACCTCTGCCCCCAATCCTCGAATAAAGGTACGAAATGCTAGAAGCCTATTATACTAGAAAGCTGGATATTTAGCATATTATGCTGGAAAGCATAAGAAAGCCAAAACTAGCTTATTTTGCTACCTACCATATCATACTGCTAACAAGCTAGATATGCTATTAAGCATAGCATGCTTGTGCATAGCTTCCCGTGCTATGAACTAGTATGCTGGGTACCAGGATACCTACCATATTATGCTGGCAAGCATAAAAAAGCATAAAATAGCTTAGCAAGCTATCTACCTTGTCAAGCTGGTAACAAGCTTGAATTGCTAAAAAGCATGACATGCTTGTGCATAGCTTCCCATGCTAGGACCTTGTATGCTTGCAACCTAGCATATAATGCTTGCAAGCATAAAAAATCATATTCCAGCACAACCACCAAGCAAACAAAGCAAAACCCAGCAGAAACTAGCAAATTTTTGTTGCTGGTACAAGCATAAATTTTGACCTGGGAACAGTACCTTCTCAATCTGCAATAAAATTCCAGTCTACAAATATTACCTACGCCCCATCATAGACTACGCCGCCCCTGCATGGCTTTTCTCAGCTAAAACTAACTTCAACAACATTCAAGTCCTTGAAAATGATTTGTTAAGATACATCACAAAAGCAAGATATGGTTAATGAGAAATGAATATATTCATTTTACACTTGACATCCAAAGCTCAAAACTTATACTTAAAAGCTTGTTTTTAATTTTTCACATCTATTGAAGACCATCCGAACACCGAAATACAAAAAATGCAAGACTATGATACAAACATGCCTGAAATATGCAGTGACAAAAAATAACGTTTTGGTTCATTTCCTTATACCATAAAGTGTTAAGAATGGACTAAAAACGCAGTATGACTTGAATCACTTGAACATCAATTTATCATTTTTGAAACCATTTTCTGATGACAAACAGAAAATTTGAAATCGATTTTTTTTATGAAATACAAACCATTCCACGATTCCATGCAATTGAGAATTAACTGCGCGCATAAAATGCCTATTTTCATCTTATTCTCTTGGAAGGAATAATCAAGGGAACTGCCGAAATTTATAGCCTGCGCAAGGTAAGAAGACAATATGTATGCATAAGATTGTTAAAAAAACGGTATCCGCACACGAATATTCCGAAATGTGTGACTCTGCATCCCAAGTAAGAAAGATACGTGACGCGAAATTTCTTTGCCTGCTTTACTTTAATCTGATAAAGAATTGCTGTATGCTTTCTTTGTGTTTTAGAGCGGATTAAATGAAACATTTCAAAAACTTCTTGTGAAATGCATTAGTGAAATGTTAGGCATTCTTCAGTAGAAAGTTTTTTTTTTTCAATTAGTTTATGGAAAATATTTAGTGGCGGACTTACAAAATATAGCTCGCATATAAGTACTCACATATATGAGGTTTTTTTTTGCTGTTGAAATGTTTTGAAAAACTTTTTTTTTGGCGATACTTACATAAAACATTCAAATTCGTCGATTTTTTCACCCTTTTGTTAAACGGGCAGATAGATTTAATGTCTCTCGAGAAATAAATTTAATTTTCACAAAGCGGCTTATTTTTGAACCAGATGGTTTTATATAATTAATTACTAATTGAATATTAAATACTGAGAGAAAAGAGAAAATATGTATGCCCATATTTTAGGTATAATTTTTTGTTAAAAGATACTACAAGACGTTTTTTTTTGTTTCTTCAGTTTTAGAATGCCCATTAGTACATGAATCTTGCGAATCTCAACATTTTCCGATTTAACACACTTATCACATCACTGCTTAATCGATTTATTTGTTACTCTTCTAGAAATTGGGCAAAATTAATTTATCAAAGCCATCACACATATATTTCGAGAATATGATTTTTCTCATTTTTCTTCTCCTTTTCATTATTATATAGTACTTGTGAAAATAAAGGGGTTCAAACCTAATATATACTAATATCTTTGCAAAATATGTGATTTTTTTTAATGGTCTTGATTCACTATTTCAGTTCAACAACAATATTATATACAATTGCATAGCATAGTAAAATATAAAATTCAAATTGCTGAAAACAATTGGTCAGTTAACTTTCGACACATCTCGAGGAAATAAAAATCAACATTTTATTTTTTGTATGGAGTGATATTAAGAGTAAAACAGCTTCAAATTTTTACCTAAAAATTTCGAGCAATTCGACTTTTTGGAACTGGAGTAAACAAAGAAAAAATAACAAAACGAAATCAAGAGAACATCAGTATTCGTTTCATTTCGTTCAGTGGTTTGACACGCATGCAATTAATAATATCTTACTCGAAGCTTCTTGAATCTGCATCCACTATATTTTAAATGCCTTTTAAATAAAAAATTGTTGTTATTTATTTGATATTGAAGATATTGAAAGCTAGCTAAAAGTACTATTTTCTCTATTTTTATTTTTAATTAGATTCTTAAATGTAAAAAATAGGTCAAGTCCATGGGAATTTGTCGATGGTCGCTTCTTTTTGCACTTAAAAGTTGACGGTAAAAATAGCAATGGAAATTCACCAATGAAATGAAATGCTCTTTCCACGTTATCGATTCAATTATAATTACTTTGCTATCGTAAATTTTTCTCGAAACTTGCATGTTTTCAGTTGACACCTCTTCACATTGCTCAGCACATTACAAATGCGCGTTTGTCGATTTCTCTGTTATCACCATTCAGTAATGCTATACATTATTACCTTCAATCCACCCAATTCCAGGACGAAATTTCTACGGATGTGCACCTATATTGGCTGCTACCTCATTACTTACATGGCTCGGATCCAGAAACTGTGTCTGTGCTTCAATCTCAATAGCGCTGCTGGGTCTTCGGATCCTTCGATTCATTATATTCATTTTTTATCTATAGTTTCGTATTCAAGCAAGACTCATTTAAGATCTCATTCTGGGATCGATCTCTGGTTGCTCGAGCAATGGTGTTGCGAGGATTCATTTATCAGGCATTGCTCAGTGCTTTTTAGGCGTCAATTGGGTCGTTACCGGTGTTGTGTGTCCATGGGGAGGTTTTGTTAGGTTGTACAAAGTAATCTCTGATTGGCGCAACAAAGCTATAACTAGCTCTTCGCTGGTTTATAGAAAAGTTGCTTTAAAATAAGATATACAGTTCAGCCTGTGAAGGCCTCTAGATGTTGAACAATCCACACACTTGATTGCTCAATTTTCCCTTACAAAAAAATTTCCATAGTTTATTTATTTTAAAGATAAACTTAAATTGCATCAATCTGCTTTAATTTCAGTCTCTCTAAAAATTGTTAAACTATCCCTTGCTACGATTTCATTACACAAACGTGGAACAAATGTTTATTTACCTAGTGTAAGCAGTTTTTTCAATCTTTTTTCTTTCATTCTAAAAAGCAATTTTTTATTTGATTATACAGTGCCAACTAGGCTTTTTACTTGTAAAATGTTTTGGGTTTTGATGCATAAGCGGAAAATTAGCGAAGTGTAGCCTAATTTTCCTCTAATAAACGACCTCTCAGAATTACAAATCTAGCGTAGTAAAATTATGCAAGTTAAATGTTTTGTGAGGTGAAATGTTTTGTCAAAAGCGATATATGGTTAACAGATTCTTGATCTTAAACTAAAGTAATCGAAAAAAAATTATGTTGTCATTGTTTGCGGCTATTAAGTTATTTGTAATTGAGAAAAAGTTTTTTGTAATCAGCTAAAAAAACTTTGTAAATAACGCAGAATATTTGTACATTATGAAAGTATGTCCTTACATTATTAAATACATTATTAAATACTTGTATAGGAATATCGTTTATAAACTAATTGTAGTTATAATGACAAGGGTATTGTGTCAATGACATCTTAATGTGTTCAGTACTGTATATTTCCAACAACGAAATTTTAAAAAAATTATTTAAAAGATAATTTTCACGATATTAATTAAAAAAATATTTTTGAATCTAGAAACAGCGACATGAAGAATTTATGAAAATTGCACTTTGCATTGCTTGAATGCAGACATGAAAATTATCATAAGGCTGTAAAAAATAAACTAGAGGATATTAAAGTTCTACATAAAGTGGCTTTGAGGAAAATTAACACATGGTTTGATCTTTTCCATTAAGATATATAATATCTAGTAATAAAAATGTGAAGTTCAAAAGATTTAGAATTAACTAAAAGTTTTTCTTTATAGGTATTGTTCGTAAGAGATTGGAATTTTTGGTATGTTTAATTTTGTAAACTTTATTTTATATAATAATAATATTTATATTTATTTAAAACTTAAAATTTACTTTCAAATTAAATGCATCTTCAGTGTTTCATTATAAAAGTAAATTTTATTACATATTTATTAAATTGGCTATTCATATATTTCAGAAAAGACTGTTTAAGTTTAATAACCCATTAAGACCCTTTCAGGTGGCGCTAATTTAAGGTTATGAGACTAAAATGTTAAGTTAAGAGTTGTTGGGTAAATGTTAAGAGTTTTACCGGAAAAGTTGCCATAAACAGCATCAATGCCCTTGGGTCAGTTGAAATTTACACTATTGAATACAACGGAGCAATTTTTTAATTTAAAAGTTGATTCATTAAAAAATTGCGAATTTTTTTTAAAAGTGTCCCTAAAAAGGGACGCCAGGCATTAATGGGTTAATAAGAACAAAAGGTTCCAATGCACATTATATAATCAAATGCGAAGTATTTGTTTTATCTTTCAAATGCATTTTATTGAGTTCATTTAGTTGCGCACAAACATTTATTTTGAAACGAAAAATGCCGCAATATGTTTTTAAAGTGCGTAAAAAGTAGATATTTTTTTGTTATATTTTTATTTTTTGAATATTGTATAATTGTAATATTTATATTGAGTTTTAGAGTTCTCTTTGAATAGTAAATTTACTAAAAAGTGTTTCACACATGTATTGCAACGTTTTTTACCAATGAACTTTTTTTTAATTATAACAACGGTTTAGGTATTGTAAACAAACGCTTTATTCTGTTTTCTTTTCCATAGCTAAAATATATCCATTACCGAAAAAAATTAATTCATTCAATTTTCTCAACAAAATAAATATTGCATACATTTCATTTCTAATTTCAAATTTGGGAAAAAAATACATTCAATTATTATAATAGATTGTTAAATAGAATTTAATATTTGTAAAATTTTTCGATTACACAATTAGACACGCTAAAATGAAATAATTAACACAAAGAAAGATTATAAATGAAAAAATACTTTCTATAAATGACTTTCACGTATATTTTTAAGGTATTTCAGTAAAAATTGATTTTATCCGAGAATTTCTACAATATTCTTATTGATAACTTTTCCTAAACATTTTTGGTGCCAGCATCAAATGACTTTTTTGGGTAACAAATTATATGTGAGATTGTTTGTCTCAAAACCATGTAATACATACAAAAAATTGGAAAATAACACCAAATCGTTTATTTATTTTACTGTGTAATAAGTTTGTAATAAGTTCATAAAAAATTATGAAATGTCGAATGGAATATGTAGAAAATATAAATAGTAGACACTTTTTCAGTTTTATTTTGCAAATATATTTAAAACATCCAAGTTATTTCACTTAATGATGTAAAATATCTTAAAATAATGCAGTTACCAAATAGAAATGTATCGGAATAACTCGTAAACTATGTGAAGGTATTTCTATAAATTTATAGGCTTTTTGAAGTTAAGTACTTAACACTCACCGAGTCCAATATAAAGGCGAGTAAAATGAAAAACCATTTCATTGTGTCCTGAAATTATCATGAAGCACATTAAATAAAGAACAAGTTTAGCGGCCACGCCTGCGGTGACGTCACAGCTACGTCAAAATTTGTAATGTATCCCTCAAAACAACCGGCAGCTAATTCGCCAAAATTATAACGATCATTCCAGTGGTGACGTCAGTGACATTGGCTTCTACCCATCACATAAACCACGCTCGCCCCATTCTAGTCGTCCATATCTGCAATAGGCATTTTTGTGCAACTGCGGTGGAGCCGATTGCTACAGTTGCCAACTCTAATGGCCGATGCGGACGGGGCGGAAACGTACCGTATTTGAAAGGCCGAAGTCGGCAATAGTCAGTGTGTATTTTTGATGTAAAATTAACGTAAACAAACCTAAAGAACTGCTACCCTACATTGAATAGATTATCCCTGTTTATATGGTTCTAGTATTATTTTTTTCCTTAGAAATTTATGTAAAAAAAAATTACCACTTTTTTTACTTTAAAAATTGCTTTAAACATTTGTTTTTATCATTTTTATACAATTGGTGGGGAGTCAATCCTGTATTTGAAAAAGATGCCTTAGGCATTGGGCAAATAAAGAGTAAGATTTAATTTGTGACTGGCGATTTTGAGGCTACCTGTGAGCATTTCAGTATTTTTTTTCTTTGAAAAAAGTTTGTAAAGAAATTAATACTCAGAAAGCTCTTATTATTCCGGACAAAATAGACCATAAAAAATTACAAAAGTTGGTAAGCAGGTAAATATGTGTATAGGGGCTTTTTGGTAAAGTACAGGGTGAGTATAAAGAAACTTTGCGCTCGAGATTCTGTGAATGTCATCACAGTGGGGCTCACAGCAACGGTTTCAGTGGCAGAAACTCGAAAATTTCAAATGACAACGCCTACTTTTTCCTTAACAGCAAATTGTAAATAAAAATGCCTTAAATAGGAAATTTACTGAGTGCGCACCTCAGTCATATGCAAATATACTTCGTGCGCACAGATCGTGTTTTGTTAGTGGTTTAAAGCATTTTTTTCGATAAACAGTTACACCATATATTTAATTAGCGCCATCGGATGGAAGGTCTTAATTTTTTTTTAATAACGCGTCGGTTTTTAGACATATCGGTGCCGTTCCAATGCTATTTAAGGTTTTCGCATGCTCTGAACATTTTGAGACTGGAAAAAATTGGCGTTACCGTTCGAAATTCTGTCTGAGTTTCTGTCACTATAACCGTAACTGTGAGCCCCACTGTAATTAAATTCACAGAATCTCGCATTCCTCCAAATAACTTTATTTGAAATCTCATCTCGACCGGTAAACTGGAACGGACTCTAGAAGCGCAGATGTTGGAAAAGTTTCTTTATAATCACCCTGTATTTCTGCTCTTCAATTACAGAATGAATTGAAGTACAGAAATTAATTCAAATACAGAACCTTCTTAGCATCTTCTAAGGAGGAACTTTTCGCAACTGCTGTTTGAAGAGTTAAAAATTCAATACCATTTCTTTGACAGCTGCTGTGATACTCAATTGACCTTCTTCAATTTTGAAAAAAATTCTTCATCAAACTTTTTCCCAAACAACTCAGTATCCTTTTTCTTTTATAATTTCTAGGCAGAATGAAATGTTTTGAAAAGTTTTAGTTTGAAAATATTTAATAAAAACTATTCAATACCACATGAAATAAATCCAATAATAAATCAGCATGTGAGAAACAGGCTAAAGATAAAAATAACATTATAAACATTTCAAAGTAAAGATAATGGTTACAATTAAAAGATAATTTAATGTTAAAGCAAATACAAATATTATTTACACTGAAAAAATATAAGAAAAAAACCCGAAAAATCAAAAAATATTACGGACCAAGAATTACCCCAGTTAACTGAGGGATAAATGACTATACTTTTTAAATTATTTTTGAAAATTATTAATGGAAACATTTATATTTGAATGAAAAGCTAAAACCATTTCCTATTGGAAAATAGCACCAACAAAATAGTTTGTTCAAATATGCTTCTCCAGTATAGACCGTAAAAAAAATCATGTTTTTCAAAGACAATCTGTTTTGAAGATGTTTTTATAGTAGTTTAAAAAGTATTTTTTCCCTATTATTTGCTGCAGATTTACATTGTTTTTGAACTTGATATAAGAAAATAGGATTATAGTCCTGCAGACAAGTTTAGGCACAGACGCAATTCATGAAAAAATCATCAATGATACAATTTTTCAGTTGTTTTTATTTTAAATATATATTTTTAGGCAGCATGAAAAATAAGAGGGTAAAAATTTTTCCAAAAAACGTAAGTAAATTTGACTACCGTCAACAAGTTAAAAATTTCAATACTTTCCTTGCCACAAAAGTATTTTCACAAGTTTCAGTTTTATGCAAATTTTGTACTGGAAGTGGTTGCATTATGAAAGTGGAGTGGTTTTAAGTTGATTTAGGGGAGGGTTAAAGGTAATCTTCAATGCTTAGAACCATTCTGAAGTCAACTGACTTTCGTAAGAGATTTTAAGGATATGTACATTAAAATTCAGAGGTAAATCTGTTTCTGATGGTTCTACTGAATTAAAGCCTTCGAGACGAAGTATTTATAGAGTGTCAGCACGTGGCTATCAACATCCACAATAATCGCGGTCTAGAAGACCTCGAATCACCAGCAAAGGAGAGGACAGACAAATTTAAAAAATGGCTTCAGACCAACATTGCTCTTCAAATCAATGTAAAAGCCCGATTGTGGCTATTTTTTCACGTAATACTATCAAGAGGTGAATCAATGAATCTGGATACTTGATTAAATCCAAGCTGAAGCGCAAGCCTGGTTTCCTATCTCATCATAAAGATGCAAGACTGCAATGGATAGCTGTAAGACATGTGTTGTTGAGTCCATTGCAGTCTTGCATCTTTATGATGATATAGCAAGATAGGATTGAGCTTCATCTTGGGTTTTATCAAGTATCCCGATTCATCGATTCACCTCCTGATAGTTTTACGTAAAAATTTAGCCATAATCAGGCTTTTAATTTGATTTGAAGAGCAATGTTTGTCTGTGGCCAATTTTATTATTTGTCTGTCTTCTCGTTTGATGGTGATTCGAGGTCTTCCAGACCGCGATTATGGTGGATGTTGATCGCCACGTGCTAACACTCGATAAATACCTCGTTTCGAATGCTTTATTTTAGTATAAATATCAGAAACAGATTTACATCTGAATATTAATGTCCATATCCATAAAATATCTTCATATGAAACTTCAATTGACTTCAGAATTTTTCTAAGCATTGAAAATTACCTTTAACCTTTTGAAGCAACTTAAAACCCCTCCCTTTTCATGACGCAATCACTTCCTGTAAAGAATTTGCATGAAACTGAAACATGTTCCGATACTTTAAAGGCAAAGAAAGTATCGAAATATTTAATTTGTTGATGGAAGTCAAATTTATTTATATTTTTGGCAAAAATTTTTACCCTATTATTTTTCATGCTTCCAAAAAAATATATAAAAAAATTACTGAAAAATAGTAACACTGACGATTTTTTCATGAAATGCGTATGTGCCTAAACTATTGTGCAAGACTGTGTAAGGATGACTTGGCATAATTTATTTGATTTGTAAAAATCATTTTTTATTCTTAAAACTTAGTGACCAATATATCTCCATGTGACTCTAATCACAACGTGATAAAAAATTTTGACTTATGGCAAAGAAGTCATTACTAAGTTGGAAGAATAGCATAAGATAATATTAAAAAAAAATAATATTAAAAAATCGGCCGGATCCAATAAATGCAATTATTAGCTGTACAACATTATATAAAATTTTTGGTCAGCAAGTTTTAATTATTTATTGATTCCAACCGAGCAACAAAGAGGACAAAAATGAATTCATAAATATCCCAATCTTAAATTTTAATAGGTTCTTCTACATTTATTTAACCCGAAAATGTAAGCATTTCCACGATGTTACCCCTCTTTTAACCCATACTGTAAAAAATCACACTGTTAAAAAAATCACAGTAAAATTACGGGCTGGGGGCGGCAGCAGAGTTTCCAAAGATGCACCGTTAAAATACACTCATGCCCATAATTTCCTGCAGACCGTAATTTAACGAGGCAAAGTAGTACAGTAACAACTGTGAAATTACGGTCCTTGAATGTAAAATTACAGTCTGCTTCAGGGGTCATAGGAGTCTTAAAATGTGCAAAGAAGGTACTACAAAGTTTAGTTTGATCTTTCATGTAATTTTTTAACTACTGGATTTTTTTTATTTTAAAATAAAATATAATTTTTAAAACTGTTATTACTTTAAAGGACTACTGCGAAATAAATCTAACAAAATAAATTATTAATAAACTATAAATAAAATTGGAATAAGGAATATATTTTAAACTATTTTAAATGCAATACCACTTTTTTAATTATCGATATTTTAATACATTTTCTTTAGATTTGTTTTAAAACCGTATTTGCTTGATGACTTCCGATGTATCTTGTATCGGGACGGAAGCATATGCTCTGTCCCGAGGGTCTTTAAGCATTTATCGGGGATAAACCCAGTGTGAACGGAGGGTCTCTTTTCTGTGGTCAACCTTGTAAGCTGTTTTGGAGAAAGGCATAAAAATGCATTGAAAGTAGTATAACATGGTTTCATTCAATTGGAGACGATGAGGTATCACCAGTTAGCATTATTGTAAATTGTCCTTGGCATTTTTGCTGGTCAATGGTAGGGTCATAATTGATCAACTCTCGGATGTGTTCGTAATTGGATGTTACCATAGCATGGAAGTGATTGTGGTCCTGTGCGAGAATGCATGAGTCGATATTTGCAACAGAATCTGTCACTCAACCCTTTAAGACCGGCCATCAGATGGGGCTGATTCAAGTTTATGAGAGTACATTTTAGAGTTTCATAAAAAAAAAGCTTTAAACAGCATCAAAAACAAGCAACTCCTCAAACATAAAGTTAGTTTTTATACAAATAACGAATGGTACAAATCAGCTGATTCGGTATCGATATTTTTGTAAAACCTTGAACTTTGTCTTTAATACCCTCAAGATCGTGCGAGCCCGGTCAGAAAGGGTTATAAGAAAATTCTAAAGTTAGTTTATTTTAAAGAGTATCTAAGATTGTATTAATGTGCTGTAATTTCAGTCTCCTTGAAAATTGTTAGACTCGATTTTGCTACTATTCCATTAACAGAAATGTTGTAATACCACAATTGTTCAAAATTTCAAGATTTAAAATGTTCATATAAATATATTATTGTAAGCCTTTTTTTTTTCAAAATATTTTCTTACATAATAAAAATCATTTTTTTTATATCATTATACAGTGCGAACTACAGGGTAGGGTGTATCGAAAAAACCAAGTTTTTGATATCAAATTTGTAATAGTGCGGAAAAGTTGCCTTATGTTATTGTTAGTATATGTGCAAAATTTTATTGATCTGAGTTAATAT
The DNA here is from genome assembly GCA_023701765.1 of Hylyphantes graminicola. NCBI lineage: Eukaryota > Metazoa > Arthropoda > Arachnida > Araneae > Linyphiidae > Hylyphantes > Hylyphantes graminicola. Next base: position 18,009,139 of record CM043123.1, on the reverse strand, counting down.
CTTCAGTTGCCTCTGAGACCATTAATTATGCAAAATTCGCTAATTTCATTTTTTTTTCTTAAAAATTATGAAATTGGAATCTTTAATTTTAATAGTGCGGAAAAGTTCACTTATACTATTGTTAGTATGTGTGCAAAATTTTGTTGATCTGAGTTAATATCTTTAGTTGCCTCTTGAGACCATTAAGTATGCGAAATTCGCTAATTTTTTCGTTTTTTCAATATATATATATTTTAAATTTTGAAATTGAATTTTTAAGTCTTACCAGTGCCGAATAATTGCCTTATTACTCCTTAAAGCGTGTGCAAATTTTTATTGATGTTGATTAATTTATTCAGTTGCCTTTAGGGGTGCTTATTTGGCCAAATTCCAGATAAGTAGCCCCTAAAGGCAACTGAAGAAATTAACCAACATCAATAAAAATTTGCGCACGCTCTAAGGAGTGATATGGCAATTATTCGGCACTGGTAAAACTTAAAAATTCAATTTCTTAGTTTTTTAAAAAAATATATTGAAAAACGATAAAATAAGCAAATTTTGCATAATTAATGGTCTCAAGAGGCAACTAAAGATATTAACTCAGATCAACAAAATTTTGCACACATACTAAGAATACTATAAGGTATCTTTTCCGCACTTTTAAAATTAAAGATTCCAATTTCATAATTTTTAAGAAAAAAAATGAAATTAGCGAATTTTGCATAATTAATGGTCTCAGAGGCAACTGAAAATATTAACTCAGATCAATAAAATTTTGCATACATACTTACAATAACATAAGGCAACTTTTCCGCTCTATTACAAATTTGATATCAAAATCTTGGTTTTTTCGATACACCCTGCTACAGGGTGTCCCAAAATGGACTACCTTTTTTTAAAAGTTAATAAAAAAGAAATGGATAGAGATATTAACACAATTCTCTTGCAGAAAACGAATGAGACATGTATGGAATTTGATATGGAACACTTGATTATGTTAGTTATGTGTATTACATTATTATGCAACAATCACCCAAAATTTAAGTTAAAGGGGAACTAAACTTAAAAGTGATCTTTAACATGTCTGGCAAAAGTTTCGGCTGGCTGAAAGTGTCTGGCAGTTTTGAGAATTGGCATTTAATAATATTTTCTTATACTTACGTTAAAATAGGCACTGAGAACGTGAGATAATAAGCTTATATTTTACCTACATTTTTCTCCCGGTACCTGTAAATTGGGCATCTCTCCACTCTAACGGAAATGCATACACTAAATGCATATGAAAACATCGCTTTATCCATTTCATAAATTCCCCATTCTAGTCGTCCATATCAGCATTCGACGTTTTAGTGCAACTGCTGTGAAGTCGACTGCTACAGTTTCCAACTCTAATGAACGATACAAACGATGCAGAACCGTACCGTAATTGAAGGGCTGAAGTCGGCAATATTCAGTAAGTATTTTTGGTGTGAAGTTATTGTAACCAAACCTAAAGAACTGCTACCCTACTTTGAATATATTATATCTGTTAATATGCTACTAATATCATTTTTTAAAGAAATTTATGAAAAAACCATTTGTTGTTACCACTTTTTTAACTTAAGAAAATGCTCCAAACCTTTTTTTTTTTTCAGTATCACTTGTAATAAAATGTTTTTGACGGTCCATTTTTAAAACGGTGCTTTAGGTACCGTGAAAAAGAAGAGTAAGATTTAATTTACGATTCTGACCACGGTTTGTCGAGTTTAAGGCTAAGCGAGCTTTTCAGCATTAGTTGTCTTAGAAAGCTATGATTAGTCCGATCAAAATCGACCAAAAATTCGTGTACAGCTAAATATTGGTAAAGGCCTTTCGATTACTATTATAAGTAAAATATCAAAAGTTCCCACCGATCTCATTTTTGTCAAAGAATTATTTGTGGTCAAAATATGTTAATTACCTTTTACATGAAAAATGAATTTAATAGGCATGCAAGTTATCATATTTTACCTACCTTTTTCTCTCATTTCCTGTAAATTAGCCATCTGTCCACTCTATCGGAAATGCATACTTTAAATGTATATGAAAACACATGGCCTAATCCAATATATTTCATAACTGTGAAAATAACAAAGGTCTGAACTCATAGACTACAAGAATAGGTTGTTTGAGAACGAAAAGTGTTTTAGTAATGTGTGGGTATTTTTTTTACGGCAGCATATTTTGAATATATATTAGCGTAAATTAAAAACTGATATAGATTATTTATTTATCGGATAAAAAATGTATTTTTGGCTATATAATTGCTTCACGTGTGCAATACAATAAACTAAAAATTGTTCGACCATGAGTCATGATTCTAACGATATACATAAAAAAATGTTTGATTTTAGACGCTAAAATTGGAACACAACTTTCTCTTCTCTGTTTCTCAAAAAAATCACCATCTAATCAAATAAATATTTCAACACCCTTCTCTCTCGAGAAAAATCAAATCTCCCTTAGTAATCGAATATTACGATCCGTTTTACACTAAACACAACTTTTCATTTCGTTCCCTTGCCTCCTTTTATTTGTGTGTGATTTCTTCTTGCTTTTATTATATCTGTGCTTGTCTTTTAATGTCGACTCTGAAATGCAATAAGAATTTTGTTTCTACGTGCGAACAATAGCAGGTAGCGAATGCCTGTAATGCATTTTTTCGGTAGGAACGACTCCCGATATTTCCTTACAACTCCCCGGAGTCGTACTATTTCCGTAAAAGACCTAGACAAAGCGTCGCGAGGTGTTTCAGGAGAAGGAATTTTATCTAAATTCCGGAATTTTTCTGGAGAAGGCTCTCCGGATATTATCCGTGTGTTATGTCGGAGTATATCTTCCAAAATATTCCGGTGATCGGGAGCCCTTAGTAAAGCAGTAAATAATCCCATTGTCGTGTCTTCTGTTGTCGCACAAATAGGTCGGGATATTGCTTCCATTGCATTCTTAGCTCGTCTTACATTTTTGTTTGAAAGTAATATGAAAAGGGAATAAAACATTTTGAAGTAAAATCTCTTTTAAAGGTTATGGAGCTGATGATATCGACAAGTATTCTTACAAAAAATCTGGAATCTAGCTTCCTGAGGTATGCTGAAACATAGAACCGTCTACAAAATGTCACCTTTTCAAGAGGCGCATCCCATTTTATAATTTCATAAACTTTAATATAATATTAAATCTAAAAATAATTCATTGAACGGAATTCAGAAACTTTTAATAAACTACTCGAAAGAGTAGCAAAACTATTCGCCAGTGGAAGTAAAGTATATTAGATAGGTGAGGGTGTCAGTGAGTATCGTGACTTTGAAACGCGGTCAAGTAGTGCTGTTAATTTCTGAGCTGGTACACTGGGAAAAACGCTCCACCCCTCGTTACTCGGCTGCTAACATCAGAGGATTTGGTACCCCTCCGCTTCCTTCTTTTTATTCATGACCATTTCACAAATGCTTGATATAACCATCACTATCCCTTTTGCAGACGACACCGCCCTCATCGAAAAGGGCAGCCCTGGATGCAACAAATTGAAATTACCAAAGCACATCTACCTAATTGAAAACTGACTCATTTCCTGGAAAGTTCAACTAAATATTGATAAAAACCGAGACCATTTAATTCTCCAAAAGCAAGACAAAATCAAATGAAATCAACCTCTACGGTCAAGCTATCAGAGACGCACCTGGTCCTTGTCAAGCTCCGGTCCAAGTCACATAACCTCTTGTCAAGCTCCGTGAAATACCTCGGTGTCATGTTTGACTCGAAACTAACCTGAAAAGAACACATTAATTATATTAGAAAGAAATTCTTTAAATGCAGATACGCTCTCTACCAACTCATCGGATGAAACAGTACACTCTCAATCTACAATAAAATTACAGTCTACAAATAATACCTACGCCCCATCATAGACTACGCCGCCCCTGCATGGCTTTTCTCAGCTAAAACTAACTTTAACAACATACAAGTCCTTGAAAATGATTTGTTAAGATACATCACAAAAGCAAGATATGGTTAATGAGAAATGAAGATATTCATTTTACACTTGACATCCAAAGTTCAAAACTTATACTTAAAAGCTTGTTCTTAATTTTTCACATCTATTGAAGACCATCCGAACACTGAAATACAAAAAATGCAAGACTGATGCAAACATGCCTGAAATATGCAGTGACAAAAAATAACGTTTTGGTTCATTTCCTTATTAAAGTGTTAAGAATGGACTAAAATCGCAGTATGACTTGAATCACTTGAACACCAATTTATCATTTTTGAAACCCCTTTCTGATGAAAAACAGAAAATTTGAAATCGATTTTTTTATGAAATACAAACCATTCCACGATTCCATGCAATTGAGAATTAACTGCGCGCATAAAATGCCTACTGTCATCTGATTCTCTTGGAAGGAATACTCAAGGGAACTGTCGAAATTTATAGCCTGCGCAAGGTAAGAAGACAATATGTATGCATAAGATTATTAAAAAAAAAACGGTATCCGCACACGAATATTCTAAAATGTGTGTGCATCCCTGCAATCCCTGCATCCCAAGTAAGAAAGACACGTAACGCGAAATTTCTTTGCCTGCTTTACTTTAATCTGATAAAGAATTGCTGTGTGCTTTCTTTGTGTTTTAGAGCGGATTAAATGAAATATTTCCAAAACTTCTTGTGAAATGCATTAGTGAATTGTAAGGCATTCTCCAGTAGAAAGTTAGGTATTTTAAAGAACCGCGTTATTCTGTTTTCTTTTAAGTAGCTAAAATCTAACCATTACCGAAAAAAAAAAATAAAAAAAAAATTTCAACAACAAAACAAATATTGCATACATTTCATTTTTATTTTCAAATTTGGGAAAAAATTACATTCAATCATTATCACTTTTCGACCGGCGCACAGTGGGGTATTTGCCCAATCTAGCTGGACAAAAGTCGATTTTAAAAACCTAAACATGTGAAGAAAAAATAGTCATTTCTGATAGACGAATAATGAGTGCATGTCGAACAACACTTTTTTTTAATGGCATACGACTTTTTACATTCGTAATGCTGGTTTAAAGTTCGTTGTTCAGTAGTGTTCGTTTTTCTTTTTCTGACGTTCTTGAACAGACGGAGCTGAAATTATTTTTTATCCTAATTAAAAGAGCGAAAATGGATTTTTGAGTTATTGAATCTAATACAGCAAGTAAGAATATATACTTTCCACCAGTTTTAATTATTTTTAAAGTTTTATTTTAAGCATATTAACGTTTTGAAAATGTTCTATTTTCCATCATCAATTTTCTTCGATTTTATTTACATTTTAGACAGTTATATAGTTCCGCAAAGTTCCGCTTTTAGTTTTAGCTTAAAAGAAAGCTTATATTAATTTCTAGCAGGTTTTTACAATTTTGCGACATAAAAGTAATTTTCTAGCATCGTTAGGTATGTGAACTAACAAAGTACGCAAGCTTCAACCTTCTCTCAAGACGTTAATTTTTGTTTTAGGATCATCAAAAGTTATAATCATGACTTAGGAAAGAATTTGTTTGCCATTATGCAGTAACAGCATTTGATAACATAAATGAAAAATTGAAGTTCTCAGAAAATTACCTTTTAAACTTAGATAATTTTTCCGATGAGCTCACGCGCGAAATAAAGAGGGTTCAACTGTAAATTAAATTCAAATTTCGTTGTCATAAGTCTCAAAGAAAAGAAGGTATTTTTGCTAGAAAACAAAGATTGACTTGAAAGTTTAATTTTAGTTCCAAAAATTGTGAAAAGACAAGGTAGATATCTGACGACCTTTCACTGACTCGTGATCGGAGTAAAAGGAGAAAAATAAACGAATTACGAAAAAATACCGATTTGGAAGTGTTAACTTTCGCTACACAAACCAAGCTTAAAAGAAAGTGGGGAAAAGATGCTTCTCTAGTACTGAAAACATCGCTAATATCCAAATAGGGTTGCGATGGAGCTTAACAAGTTCAATAAACGAAAACCTTTGAAGATGATTCACATTCCGATGCACATATCTTTCAAAAGTTCTATCGTTCCCATTTAACTATCTTGTTGTGTAAATAATTCAATCATATGACAGAATCCAATACAATTTTCACCACGATAATGTCGCCCAATAAGAATGGGTTAGGGTTAGTTTGAATCATCATCGAAATAGAAGTAGTTGCGCTCTTAAAACAAACAAGCGATTTTAATCAGGCTGATTTAATTTTCATGTCTCCAGTGTAGAAAATGCACTTCCCCTATAGGAGTGGATCCTTTGTATGTTAAACCTGCGGCAGTATCACTCCAAACGAGTGATTTTAACTCCGCCTGAGTTAATATTCACTTTTTTCCAGTGTCGAAAATGCACTTCTCCTACAGGAGTTCACTCTCCTACAGGAGCGGACACCTAAGTGGACGCCCAACGCAAATCGAAGACCGTGATCATACGTAGCTTCGGGATTTTGTAGGATATTTGACGTAAACGCCCTCCACACAAGATATAATTCGTCGGGCATTTTTCGGGGCTTCACGAACCGTTTGTAGGTCGGCAATTGTGTAGGCAATACAAGGACACGAACCTGGGATCTTCCGCATGCAAGGCGACAGGGTCTATGAGAAATCCTCTAACTCCTGGAAGGCCCTGGATATAATCGGACAACCCCTCATATTAGAATGGGAGGCATCAATTGACATAAAATAATTGTCTACATAGAAAACAATCACCGTTATTAAGGATGCACCCGTGGAACGCCGGGTTTATAAAGCTAGTTGTTGTAAATGTTGTATTGTACTTATAATACCCGAAAATAACTTAAGATTTCATAGATTACTACCTAAAGTGAAAAGAAATGTTTTTGTCAAGATAGATCGGTCAAATACCCCACTGTGCGGCGGTCAGGTGGCGCTGATTTAAAATTATGAGACTAAATTGGGAGTTTTATAAAAAAAAAACTGCGTTAAACAGCATCAATGCTAGAAACTCCTTAAAAACAAAGTAGTTTTTTATACAAATAACGAATGGTACAAGTCAGCTGTTTCGGTATCGCTATTTTTGAAGATCTTGAACATTCTATTTACTAAACACACGATCGTGCAAACCCGGCCGGAAAGGATTATAATGGATTGATTTTTTAAAATAAATTTAATATGTGTAAAAATTTTCGATTACACAATTGGACACGCTAAAAAGAAATAATTATCTCAAAGAAATTTTGTAAATGAAAAAAATACTTTAGCAAAATGAAACTTTAATTATAAATGATTACTTTAACGTATATTTTTAAGGTATTTCAGTAAAATTCGATTTTATACGAGAATTTTTTAGGGATTAGGCATAAACTTTCTTAAAAATTTTTGATGCCAGTATCAAATGACTTTTCTGGATAACAAATTATACGTAAAATTTTGCGCCTCAAAGCTATGTAGGGTCATATGGGGGAATTCTGGGTCACTCTCTGTCTGGGTTTTAAAGAATTAAAAATGGTCACTAAGTTTTAAGAATTAAAAATGGTTTTTACAAAACAAATAAATTATGCAAAGAAAAAAAGTACTTTTTGCACTACTATAAAAACATCTTTAAAAAAAATTGTCTTTGAAAAACATGATTTTTTAAGACCCATACTTTAGAAACATATTTGAACTAATTATTTTGTTGGTGCTAGTTTTCAATAAGAAAAGGTCTAATCTTTTCATGCAGATATAATGGCCCTCGCCAGGTAAGACGGTGAAAAATGCCCCCATTCCAATCGGACTAATTTTTTTTCTGAAAATACCTCATAGTATGGACAACTTCTCAGCCAATTTTCAGCTCAAAAATATGACGCATTTTTTAGTAAAAAATTAAAGTTTTTTTCTTTTTAAATTGATTATTTCCTGAATATATTTGATAAATCCAAAAAACTGCGCATGAGTTTTTAGATATCATTGAGTAGTATTCTTAGAAAAATCCGCTCCTATATCTGATCGAGCGATCATTAGTAAAAATGCGATTTTATTTTTCAAAAAAAAATTTCATGCAAAAATCGCTTGGTACAACTTAGGTTTTTGTCTTTACGTGTTCCTCTATTATCAATCTATAATATACATTTTTTTCAGATTTTTTAAAATATTGGATGATAGCTAAAAAAAATAATTCTTAAAGCCTGATTTTTTGCTCTAAAATCCATAGATTTAGAAATAGCATGCCCATCGATTGCGCAATCCCGTACAACGCAATGATGCGTGATGAATCCACCTTTCGTCGTTTTCGCAATGCATCACAGGAATGGTTCACAAAAATGGTTTTTCCGAAGAGTTACATACGATAAAAACTGCATTTTTAACTTGCTTCTTTTATGAACATATACCTCATGCCTTACAGAAATTATCAATACGCATGCAGCTATAAAACTATGCTAGCGAAACTTGTAAAAAGTTTTAATTAGTTAATATTGAATATATATTTTTATTAGTCGAATTATCTCATGGTGCCATCTGGTGGCGTATGGCATGCCATGTGCTAGAGCTCGCGAACTGCCTTATGGGATACTGGTTAACAAATGGCTTCACCTTTCCCCCTAGAGGCAGATCAGCTACTTTCTAAATCTATGCTAAAATAGTTTAGTCCGAAATAAATTCTCCCAGATTGAATTTCCCCGCCTCTGATAGGAGTGCCATCTGCCGAGTAAGTAGTGCGAAAAGTCAGGTTTTAAGAATATTTTATTTTTTTAAACTATCGTCCAATAATTTAAAAAATCTGAAAAAAATAAATATTATAGATTGATAATAGAGGAATATGTCGAGATAAAATCCTAAGTTGTACCAAACGATTTTGGCATGAAATGTTTTTTTTGAAAAATAAAATTGCATTTTTAACAATGATCGCTCGATCAGATTTATGAGCGGATTTTTCTGAAAATACTACTCAATGATATCTAAAAACTCATGCGCAGTTTTTTGGATTTATCAAATATATTCAGAGAATAATCAATTTAAAAAGAAAAAAACTTTAATTTTTTACTCAAAAATGCGTCATATTTTTGAGCTGAAAATTGGCTGAGAAGTTGTCCATACTATTAGGTATTTTCAGAAAAAAAATTAGCCCGATTGGAATGGGGGCATTTTTCACCGTCTTATCTGGCGAGGGCCTTTTTTCATAATTATTTTTTAAAAATGATTTTAAAGGTATATCGATTTATCCCCCAGTTTACTGGGGTAATTCTTGGTCACTGGGGTAATTCTGGGTCAGTGATATTTTTTAATTCTTCATGTGTTTTTAGCTAAGTGGTATACGTCATTTTGAAGCAAAAAATCAGATTAGGCTGCATTCCAAATTTCATTAAAAAATCGAATTAGAAGTTTATTTCAAATTTAAATAACAAAAAAATTAATCTACATTGAAATAACATGCAAATTCCATTGTTATCCAATATTTTGACTGTCGCCATTTCGTTAAACTTACGAGAAACTTTCGAGATAATTCCAACTGTAAATTAATTTAACAAACGATAAATAACTGAATTTTCGGAAGAATGTAAAAGGGAAATTGTGGCATTATCTATTAAAAAAGATTACATCATTATTCTTCGAGCTTAAAACGGATTTAGCAAACGATAAAGTCTAATTGTTTTCAGAGAAAGAATATTAATAAAAAGTTATTTTAGGCGTTTAAAAGTTTGCTTTAAATTATATTTTAACTGCAACCAAAAATTAATTTACTTTTGACGTGCGTTACTTCAAAAAACAGGGTGACCCATATTTACCCCATGTGTGACCCATAATTGCCCAAATCCAGGTCACTCAATAATTATAATAAAATTAATAATAATGAAATTTTAGGTAAAGTTATTATTTCAAAAATTTATTAATTATTTTAGCCTACTCCATACCAAATTAGAACTTTTTATCTTTCATACTTTAGAAAAAAAGGATGTTGTTGTATTCTGACCCATAATTCCCCCATATGACCCTAATACCTAAAAAATTGAAAAATAACCCAAATCGTTCATTTATTTTACTGTGTGTAATAAGTTTGGAATAAGTATGTTAGTGCGTAATATTTTAATTACAGATTAATAAAAGTCTAATAGAATCGGTACAAAAAAGAAATAGTAGATACTTTTTCTGTCTTATTTTGTATTTATATTTGAAAACATCCAAGTTAATTCACTTAACGGTGTAAAATATCTTTAAATATTGCAGATTTAGTTATTAAATAGAAGTTAGGGTGGGCCGAAAAAAACTTTTTATTTTATTTCGGATCGCTATAGTGCGGAAAAGTTGCCATTGGCAAAGGCATGAAAAATGCACTAATTATTATTTTTTTATTACTATATCTTCCGTTCGCGCAATGCCATCAAAGTTGGGGAAAATTGTCAAAAATCGTAATTTTTCATAATTTTTTTAAACACGATCTATGATTTTAATTGCTTTTCTATATCATGTTGCATGATTAAAATTTACAAAAAGTTAAAACTTTGAAATTTAGCGAAAAATACGAATTTTCCTAATTTTATACTACGTTGAGTGGCCAGAAGATCTGAAGATCTGACAAATGTGTAATTACTTATTATTATGTATAATATAGTATTTATTATTAATAAGTGCTATAATTTTTGGATTTTACATACTTTGAGTAGTTAATTCATGATATAAGAACGTAATTGAAAACATCTGCCTTTTTTAAAAAAATTATAAAAAATTACGGTTTTTAACAATTTCTCGCCAACTTTGAAGGCATTGCGCGAACGGAAGATATGGTAATAAAAAAAAATAATTAGTGCATTTTTCATGTCTTTACCAATGGCAACTTTTCCGCACTATAGCGATCCGAAGTAAAATAAAAAGTTTTTTTCGGCCCACCCTAATAGAAGTATTTCGGACTAACTCGTATACTATTTAGAGTGAACAATATGTATGGATTACAGAAGATATCATATGTTCCAATTATTTTAATATCTGGTTCTAAATATATTTCGTTTCAATTCTCAATATTCATGACCGAATTTAATTTATCGCATCAAAATATATTTTCTCGAATAGAGGGCCTTCGATATAAAAACTACTTTAAACGTTGCTTTATTAATTGAAGTTGTGTTATAGGAAACAGAAAGCAAGCAGATATTTTGAAAACCTGTCATGTCAAGTGTCTGTATAGATTAATCGGCTTTTTGAAGTTAAGTATTTAACTCTTACGCGAGTCCAATCTGACGGCGAGTAAAATGAAAAACCATTTCATTGTGTCCTAAAATTATCATGAAGCACATTAAATAAAGAGCAAGTGGAACGGCCACGCCTAAGGTGACGTCACACCTACGTCAAAATTTGACATGTATCCCTCAAAACACTCGGCAGCTAATTCGTCAAATTATAACGATCATGCCAGTGGTGACGTCACTGACATTGGCTTCAACTCATCACATAAGCCACAGCCACGCTCGCCCCATTCTAGTCGTCCTTACCTGCATTAGACGTTTTTTTGTGCAACTGCGTAGAAATCGATTGCTGCATTTGCTAACTCTAATGAACGACACGAACGGGGTGGAACCGTACAGCAATTTAAGGGCTGAAGTCGGCAAGAGTCAATGTGTATTTTTGGTGTGAAGTTATTGTAACCTAAAGCTAAAGAACTGCTACCCTACATTGAATAGATTATCCCTGTTTATATGGTACTAGTATTATTTTCCCCCTAGAAATTTATGAAAAAAGAACTATATTTTTTTACCACTTTTTTCACTTTAGAAAATGCTTTAAATATTTTTTATCATTTTGCAGGAGTGTGTAAAGAGGCCCTTCTCATTTAAAAGAGATGCCTTAGGCATTGTGCAAAAAAAAAAAGATTTATTTTATAACTGTGACCACGGTTCGTCGATTTTGAGGCTATATGTGAGCATTTCAGAATTTTTTTTTCTTAGAAAATGTATGCAAAAAAAATTAATGCTCAGAAAGCTCTTATTAGTCCGGTCAAAATAGACCAGAAAAAAGGACAAAAATTGGTATACAGCTAAATATTTGTATAGGGGCCTTAAGTAAACTAAACTAAGTAAACTATTATGGATAAAATACAAAAAGTCATTACAGATCCCATGCCTGCTAGAAAATTATTCAAGGTCCAAATATGTTAATCTGCAGGTACATGAAAAATGAATTAAATAGGCAATGCAAGATATCATTTATGGTTTTAAACATTTTTATAAATTTTAAAAGCTTTAAAATAAATACCGCAGGGTTCCATTTTTAATTGCTTACACCCTTTTGAATTTAACTAGCTGAAAATTAATTATTCTAAATAAGAACAACACTGACATGTAATGTATCTTTTTATATGTTTTGATGACTCTAAACGCGTTTTATACAACTAAAAATACATTCTTATTTAATCTTACTTAAGCTGAATAAATTCAACACTGAAATATAAGGTATCTTTTAGATGTTTTGATGTTGTAATAAGTTTTGATTACTCTAAACACGTTTTGGGCATCTAAAAATACATTTAGGGACTTATAAATTAAAATAATTATTTTAATAATGGTGCTTTATTATTCGCGTGGTTCACAGAAAAAAATATATAAAATGAATAAAATAGGCATGTTTTATATAGTTTTTTCTGTTTTTGATTTCTTGGAAAAATTTTTGTAACTATTGAAAAGTTTCAATTCTCAATGTTCATGACCGAATTTAATTTATTGTAACAAAATATATTTTCACGAATAGAGGCTTTTTGGTGTAAAAATACTTTAAAAGTTGCTTGCTTAATTGAAGTTATGTTATAGGAAACAGAAAGGAAGCAAATATATTGAAAATCTGCCAAGTAAAGTATTAGTATAGATTATTAGGCTTTTTCAAGAGTACCTAACACTCACCGAGTCCAATATATAGGCAAGTAAAATAAAAAACCATTTCATTGTGTCCTGAAATTATCATGAAGTACATTAAGTAAAGAACAAGTGGAACGGTCACGAGTACGGTGACGTCACACCTACTTCAAAATGTTTCATGTATCCCTCAAAACACCAGGCAGCTAATTCTTCAAAATTAAATTCATGCGAATGGTCACAGACGTTGGCTTCTACCCATCAAAAAAAAAACCGGCACTCGCCCCATTCCAGTCGTCCATACCTGCAATAGACGTTTTCGTGTACCTGCGCAAAAATCGATTGCTGCAATTGCTAACTCTAATGAACGATACGAACAAGGTGGAACCGTAACGTAATTGAAGGGCTCAAATCGGCAATAGTTATAATGTATTTATGGTGTGAAGTTAATGTAACCAAACCTAAAGAACTGTCACCCAACATTGAATAGATTATCCCTGTTTATATGGTTCTAGTATTATTATTTTCCCTATAAATTTATGGAAAAACTATTTTATTACCACTTTTTTAACTTTAGAAATTGCTGTAAATATTTTTTTGGTATTCTTATAAGAGAATGTTTAAATCCATTTCTTACATTTGAAAAAACGATGCAGACATTGTGCAAAAGATGAGTAAGATTTAATTTCCTCCTGGGAGTGACCGCGATCAATCGATTTTGAGGCTGTCTGTGAGCATTTCACTATTTTTTTTTTGATAAAGTATGCAAAGAAATTAATACTCAGAAAGCTTTTATTAGACTGGTTAAAATAGACCAAAAAAAGGAACAAAATTGGCAGACGGCTAAATATTTGTATAGGCCATTGGTAAACTATTATAAGGAAATATATCAAAAGACCACACCGATCCCATGCCTGCTAAAAAAAATTATTCAAGGTGAAATTATGTTAACTGGTAATTGAAAAATGAATAAATTAGGCATGCAAGATACCATTTTTGATGGTTTATACATTGTTATAAATTTTAAAAGCTTTAAAATTAATGTACCAGGGTTCCATTTTTATACTATTCCTCTATTTGTTTGCTACTATTCCATTAACAGAAATGTTGTAGTACCACAATAATTGTTCAAAATTTCAAGATTTAAAATGTTCATTTGCAAGCCTTTTCATATTGTAAGCCAATTCATATTGTAAGCCTTTTTTTTTCAAAATATTTTCTTACATTATAAAAAGCATTTTTTTTTATCTGATTATACAGTGCGAACTACAGGGTGTCCTAAAATGGACTACCTGTTTTTTAAAAGTTAATAAAAAATAAATGGATTGAGATATTCCCATAATTCTTGCAGAAAACAAATGAGACATGTATGGAATTTTATATGGATCACTTTATTATTTTAGTTATGTTTATTATGCAACAATCACCCAAAAGTTAAGTTAAAGGGGAACTGGACTTTATAGCGACCTTTAAAATGTCTGGCAAAAGTTTCGGCTGGCTGAAAGTGTCTGGCAGTTTGAAAATTGACATTTAATAATATTTTCTTATACATATGTAAAAATAGGCACTAAGAACGTGAGATAATAAACTTGTATTTTCCCTACCTTTTCTCCCGGTACCTGTAAATTGGTAATCTCTCCATTCTATCGGAAATGCATACACTAAATGTACATGAAAACATTGCCTAACATATTTCATAACTGTCCCATTCTAGTCGTCCATACCAGGATTCGACGTTTTCGTGCAACTGCGGTGAAGTCGACTGCTACAGTTTCCAACTCTAGTGAACGATACGAACGGGGCAGAACCGTACCGTAATTGAAGGGCTGAAGTCGGCAATATTCAGTAAGTATTTTTGGTGTGAAGTTATTGTAACCAAACCTAAAGAACTGCTACCCTACTTTGAATATATTATATCTGTTAATATGCTACTAATATTATTTTTTTAAAGAAATTTATGAAAAAACCATTTGTTGTTACCACTTTTTTAACTTAAGAAAATGCTCCAAACATTTTTTTATCATTATCACTTGTAATAAGAAGTTTTTTATAGTCCATTTTTTAAAAAGGTGCTTTAGGTACCGTGTAAAAGAAGAGTAAGATTTAATTTACGATTCTGACCACGGTTTGTCGAGTTTAAGGCTAAGCGAGCTTTTCAGCATTAGTTTGTCTTAGAAAGCTATGATTAGTCCGGCCAAAATAGACCGAAAATTCGTATACAGCTAAATATTGGTAAAGGCCTTTAGATTACTATTATAAGTAAAATATCAAAAGTTCCCACTGATCTCATTACTGCCAAAAAATTATTTATGGTCAAAATATGTTAATTACCTTTTACATGAAAAATGGAATTAAATAGGCATGCAAGATATCATATTTTACCTACCTTTTTCTCTCATTTCCTGTAAATTAGCCATCTGTCCACTCTATCGGAAATGCACACTTTAAATGTATATGAAAACACATTGCCTAATCCAATATATTTCATAACTGTGAAAATAACAAAGGTCTGAACTCTTAGACTATAAGAATAGGTTGTTTGAGAACGAAAAGTGTTTTAGTAATGAGTGGATATTTTTTTTACGGCAGCATATTTTGAATATATATTAGCGTAAAGTTAAAATTGATATAGATGATTTATTTATCTGATAAAAAATGTATTTTTGGCTATATAAATGCTTCACGTGTGCAATACAATAAACTAAAAATTGCTCGACCATGAGTCATGATTCTAACGATATACATAAAAAATATTTGATTTTAGACGCTAAAATTGGAACACAACTTTCTCTTCTCTGTTTCTCAAAACAATCACCATCTAATCAAATAAATATTTCAACACCCTTCTCTCTCGAGAAAAATCAAATCTGGCTTAGTAATCGAATATTACGATCCGTTTTATACTAAACACAACTTTTCATTTCGTTCCCTTGCCTCCTTTTATTTGTGTGTGATTTCTTCTTGCTTTTATTTTATATGTGCTCGTCTTTTAATGTCGACTCTGAAATGCAATAAGAATTTTGTTTCTACGTGCGAACAATAGCATGTAGCGAATGCCTGTAATGCATTTTTTTGGTAGGAACGACTCCCGATCTTTCCTTACAACTCCCCGTAGTCGTACTATTTCCGTAAAAGACCTAGACAAAGCGTCGCGAGGTGTTTCAGGAGAAGGAATTTTATCTAAATTCCGGAATTTCTCTGGAGAAGGCTCTCCGGATATTATCCGTGTGTTATGTCGGAGTATATCTTCCAAAATATTCAGGTGATCGGGAGCCCTTAGTAAAGCAGTAAATAATCCCATTGTCGTGTCTTCTGTTGTCGCACAAATAGGTCGGGATATTGCTGCCATTGCATTCTTAGCTCGTCTTACATTTTTGTTTGAAAGTAATATGAAAAGGGAATAAAACAGTTTGAAGTAAAATCTCTTTTAAAGGTTATAGAGCTGATGATATCGACAAGTTTTCTTACAAAAAATCTGGAATCTAGCTTCCTGACGTATGCTGAATCATAGAACCGTCTACAAAATGTCACCTTTTCAAGAAGCGCACCACATTTTTATAATTTCATAAACTTTAATATAATATTAAATCTTAAAACAAGAATTGAATGGTATTTGTGAGAAACTTTTATTAAACTACTCGAAAGAGTAGTAAAACTATTCGCCAGTGGAAGTAAAGTCCATTAGATAGGTGAGGGTGTCAGTGAGTATCGTGACTTTGAAACGCGGTCAAGTAGTGCTGTTAATTTCTGAGCTGTACACTGGGAAAAACGCTCCACCCCTCGTTACTCGGCTGCTAACATCAGAGGATTTTCTACCCCTCCGCTTCCTTCTTTTTTTTAATGACCATTTCACAAATGCTTGATAAAACCATCACTATCCCTTTTGCAGACGACACCGCCCTCATCGCAAAGGGCAGCCCCGGATGCAACAAATTGAAATTACCAAAACACATCTACCTAATTGAAAACTGGCTCATTTATTGGAAAGTTCAACTAAATATTGATAAAACCGAGGCCATTTACTTCTCCAAAAGCAAGACAAAATCAAATGAAATCAACCTCTACGGTCAAGCTATCAGAGACGCACCTGGTCCTTGTCAAGCTCCGGTCCAAGTCACATAACCTCTTGTCAAGCTATGTGAAATACCTCGGTGTCATGTTTGACTCGAAACTAACCTGAAAAGAACACATTAATTATATTAGAAAGAAATTCTTTAAATGTAGATACGCTCTCTACCAACTCATCGGATGGAACAGTACACTCTCAATCTACAATAAAATTCCAGTCAACAAATATTACCTACGCCCCATCAAAGACTACGCCGCCCCTGCATGGCTTTTCTCAGCTAAAACTAACTTTAACAACATACAAGTCCTTGAAAATGATTTGTTTAGATACATCACAAAAGCAAGATGTGGTTAATGAGAAATGAAGACATTCATTTTACACTTGACATCCAAAGTTCAAAACTTATACTTAAAAGCTTGTTTTTAATTTTTCACATCTATTGAAGACCATCCGAACACCGAAATACAAAAAATGCAGGACTATGATGCAAACATGCCTGAAATATGCAGTGACAAAACATAACGTTTTGGTTCATTTCCTTATACCATAAAGTGTTAAGAATGATTTAAAATCGCAGTATGACTTGAATCACTTGAACACCAATTTATCATTTTTGAAACCCCTTTCTGATGACAAACAGAAAATTTGAAATCGATTTTTTTTATGAAATACAAACCATTCCACGATTCCATGCAATTGAGAATTAACTGCGCGCATAAAATGCCTATTGTCATCTTATTCTCTTGGAAGGAATACTCAAGGGAACTGTCGAAATTTATAGCCTGCGCAAGGTAAGAAGACAATATGTATGCATAAGATTATTAAAAAAACGGTATCCGCACGCGAATATTCCGAAATGTGTGACCCTGCATCCCAAGTAAGAAAGATACGTGACGCGAAATTTCTTTGCCTGCTTTACTTTAATCTGATAAAGAATTGCTGTATGCTTTCTTTGTGTTTTAGAGGGGATTAAATGAAACATTTCCAAAACTTCTTGTGAAATGCATTAGTGAAATGTTAGGCATTCTTCAGTAGAAAGGTTTTTTTTTTCAATTAGTTTATGGAAAATATTTAGTGGCGGACTTACAAAATATAGCTCGTATATTATTACTCACATACATAAGTTTTTTTTTGCTGTTGAAATGTTTTAAAAAACTTTTTTCTTGGCGATACTTACATAAAACATTCAAATTCGTCGATTATTTCACCCTTTTGTTAAACGGGCAGATAGATTTAAAGTCTCTGGAGAAATAAATTTAGTTTTCACAAAGAGGCTTATTTTTAAACCAGATGGTTTTATATAATTAATTACTAATTGAATATTATATACTGAGAGAAAAGAGAAAATATGTATGCCTATTTTAGGTATAATTTTTCGTTAAAAGATAAAAGACGTTTTTTTTTTTTGTTTCTTCAGTTTTAGAGTGCCCATTAGTACCTGAATCTTGCGAATCTCAACATTTTCCGATTTAACACACTTATCACATCACTGCTTTATTGATTTATTTGTTACTCTTCTAAAAATTGGGCAAAATTAATTTATCAAAGCCATCACACTTATATTTCGAGAAAATGATTTTTCTCATTTTTCTTCTCCTTTTCATTATTATATAGTACTTGTGAAAATAAAGGGCTTCAAAACTAATATATACTAATATCTTTGCAAAAAAAAAATTGATTTTTTTTAAATGGTCTTGATTCACTATTTCAGTTCAACAACTATATTATATACAATTGCATAGCATATGAAAGGCAAGAGTAAAATATAAAATTCAAATTGCTGGAAACAATCGGTCAGTTAACTTTCGACACATCTCGAGGAAATAAAAATCAACATTTTGTTTATTGTATGGAGTGAAATTAAGAGTAAAACTGCTTCAAATTTTTACCTACAAATTTCGAGCAATTCGGCTTTTTGGAACTGGAGTAAACAAAGAAAAAATAAAAAAACGAAATCAAGAGAACATCAGTATTCGTTTCATTTCGTGCAGTGGTTTGACAAGCATGCAATTAATAATATCTTACTCGAAGCTTCTTGAATTTGCATCCACTATATTTTAAATGCCTTTTAAATAAAAATTGTGGTTATTTATTTGATATATTGAAGATATTGAAAGCTAACAAAAAGTACTATTCCCTATCTATTTATTTTTTAATTACATTCTTCTATATAAAAAACAGGTCAAGTCCATGGGAAGGTGTATATGGAAGATTCTTTTTCCACTTAAATGCTCACACTAAAAATAGCAACGGAAATTAACCAATGAAATGAAATGCTTTCCACATTATCGATTCAAATATAATTACTTTGGTATCATCCATTTTTTTTAAAACTTGCATCTTTTCAGTTAACACCTCTTTACATTAATCAGCACATTACAAAGGTGCGTTTGTCGATTTCTCTGTGACCACCTTTCAGTAATGCTATACATTATTGCCTTCAATTCACCCAATTCCTGGACGAAATTTCTGCGGATGTGCGCTTCCAACGGCTGCTTCCTCATTATTTACATGGCTCGGATCCAGAAACTGTGTCTGTGCTTCAATCTCAAAGGCGCAGCTGGGTCTTCGGATCCTTCGATTCATTATATTTATTTTTTTTATCTCTGGTTTCGTATTCAAGCAAGACTCATTTAAGATCTCATTCTGGGATCGATCTCTGGTTGCTCGAGCAATGGTGTTGCGATGATTCTTTTATCAGGCATTGCTCAGTGCTTTTTAGGCGTCAATTGGGTCGTTACCGGTGTTGTGTGTCCATGGGGAGGTTTTGTTAGGTTGTACAAAGTAATCTCTGATTGGCGCAATAAAGCTATAACTAGTTCTTCGCTGGTTTATAGAAAAGTGGCTTTAAAATAAGATATACAGATCAGCCAGTGAAGGCCTCTAGATGTTGAACAATCCACACACCTGATTGCTCCTCAATTTTCTCTTACAAAAAAATTTCCATAGTTTATTGATTTTAAAGATAATCTTAAATTGCATCAATCTGCTTTAATTTCAGTCTCTCTAAATATTGTTAGACTCTCACTTGCTACGATTTCATTACACAAACGAGGAACAAATGTTTATTTACCTAGTGTAAGCAGTTTTTTCAATATTTTTTCTTTCATTCCAAAAAGCAATTTTTTATTTGATTATACAGTGCCAACTAGGCTTTTTACTTGTAAAATGTTTTGGGTTTTGATGCATAAGCGGAAAATTAGCGAAGTGTAGCCTAATTTTCCTCTAATTAACGACCTCTCAGAATTACAAATCTAGCGTAGAAAAATTATGCAAGCTAAATGTTTTGTGAGGTGAAATGTTTTGTCAAAAGCGAAATATGGTTAACAGATTCTTGATCTTAAACTAAAGTAATCGAAAAAAATTATGTTGTCATTGTTTGCGGCTATTAAGTTATTTGTAATTGAGAAAAATTTTTTTGTAATCAGCTAAAAAAACTTTGTAAATAACGCAGAATATTTGTACATTATGAAAGTATGTTCTTACATTATTAAAGTATGTTCTTACATTATTAAATTGTTCGTAAGAGATTGGAATTTTTGGTATGCATAATTTTGTAAACTTTATTTATATAATAATAATATTTATATTTATTTAAAACTTAATATTTATTTTCAAATTAAACGCAGCTTTAGTGTTTCATTGTAAAAGTACATTTTATTACATATTTATAAAATTGGCTATTCATATATTTCAGAAAAGACTGTTTAAGTTTATTAATAGCAACAAAAGGTTTCAATGCACAATACATAATCAAATGCGAAGTATTTGTTTTATCTTTCAAATGCATTTTTTTGAGTTCATTTAGTTGCACACAAACATATATTTTGAAACGAAAAATGCTTTAATATGTTTTTAAAGTGCTTAAAAAGTAGATATTTTTTGTTCTATTTTTTATTTTTTGAATATTGCAAAATTGTAATATTTATATTGAGTTTTATAGTTCTCTTTGAATAGTTAATTTACTAAAAAGTGTTTCACACATGTAATGCAACGTTTTTTACCAATGAACTTTTTTTTAATTATAACAACGGTTTAGGTACTGTAAACAAACGCTTTATTCTGTTTTCCTTTCCATAGCTAAAATATATCCATTACCGAAAAAAATTAATTCATTCAATTTTCTCAACAAAATAAATATTGCATACATTTCATTTTTAATTTCAAATTTGGGAAAAAAATACATTCAATCATTATAATAGATTGTTAAATAGAATTTAATATTTGTAAAATTTTTCGATTACACAATTAGACACGCTAAAATGAAATAATTGTAACAAAGAAATATTATAAATGAAAAAATACTTTCGATAAATGAAATGATAAATGGCTTTCACGTATATTTTAAAGGTATTTCAGTAAAAATCGATTTTATCCGAGAATTTCTACAATATTCTTATTGATAACTTTTCCTAAACATTTTTGATGCCAGCATCAAATGACTTTTCTGGGTAACAAATTATATATGAGATTTTTTGTCTCAAAACCATGTAATACATAAAAAAAATTGGAAAATAACACCAAATCGTTTATTTATTTTACTGTGTAATGAGTTCATAAAAAATTAATAAACGTCGAATAGAATATGTATAAAATATAAATAGTAGACACTTTTTCAGTTTTATTTTGCAAATATATTTAAAACATCAAAGTTATTTCACTTAATGATGTAAAATATCTTAAAATAATGCAGTTACCAAATAGAAATGCATCGGAATAACTCGTAAACTATGTGAAGTATTTCTATAAATTTATAAGCTTTTTGAAGTTAAGTACTTAACACTCACCGAGTCCAATATAAAGGCGAGTAAAATGAAAAACCATTTCATTGTGTCCTAAAATTATCATGAAGCACATTAAATAAAGAGCAAGTGGAACGGCCACGCCTGCGGTGACGTCACACCTACGTCAAAATTTGTAATGTATCCCTCAAAACAACCGGCAGCTAATTCGCCAAAATTATAACGATCATTCCAGTGGTGACGTCAGTGACATTGGCTTCTACCCATCACATAAACCACGCTCGCCCCATTCTAGTCGTCCATATCTGCAATAGACATTTTTGTGAAACTGCGGTGAAGTCGATTGCTACAGTTGCCAACTCTAATGGCCGATACGAACGGGGTGGAAACGTACCGTAATTGAAAGGCCGAAGTCGGCAATAGTCAATGTGTATTTTTGATGTAAAATTAACGTAAACAAACCTAAAGAACTGCTACCCTACATTGAATAGATTATCCCTGTTTATATGGTTCGTAGTATTATTTTTTCCTTAGAAATTTATGTAAAATAAAAAAAAATTGTTACCACTTTTTTTACTTTAAAAATTGCTTTAAAATTTGTTTTTATCATTTTTATACAATTGGGTGGGGAGTCGTCCTGTATTTAAAAAAGATGCCTTAGGCATTGTGCAAATAAAGAGTAAGAACTAATTTGTGACTGGCGATTTTGAGGCTACCTGTGAGCATTTCAGTATTTTTTTTCTTAGAAAATGTTTGTAAAGAAATTAATACTCAGAAAGCTCTTATTAGTCCGGTCAAAATAGACCATAAAAAATTACCAAAGTTGGTATGCAGGTAAATATTTGTATAGGGGCTTTTTTGGTAAAGTACTGGGTGAGTATAAAGAAACTTTGCGCTCGAGATTCTGTGAATGTCATCACTGTGGGACTCACAGCAACGGTTTCAGTGACAGAAACTCGAAAATTTCAAATGACAAGGCCTACTATTTCCTTAACAGCAAATTGTAAATAAAAATGCCTTAAACAGGAAATTTACTGAGTGCGCACCTCAGTCATATGCAAATATACTTCGTGTGCACAGATCGTGTTTTGTTAGTGGTTTAAAGCATTTTTTTTTCGATAAACAGTTACACCATATACTTAATCAGCGCCATCTGATGGAAGGTCTTAAATTGTTTTTTTTAATAACACGTCGGTTTTTAGACATATCGGTGCCGTTCCAACGCTATTTAAGGTTTTCGCATGCTCTGAACATTTTGAGACTGGAAAAAATTGGCGTTACCGTTCGAAATTTTCGAGTTTCTGTCACTATAACCGTAACTGTGAGCCCCACTGTAGGGAAATTCACAGAATCTCGAGCGCATTCCTCCAACTAACTATATTTGAAATCTCATCTCGACCGGTAAAACGGACTCTAGAAGCGCAGATGTTGGAAAAGTTTCTTTATAATCACCCTGTATTTCTGCTCTTCAATTACAGAATGAATTCCTTGCAGAACCTTCTTAGCATCTTCTAAGGAGGAACTTTTTGCAACTGCTGTTTGAAGAGTTAAAAATTCAATACCAATTTCTTTGGCAGCTGCTGCGATACTCAATTGACCTTCTTCAATTTTGAAAAAAATTCTTCATCAAACTTTTTCCCAAACAACTCAGTATCTTTTTTCTTTTATAATTTCTAGGCAGGATGAAATGTTTTGAAAAGTTTTAGTTTGAAATTATTTAATAAAAACTATTCAATACCACATGAAATAAATCCAATAATAAATCAGCATGTGAGAAACAGGCTAAAGATAAAAATAACATTATAAACATTTCAAAGTAAAGATAATGGTTACAATTAAAAGATAATTTAATGTTAAAGCAAATACAAATATTATTTACACAGAAAAAATATAAGAAAAAAACCCGAAAAATCAAAAAATATTACGGACCAAGAATTACCCCAGTTAACTGAGGGATAAATGACTATACTTTTTAAATCATTTTTGAAAATTATTAATGGAAACATTTATATTTGAATGAAAAGCTAAAACCATTTCCTATTGGAAAATAGCACCAACAAAATAGTTTGTTCAAATATGTTTCTCCAGTTTAGATCGTAAAAAAAATCCTGTTTTTCAAAGACAATCTGTTTTGAAGATGTTTTTATAGTAGTTTAAAAAGTATTTTTTCCCTATTATTTGCTGCAGATTTACATTGTTTTTGAACTTGATATAAGAAAATAGGATTATAGTCCTGCAGACAAGTTTTGGCACAGACGCAATTCATGAAAAAATCGTCAATGATACAATTTTTCAGTAGTTTTTTTTTTCAAATATATATTCTTAGGCAGCATGAAAAATAAGAGGGTAAAAATTTTTCCAAAAAACGTAAGTAAATTTGACTTCCCATACTGACTTGGCATAATTTATTTGATTTGTAAAAACCATTTTTCATTCTTAAAATTTAGTGACCAATATATCTCCATGTGACTCTAATCACTGATAAAAAAAATTTTGACTTATGGCAAAGAAATCATTACTAAGTTGGAAAAATAACATAAGATAATATTAAAAAAATAATATTAAAAATTCGGCCGGATCCAATAAATGCAATTATTAGCTGTACAATATTATATCAAATTTTTGGTCAGCAAGTTTTAATTATTTATTTATTCCAACCGAGCAACAAAGAGGACAAAAATGAATTCATAAATATCCCAATCTTAAATTTTAATAGGTTCTTCTGCATTTATTTAATCCGAAAATGTAAGCATTTCCACGATGTTACCCCTCTTTTAACCCATAAGGTACACTGTTAAAAAAATCACAGTAAAATTACGGGCTGGGGGCGGCAGCAGAGTTTCCAACCATGCACCGTTAAAATACACTCATGCCCATAATTTCCTGTAGAACGTAATTTAACAAGGCAAAGTAGTACAGTAACATCTGTGAAATTACGGTCCTTGAATGTAAAATTACAGTCTGCTTAAGGGGTCATAGGAGTCTTAAAAATGTGCAAAGAAGGTACTACAAAGTTTAGTTTGATCTTTCATGTAATTTTTTAACTACTGGATTTTTTTTTTATTTTAAAATAAAATATAATTTTTAAAACTGTTATTACTTTAAATGACTACTGCGAAATAAATCTAACAAAATAAATTATTAATAAACTATAAATAAAATTGGAATAAGGAATATATTTTAAACTATTTTAAATGTAATACCACTTTTTTAATTATCGATATTTTAATACATTTTCTTTAGATTTGTTTTAAAACCGTATTTGCTTGATGACTTCCGATGTATCTTGTATCGGGACGGAAGCATATGCTCTGTCCCGAGGGTCTTTAAGCATTTATCGGGGATAAACCCAGTGTGAACGGAGGGTCTCTTTTCTGTGGTCAACCTTGTAAGCTGTTTTGGAGAAAGGCATAAAAATGCATTGAAAGTAGTATAACATGGTTTCATTCAATTGGAGACGATGAGGTATCACCAGTTAGCATTATTGTGAATTGTCCTTGTCATTTTTGCTGGTCAATGGTAGGGTCATAATTGGATCAACTCTCGGATGTGTTCGTAATTGATGTTTCCATAGCTTGGAAGTGATCGTGGTCCTGTGCGAGAATGCATGAGTCGATATTTGTAACAGAATCTGTCACTCAACCCATTAAGACCTGCCATCAGATATGGCTGATTTAAGTTTATGAGACTACATTTTAGAGTTTTATATAAAAAAAATGCTTTAAACAGCATCAAAAACAAGCAACTCCTCAAACATAAAGTAAGTTTTCATACAAATTACGAATGGTACAAATCAGCTGCTTCAGTATCGATATTTTTGTAAAACCTTTAACTTTGTCTTTAATATCCTCAAGATCGTGCGAGGCCGGTCAGAAAGGGTTATAAGAAAATTCTGAAGTTAGTTTATTTTAAAGAGTATCTAAGATTGTATTAATCTGCCTTAATTTCAGTCTCCTTGAAAATTGTTAGACTCGATTTTGCTACTATTCCATTAACAGAAATGTTTTAATACCGCAATAATTGTTCATAATTTCAAGATTTAAAAAGTTCATATAAATATTGTAAGCCTTTTTTTTTTCAAAATATTTTCTTACATTATAAAAACCAATTTTTTTTATCTGATTATACAGTGCGAACTACAGGGTGTCACAAAATGGACTCCCTGTTTTTAAAAGTTAATAAAAAAGAAATTGATAGAGATATTAACATAATTCTTGCAGAAAATGAATGAGACATGTATGGAATTTGATATGGAACACTTTATTATGTTAGTTATGTTTATTACATAATTATAAAACAATCACTCAAAAGTTAAGTTAAAGGTTAACTGAACTTTATAGCGACCTTTAAAATGTCTGGAAAACGTTTAGGCTGGCAGTTTTGAAAGTTGACATTTAATGATATGTTCCATACGTAAAAATAGACACTGGGAACGTGAGATATTAAACTTATATTTTGACTACCTTTTTTCTCCCGGTACCTGTAAATTGGTCATCTCTTCACTCTATCGGAAATCCATACACTAAATGTATATGAAAACATTGCGTAACCCATTTCATAACTGTCCCATCCTAGTCGTCCATACCAGCATTCGACGTTTTCGTGCAACTGATGTGAAGTCGACTGCTACAGTTTCCAACTCTAATGAACGATACGAACGGGACAGAACCGTACCGTAATTGAAGGGCTGAAGTAGGCAATAGTCAGTGTGTATTTTTGGTGTGAAGTCATTGTAACCAAACCTAAAGAACTGCTACCCTACGTTGAATTCATTATATTTAGTTAATATGGTACTAATATTATTGTTTTTCCAAGAAATTTATGAAAAGCCATTTGTTGTTACCACTTTTTTACTTAAGAAAATGCTCTAAATGTTTTTTTTTTTTCCATTCTCGCTTGCAGGAAAATTTTTTGTCTCTATTTTTTTGAAACGGTGCCTTGGGTATCGTGTAAAAGAAGAATAAGATTTAATTTACGATTGGGTGACTACGGTGAGCCTTTCAGCATTAGTTGTCTTAGAAAGCTATGATTAGTCCGGTCAAAATAGACCAAAAAAAACGGACAAAAATTCGTATTCAGTTAAATATTGGTATAGGCCTTTATTAAACCGTTAAAAGTAAAATAGAAAAAATTCCTGCCGATCTCATTACTGGTAAAAAATTATTTACGGTCAAAATATGTTCATTAGCTTTTACATAAAAAATGAATTAATTAGGGATGCAAGATATCATTTTATCATTTTTTACCTACCTTTTCTCCCATTACCTGTAAATTAGTCATTTGTCCACTCTATCGGGAATGCATGCTTTAAATGTATATGAAAACACATTGCATAATTCAATATATTTCATAACTGTGCGAAAATAATATAGGTCTGAACTCTTAGACTATAAGAATAGGTTGCTTGAGAACTACAAGTGTTTTATTAATGAGTGGATATTTTTTTTGCTTGGCACGAAAGCATATTTTGAATATATATCGGCGTAAATTTAAAATTGATACAGATGATTTATTTATCGGATAAAAAATGTATTTTTGGCTATATAATTGCTTCACGTGTGCAATACAAGAAACTGAAAATTGCTCGACCAAGAGTCATGATTCTAACGATATACACTGCTCAAAACAATTAGGGGAATTCATGGTTTAAACCATTTCGCCCCCAATCATTCCATTTGCTTTTATCAGTTTCAGATTTCCTTTCTCACAAAGTTGAACTCGTACTTCTTTATCGTTAGATGGAAGAATCAAGTCTTTTGAAGAATTAAATAATGTTTGTTTTAATTGAATGAAAGTATGAAAAACATGGTGAAATAAAATTCACTCCCAAAAAATTTTATGAAATTAATTGACCCTAAATTCTTTACGCTTGCATTCTACCTAACAGCTATGTGACAAGTATGCGACGAAAAGCGATATCGCATACAAGTCACTAAGATCGCTGCGATGTCACATTTAAAGTCACTTTTTTGTCACATAGAAGTTGAATGTCCGCTTTTGTTACGTATCTGCTACGAACATGGATATCGATGATATCCCAGCAATGTCGCATTTTGACTTGATTGTGACATAACCGACTTCTGCGACCAGTATGTGATTTAGTGATGAATATAATATTACAGCAATGTCACTTTTTGACTTGTATGTGACATAACTGACTTCAGCGATCAGTATGTGATTTAGTGATGAACATAATATTGCAGCAATGTCGCATTGCGACTCATACGTAACCTAGATGACTTTCGCGACGAACTTGATAGCACAGCAATGTCGCATTGTAACTTGTATGTGACTTAGGTGATTTTCGCGACGAGTATATGATTTAGTGTAGAACATGTCACAGCAATGTCACATTGGGACTTTATGAGATCTAAAACAAATTTCTCACGAGGGCGACACAGAATAACTCTGACATGATAAAAAGTAGCTTAAAAGCATCTTCTTTGAAAACAATGCTACAACTTAGAAATTGATAGTACTTTATATCAGAAATAGAGGCATGGGGAAGTTTTCTTTTCGTTATAAGATTAGATTATCTTTAAACATTCGATTCCAGCCTATCGTAGCCTATCGCCATCTTGGTTCTTTTCGATGGAAGGGAAGCCCGAAGTTAGATAAGTATCACTGCGCGAATAGCTGCCCCTTTACTTTCAACAAGAAAGTAGTTCTTTTAGTTCCTTCGTTATTTGAAGCTTAAAAAACGGATATGTAGCAAAATAAGATACAGATTAGAAACAACTTTGTTTGATAAAACTGCTGCTTTTTCTATTCCCTTCCTTCATTTTAATAAACAGTTTTTGCTTTGAAAACTGTGTTGCTTGCTGCTCTGCTGCATCGCACGGGATCACAGGCTTGTCACATTGGGACTAGGGAATTTTGTCACAAGATCATATTGCAGCCATGTTGGAATAGGACAAAAATAGGATATCACATACAAGTCACAACACAATGCCATTGCAATATCACATTGTAATATCACTGGAATATCATATAAAGTCACATTGTGATGGGGATTAAAGAGACATCGCTGTGTTATCACATACATGTCACAATGTAATGTCACTACAATAGCAAATCGCGGCAACTGTGGGATATCCCCATTGTGACTGGGATTTAGATGACATCACTGCAATATCACATGCAAGTCACAATATGATGTCACTGCAAGATCGCATGGTGACATTCTTTTGATATCGCATACAGATCACATTGTGACGGGGATTAAAGCGACATCGCTGTGTTATCACATACACATCGCAATGTAATGTCACTACAAGAGCAAATCGCGACGTCAGTGGGATATCCCCATTGTGACTGGGATTTAGATGACATCACTGCGATATCACATACAAGCCATAATATGTCACTGCAAGATCGCATGGTGACACCCCTTTGATATCGCATACCTGTCACATTGTGACTGCGACTTACACGATATCACTGTGATGTCATATACTTGTCACATCGCGACTGTGACCTAGAGTGACAAAAAATTACGTTGCAGCGACGTAACTGTGACAAACCTGGATGTTAGGGCTTAGAAGTCTAAAATTTGATTTTACCTTTTTTTTACAATTAAAATTTTGAAAAAATTATTGTTATAATTTATTCAAAAGTTATGACTCCAATTTTTTGTCCCTTAAATTTTTGTAAAAAAATTAAGATTTGTTTCCCAGTTTTTTACCATTTCAATCTGGATGCATAAGGAATCTATTTAACAAATTTTAAATTTGCATAATAAAAAATAAGAAGTTGAAACTGGACGGGTAAACAAAAGTACGCACTCCCCTAATTGTTTTGAGCAGTGTATTAAAAAAAATATTTGATTTTCGACGCTAAAATTGGAACACAACTATCTCTTCTCTGTTTCTCAAAACAATCGGCATCTAATCAAATAAATATTTCAACACCCTCCTCTCTCGAGAAAAATCAAATCTCGCTTAGCAATCGAATATTACGATCCGTTTTATACTTAACACAACTTTTCATTTCGTTCCCTTGCCTCCTTTTATTTGTGTGTGATTTCTTCTTGCTTTTATTATATCTGTGCTTGTCTTTTAATGTCGACTCTGAAATGCAATAAGAATTTTGTTTCTACGTGCGAACAATAGCAGGTAGCGAATGCCTGTAATGCATTTTTTCGGTAGGAACGACTCCCGATATTTCCTTACAACTCCCCGGAGACGTACTATTTCCGTAAAAGACCTAGACAAAGCGTCGCGAGGTGTTTCAGGAGAAGGAATTTTATCTAAATTCTGGAATTTTTCTGGAGAAGGCTCTCCGGATATTATCCGTGTGTTATGTCGGAGTATATCTTCCAAAATATTCTGGTGATCGGGAGCCCTTAGTAAAGCGGCAAATAATCCCATTGATATGTCTTCTGTTGTCGCACAAATTGGTCGGGATATTGCCTCCATTGCATTTTTAGCTCGTCTTACATTTTTGTTTGAAAGTAATATGAAAAGGGAATAAAACATTTTGAAGTCAAATCTCTTTTAAAGGTTATAGAGCTGATGATAGCGACAAGTATTCTAACAAAAAATCTGGAATCTAGCTACCTGAGATATGCTGAAATATAGAACCGTCTACAAAATGTCACCTTTTCAAGAAGCGCACCACATTTTTATATAATTTCGTAAACTTTATCTAATATTAAATCTTAGGGAAATTCATTAATGAAGGAATTATCTTATTTCTTTATTTCCTAAGTAAAGTTTTTGAAATTTTTTAGTTTAAGTCTTTCTTTAATTTAAGACATTAAAAAATTTAAACCCTTTTGCCCATTTATCAGTCAAGAGGTCAAATAATCGGTACATCGATTGAATTTTTTTGTCCCCTATTACTTCAAATGTTGTCGATAAAATCTTACAAAAAAATATTGATGTCAAATCGATTTTTTAGGGATGCAGTCGTATAAACGAGACAGTTAAATTTTGTTTTAAAAATTAAGTAACATGCAGTCACAAATAATTACGTTCCTTATCCATTAAGGTGTTAAAAATGAACTTAATTCGCAGTATGACTTGAATCACTGAAACTCCAATTTATCATTTTTGAAATCTGGTGACAAACAGAAAATTTGAAATCGAAAAAATCTTTTTATGAAATGCAAACCATTCCCTGATTAAATGCAATTGAGAATTAACAGTGCGCATAAAATGCCTACTGTCATCTGATTCTCTTGGAAGGAATACTCAAGGGAACTGTCGAAATTTATAGCCTGCGCAAGGTAAGAAGACAATATGTATGCACAAGATTATTAAATAAAAAACGGTATCGGCACACGAATATTCCAAAATGTGTGTGCATCCCTGCAATCCCTGCATCCCAAGTAAGAAAGACACGTAACGCGAAATTTCTTTGCCTGCTTTACTTTAATCTGATAAAGAATTGCTATGTGCTTTCTTTGTGTTTTAGAGCGGATTAAATGAAATATTTCCAAAACTTCTTGTGAAATGCATTAGTGAATTGTAAGGCATTCTCCAGTAGAAAGTTAGGTATTTTAAACAACCGCGTTATTCTGCTTTCTTTTAAGTAGCTAAAATCTAACCATTACCGAAAAATAAAAAAGGGTCTATGAGAAAGGCCCTGGATATAATCGGACAACCCCTCATATTAGAATGGGAGACATCAATTGGCATAAAATAATAGTCTACATAGAAAACAATTACCGTTATTGAGGATGCACCCGTGGAATGCCGGGTTTATAAAGCTAGTTGTTGTAAAATGTTGTATTGTACTTATAATACCCGAACATAACTTAAGATTTCATACATTACTACCTGAAGTGAAGAAAATGTTTTTGTCCAGCTAGATCGGTCAAATACCCCACTGTGCGGCGGTCAGGTGGCGCTGATTTAAAATTATGAGACTAAATTGGGAGTTTTATAAAAAAAACTGCGTTAAACAGCATCAATGCTAGAAACTCCTTAAAAACAAAGTAGTTTTTTATACAAATAACGAATGGTACAAATCAGCTGTTTCGGTATCGATATTTTTGAAGGCCTTGAACATTCTATTGACTAAACGCACGATTGTGCAAGCCCGGCCGGAAAGGATTATAATGGATTGATTTATTAAAATAAATTTAATATGTGTAAAAATTTTCGATTACACAGTTGGACACGCTAAAAAGAAATAAGTATCTCAAAGAAATTTTGTAAATGAAAAAAATACTTTAGCAAAATGAAACTTTAATTATAAATGATTACTTTAACGTATATTTTTAAGGTATTTCAGTAAAATTCGATTTTATACGAGAATTTTTTAGGGATAAACTTTCTTAAAAATTTTTGATGCCAGTATCAAATGACTTTTCTGGATAACAAAGTATATGTAAAATTTTGCGTCTCAAAGCTATGTAGGGTCACATGGGGGAATTCTGGGTCACTCTCTTTCTGGGTTTTAAGAATTAAAAATGGTCACTAAGTTCTAAGAATTAAAAATGGTTTTTACAAAACAAATAAATTATGCAAAGTCATCCTTATACATTCTACTTTCTTATATCAAGATCAAAAACAATGTAACTCTGCAGCAAATAATAGAAAAAAAGTACTTTTTGCACTACTATAAAAACATCTTTAAAAAAAAAATTGTCTTTGAAAAACATGACTTTTTAAGACCCATACTGGAGAAACATATTTGAACTAATTATTTTGTTGGTTCTATTTTTCAATAAGAAAAGGTCTAAGCTTTTCATTCAGATATAAATTTTTTCATAATTATTTTTTTTAAATGATTTTAAAGGTATATCGATTTATCCCCCAGTTTACTGGGGTACACTCTTAAAACAAACACTAATAATTTAACTCAGTCTGAGTGGATTTCACTCCTCCAGACTGGAAAATGCACTTCTCCTTTTGGAGTGGATCGTTTGTGTGTAAAACCTCCGACAGGATCACTCCAAACGAGTGATTTTAACTCAGTCTGAGGAAATATGCATGCCTTTACGGTGTCGAAAATGCACTTCTCCAACTGGAGTGGATTTCACTCTTTTGTTTTAAGAGTGTAATTCTTGGTCACTGGGGTAATTCTGGGTCAGTGATTTTTTTTAATTTTTCATGTGTATTTAGCTAAGTGGTATACGTCATTTTGAGGCAAAAAATCAGATTAGGCTGCATTCCAAATTTCATTAAAAAAATCGAATTAGAAGTTTATTTCAAATTTAAATAACAAAAAAATTAATCTACATTGAAATAACATGCAATTTCCATTTTTATCCAATATTTTGACTGCTGCCATTTCGTTAAACTTACGAGAAACTTTCGAGATACTTCCAACTGTAAATTAATTTGACAAACGATAAATAACTGAATTTTCGGAAGAATGTAAAAGGGAAATTGTGGCATTATTTATTAAAAAAGATTACATCATTATTCTTCGAGCTTAAAACGAATTTAGCAAACGATAAAGTCTAATTGTTTTCCGAGAAAGAAGATTAATAAAAAGTTAATTTAGGCGTTTAAAAGTTTGCTTTAAATTATATTTTAACTGCAACCAAAAATCAATTTACTTTTGAC
Source organism: Hylyphantes graminicola (assembly GCA_023701765.1). Classification (NCBI taxonomy): domain Eukaryota; kingdom Metazoa; phylum Arthropoda; class Arachnida; order Araneae; family Linyphiidae; genus Hylyphantes; species Hylyphantes graminicola. The sequence continues at coordinate 17,976,045 of CM043123.1, read as the reverse complement.
ATGCATTACTTTAAAAAACAGGGTGACCCATATTTACCCCATGTGTGACCCATAATTGCCCAAATCCAGGTCACTCAATAATTATAATAAAATTAATAATAATGCAATTTTAGGTAAAGTTATTATTTCAAAAATTTATTAATTATTTTAGCCTACTCCATACCAAATTAGAACTTTTTATCTTTCATACTTTAGAAAAAAAGGATGCTGTTGTATTCTGACCCATAATTCCCCCATATGACCCTAATACCTAAAAAAATCGAAGAATACCCCCAAATCGTTCATTTATTATACTGTGTGTAATAAGTTTGGAATAAGTATGTTAGTGCGTAATATTTTAATTACAGATTAATAAAAGTCTAATAGAATCGGTATAAAAAAGAAATAGTAGATACTTTTACCGTCTTATTTTGTATTTATATTTGAAAACATCCAAGTTAATTCACTTAACGATGTAAAATATCTTTAAAATTTTCAGATTTAGTAACCAAATAGAAATATTTCGGACTAACTCGTATACTATTTAGAGTGAACAATATGTAAGGATTATAGAAGATATCATATGTTCCAATTATTTTAATATCTGGTTTTAAATATATTTCGTTTCAATTCTCAATATTCATGACCGAATTTAATTTATCGCAACAAAATATATTTTCTCGAATGGAGGGCCTTCGGCATAAAAACTACTTTAAACGTTGCTTGATTAATTGAAGTTATGTTATAGGAAACAGAAAGCAAGCAGATATTTTGAAAACCTGTCATGTAAAGTGTCTGTATAGATTAATCGGCTTTTTGAAGTTAAGTATTTAACTCTTACGCGAGTCCAATATAAAGGCGAGTAAAATGAAAAACCATTTCATTGTGTCCTAAAATTATCATGAAGCACATTAAATAAAGAGCAAGTGGAACGGCCAAGCCTAAGGTGACGTCACACCTACGTCAAAATTTGACATGTATCCCTCAAAACACTCGGCAGCTAATTCGTCAAATTATAACGATCATGCCAGTGGTGACGTCACTGACATTGGCTTCAACTCATCACATAAGCCACGCTCGCCCCATTCTAGTCGTCCTTACCTGCATTAGACGTTTTTTGTGCAACTGCGTAGAAATCGATTGCTGCATTTGCTAACTCTAATGAACGACACGAACGGGGTGGAACCGTACAGCAATTTAAGGGCTGAAGTCGGCAAGAGTCAATGTGTATTTTTGGTGTGAAGTTATTGTAACCTAAAGCTAAAGAACTGCTACCCTACATTGAATAGATTATCCCTGTTTATATGGTACTAGTATTATTTCCCCCCCTAGAAATTTATGAAAAAAAAACTATATTTTGTTACCACATTTTTCACTTTAGAAAATGCTTTAAATATTTTTTATCATTCTTGCAAGAGTGTGTAAAGGGGCCATACTCATTTAAAAGAGATGCCTTAGGCAAGATGCCTTAGGCAAGATGCCTTAGGCATTGTGCAAAAAAAAAAAAGATTTATTTTATAACTGTGACCACGGTTCGTCGATTTTGAGGCTATATGTGAGCATTTCAGAACTTTTTTCTTAGAAAATATATGCAAAGAAATTAATGCTCAGAAAGCTCTTATTAGTCCGGTCAAAATAGACCAGAAAAAAGGACAAAAATTGGTATACAGCTAAATATTTGTATAGGGGCCTTAAGTAAACTATTATAGATAAAATATAAATAGTCATTACAGATACCATGCCTGCTAGAAAATTATTCAAGGTCCAAATATGTTAATCTGCAGGTACATGAAAAATGAATTAAATAGGCAATGCAAGGTATCATTTATGGTTTTAAACATTTTTATAAATTTTAAAAGCTTTAAAATAAATACCGCAGGGTTCCATTTTTAATTGCTTACGCTCTTTTGAATTTAACTAGCTGAAAATCAATTATTCTAAATAAGAACAACACTGACATGTCATGTATCTTTTTATATGTTTTGATGACTCTAAACGCGTTTTATACAACTTAAAATATATTCATATTTAATCTTACTTAAGCTGAATAAATTCAACACTGAAATATAAGGTATCTTTTAGATGTTTTGATGTTGTAATATGTTTTGATTACTCTAAACACGTTTTGGACATCGAAAAATACATTTAGGGACTTATAAATTAAAATAATTGTTTTAATAATGGTGCTTTATTATTCGCGTGGTTCACAGAAAAAAAATACATAAAAAATGAATAAAATAGGCATGTAAGATATAGTTTTTTCTGTTTTTGATTTCTTGGAAACATTTTTGTAACTATTGAAAAGTTTCAATTCTCAATGTTTATGACCGAATTTAATTTATTGTAACAAAATATATTTTCACGATTAGAGGCTTTTTGGTGTAAAAATACTTTAAAAGTTGCTTGCTTAATTGAAGTTGTGTTATAGGAAACAGAAAGGAAGCAGATATATTGAAAATCTGCCAAGTAAAGTATTAGTATAGATTATTAGGCTTTTTCAAGAGTACCTAACTCACCGAGTCCGATATATAGGCGAGTAAAATGAAAAACCATTTCATTGTGTCCTGAAATTATCATGAAGTACATTAAGTAAAGAACAAGTGGAACGGTCACGATTACGGTGACGTCACACCTACTTCAAAATGTTTCATGTATCCCTCAAAACACCAGGCAGCTAATTCGTCAAAATTGAATTCATGCCAATGGTCACAGACGTTGGCTTCTACCCATCAAAAAAAAAAAAAAAAAAACGGCACTCGCCCCATTCCAGTCGTCCATACCTGCAATAGACGTTTTCGTGCACCTGCGCAAAAATCGATTGCTGCAGTTGCTAACTCTAATGAACGATACGAGCAAGGTGGAACCGTAGCGTAATTGAAGGGCTGAAATCGGCAATAGTTATAATGTATTTATGGTGTGAAGTTAATGTAACCAAACCTAAAGAACTGTCACCCAACATTGAATAGATTATCCCTGTTTATATGGTTCTAGTATTATTATTTTCCCTAGAAATTTATGAAAAAACTATTTTTTTACCATTTTTTTAACTTAAAAAAATTGCTGTAAACATTTTTTTGTTATTCTTATAAGAGAATATTTAAATCAATTTCTTACATTTAAAAAAACGATGCAGAAATTGTGCAAAAGATGAGTAAGATTTAATTTCCTCCTGGGGGGTTAGACTGTCTGTGAGCATTTCACTATTTTTTTTTTGATAAAGTATGCAAAGAAATTAATACTCAGAAAGCTTTTATTAGACTGGTTAAAATAGACCAAAAAAAGGAACAAAATTGGCAGACGGCTAAATATTTGTATAGGCCATTGGTAAACTATTATAAGAAATATATCAAAAGACCACACCGATCCCATGCCTGCTAAAAAAATTATTCAAGGTGAAATTATGTTAACTGGTAATTGAAAAATGAATAAATTAGGCATGCAAGATATCATTTTTGATGGTTTATACATTGTTATAAATTTTAAAAGCTTTAAAATTAATGTACCAGGGTTCCATTTTTATACTATTCCACTATTTTTTTGCTACTATTCCATTAACAGAAATGTTGTAGTACCACAATAATTGTTCAAAATTTCAAGATTTAAAATTTTCATTTGTAAGCCTTTTCATATTGTAAGCCTTTTTTTTTAAAATATTTTCTTACATTATAAAAAGCATTTTTTTTATCTGATTATACAGTGCGAACTACAGGGTGTCCTAAAATGGACTACCTTTTTTTTAAAAAAGTTAATAAAAAATAAATGGATTGAGATTTTCCCATAATTCTTGCAGAAAACGAATGAGACATGTATGGAATTTGATATGGATCACTTTATTATTTTAGTTATGTTTATTATGCAACAATCACACAAAAGTTAAGTTAAAGGGGAACTGAACTTTATAGCGACCTTTAAAATGTCTGGCAAAAGTTTCGGCTGGCTGAAAGTGTCTGGCAGTTTGAAAATTGACATTTAATAATATTTTCTTATACATATGTAAAAATAGGCACTGAGAACGTGAGATAATAAACTTGTATTTTCTCTACCTTTTCTCCCGGTACCTGTAAATTGGTAATCTCTCCATTCTATCGGAAATGCATACACTAAATGTACATGAAAACATTGCCTAACCCATTTCATAACTGTCCCATTCTAGTCGTCCATACCAGGATTCGACGTTTTCGTGCAACTGCGGTGAAGTCGACTGCTACAGTTTCCAACTCTAGTGAACGATACGAACGGGGCAGAACCGTAACGTAATTGAAGGGCTGAAGTCGGCAATATTCAGTAAGTATTTTTGGTGTGAAGTTATTGTAACCAAACCTAAAGAACTGCTACCCTACTTTGAATATATTATATCTGTTAATATGCTACTAATATTATTTTTTTAAAGAAATTTATGAAAAAACCATTTGTTGTTACCACTTTTTTAACTTAAGAAAATGCTCCAAACATTTTTTTATCATTATCACTTGTAATAAGAAGTTTTTTATAGTCCATTTTTTAAAAAGGTGCTTTAGGTACCGTGTAAAAGAAGAGTAAGATTTAATTTACGATTCTGACCACGGTTTGTCGAGTTTAAGGCTAAGCGAGCTTTTCAGCATTAGTTAACTTAGAAAGCTATGATTAGTCCGGCCAAAATAGACCGAAAATTCGTATACAGCTAAATATTGGTAAAGGCCTTTAGATTACTATTATAAGTAAAATATCAAAAGTTCCCACTGATCTCATAACTGCCAAAAAATTATTTATGGTCAAAATATGTTAATTACCTTTTACATGAAAAATGGAATTAAATAGGCATGCAAGATATCATATTTTACCTACCTTTTTCTCTCATTTCCTGTAAATTAGCCATCTGTCCACTCTATCGGAAATGCACACTTTAAATGTATATGAAAACACATTGCCTAATCCAATATATTTCATAACTGTGAAAATAACAAAGGTCTGAACTCTTAGACTATATGAATAGGTTGTTTGAGAACGAAAAGTGTTTTAGTAATGAGTGGATATATTTTTTACGGCAGCATATTTTGAATATATATTAGCGTAAAGTAAAAATTGATATAGATGATTTATTTATCGGATAAAAAATGTATTTTTGGCTATATAATTGCTTCACGTGTGTAATACAATAAACTAAAAATTGCTCGACCATGAGTCATGATTCTAACGATATACATAAAAAAATATTTGATTTTAGACGCTAAAATTGGAACACATTTATCTCTTCTCTGTTTCTCAAAACAATCAATAAAATAATCTAATCAATAATAATCAATCTCAAAATAATCTAATCAAATAAATATTTTAACACCTTCTCTCTAGAGAAAAATCAAATCTCGATTAGTAATCGAATATTACGATCCGTTTTATTCTAAACACATCTTTCCATTTCTTTCCCTTGCCTCCTTTTATTTGTCTGTGATTTCTTTTTGTTTTTATAACAATTGTGCTTGTCTTTTAATGCCGACTCTGAAATGCGATAAGAATTTTGTTTCTACGCGCGAACAATAGCAGGTAGCGAATGCCTGTAATGCATTTTTTCGGTAGGAACGACTCCCGATATTTCCTTACAACTCCCCGGAGTCGTACTATTTCCGTAAAAGACCTAGACAATGCGTCGCGAGGTGTTTCAAGAGAAGGAATTTTATCTAAATTCCGGAATTTTTCTGGAGAAGACTCTCCGGATATTATCCGTGTGTTATGTCGGAGTATATCTTCCAAAATATTCCGGTGATCGGGAGCCTTTAGTAAAGCAGTAAATAATCTCATTGTCGTGTCTTCTGTTGTCGAACAAATAGGTCGAGATATTGCCTCCATAGCATTTTTCACCCGTCTTAAATTTTTGTTTGAAAGTAATATAAAAAAGGAATAAAAATTTGAAATAAAATCTCTTTTGAAGGTTAAATGCTGATGACAGCGACCAATATTCTTACAAAAAATCTGGAATCTAGCTCCCAAGGTATGCTGAAACATATAACCGTCTACAAAATGTCACCTTTTCAAGAAGCTCACCACATTTTTATAATTTCATAAATTTTAATATAATATTAAACCTTAAAAAAAATTCATTGCCTGGAATGCATAACTTTTATTAAACTACTCGAAAGAGTAGTAAAACTATTCGCCAGTGGAAGTAAAGTCCATTAGATAGGTGAGGGTGTCGGTGAGTTTCGTGACTTTGAAACGCGGTCAAGTAGTGCTGTTAATTTCTGAGCTTGTACACTTGGAAAAACGCCCCACCCCGTTACTCGGCAGCTAATATCAGAGGATTTTGTACCCCTCTGCTTCCTTCTTTTAATTAATGATATTTCACAAATGCAGACGACACCGCCCTCACCGCGAAAGGCTGCCCCGGATACATCAAATTGAAATTACCAAAACACAAACCTAATTGAAAACTGGCTCATCTCCTGGAAAGTTCAACTAAATAGTGATAAAACCGTGGCCATTTACTTATCCAAAAGCAAGAAAAAATCAAATGAAATCCACCTCTACGGTCAAGCTATCAGAGGCGCACCTGGTCCTTGTCAATCTCCGGTCCAAGTCACATATCCCTGGTCAAGCTCCGTGAAATACCCCGGTGTCATGTTTTACTCGAAACTAACCAGAGAAGAACACATTAATTATATTAGGAAGAATTTGATGAAATGATTTTTCTAATTTTCTTCTTCTTTTCATTATTATATAGTACTTGTGAAAATAAAAGGCTACAAACCTTATATATGCTAATATCTTTGTGAAAAGCAATGTGATTTTTTTAAATGTTGTTGATTCATTATTTCAGTTCAACAACAATATTATATACAATTGCATAGCATATAAAAGGCAAGAGTAAAATATAATATTCAAATTTCTGAAAACAATTGGTTAGAAACTTTTGACACATCTCAAGGAAATAAAAATCAACATTTTGTTTTTTGTATGGAGTGAAATTAAGAGTAAAACAGCTTCAAATTTTTACCTAAAAATTTCGAGCAATTCGACTTTTGTGGACCTGGAGTAAACATAAAGAACAAAAAAAAAATCAAAACGGAATCAAGAGAATATCAGTATTCGTTTTATTTCGTGCAGTGGTTTGACCAAGCATGCAATTAATATCTTACTCAAATCTTCTTGAATTTGCACCCGCTATATTTTAAATGTCTTTTAAAGAACAAATTGTGGTTATTTATTTGATATAGAAGATATTGAAAGGTAACAAAAAGTACTATTCCCTATCTATTTATTTTTTAATGACATTCTTTAATGTAAAAAACAGGCCATGTCCATGGGAAGGTGTATATGGAAGATTATTTTTCCTCTCAAATGCTCACACTAAAAATAGCAACCTAAATTCACCAATGAAATGAAATGCGATCGCGAAAAATCGATTCAATTATTATTATTTTGCTATCATCCATTTTTCTCAAAACTTGCATCTTTTCAGTTAACACCTCTTTACATTAATCAGCACGTTACAAAGGTGCGTTTGTCGATTTCTCTATGACCACCATTCAGTAATGCTATACATAATTGCCTTCAATTAACCCAATTCCAGGACGAAATTTCTACGGATGTGCACCTCCAACGGCTGCTACCTCATTATTTACATGGCTCGGATCCTGAAACTGAGTCTGTGCTTCAATCTTAAAGGCGCAACTGGGTCTTCGGATCCTTCGATTCATTATATCAATTTTTTTATCTAGAGTTTCATATTCAGGCAAGATTCCTTTAAGATCTCATTCTGGGATCGATCTCTGGCTGCTCGAGCAATTGTGTTGCGATGATTCAATTATCAGGCATTGCTAAGTGCTTTTTAGGCGTCAATTGGGTCGTTACCGGTGTTGTGTGTCCATTTGGAGGTTTTTTTAGGTTGTACAAAGTAATCTCTGATTGGCACAACAAAGCCATAACTAGCTCTTCGCTAGATTGGAGAAAAGGGGCTTTAAAATAAGATATACAGTTCAGCCTATGAAGGCCTCTGGATGTTGAACAATCCACACAATTGATTGCTCAATTTTCTGTTATAAATTTTTTTTCCAAAGTTTGTTTATTTTAAAGAGATTGTATCGATGTGCTTTAATTTCAGTCTCCTTGAAAATTGTTGGACTCCTTTTGCTACGATACCATTAACAGAAATATCACATTAATACAAAAATTGTTCAAAGATTAAAAATGATCACTTACCTACTGTAAGCATTTTTTTTCAGAATCATTTCTTACATTCTAAACAGCAATTTTGTGTTTGATTATACAGTGCTAACTGGGCTTTTTACTTTGTTAATGTTTTTGGGTTTGATGCATAAGCGGAAAATTAGCGAAGTGTAGCTTAATTTTCGTCTAATTAACGACCCCTCAGAAACACAAATCTACCGTAGTAAAATTATGCAATTAAAAGTTTTGTGAGGTGAAATGTTTTGTCAATAGCGTAATGGTTAATAGATTCTTGATCTTAAACTAAAGTAATCGAATTTTTTTTTTGTCATTGCTTTCGGCTATTAAGTTATTTGTTATTGAGAAAATATTTTTTTGTAATCTGCTAAAAAAAACTTTGCAAATAACGCAAAATATTTGTACATTATGATATTATGTTCTTACATTATTAAATACTTGTATAGGAATATTGTTTATTAACTAATTGTTGTTATAGTGACAATGAAGGTATTGTGTCAATGACACTTTTATGTATTCAGTACTGTATATTTCCAACAATGAAATTAAATATATTTTTTATTATTTAAAGATAATTTTCAAGATGTTTATTAAAAAATCATTTTTGAATCTAGAAACAGCACCATAAAAAAATTATGAAAATTACAAGAACCTTGCGTTGCTTGAATGCAGACATGAAAATTATCTTAAGGACTAGAGGACGTTACTAGAGGAAACTAGAGGACATTAAAGCTCTTCATAAAGTGGCTCTGATTGAAATTAGCACAGGGATTGAACTTTTCATTAAGATCTAAAATATCTAGTAGTAAAAATGTGAAATTCAAAAGATTTAGAACTAAAAGTTTTTCCCGTTCGTAAAAGATTGGAATTTTCGGTATATAGTATTTTGTAGACTTATATATATTTTCAAATTAAACGCATCCTTAGTGTTTTATTGTAAAACTACATTTTTATAAAATATTTATAAATTGGCTATTTATATTAGGGGTATACCTATGAAACGACCTTTTATGAACAGATGTCACTGCATCCGGGTTAATAAAAGTGTGGAATCGTCCTACCTAGCATTTTGTCAGACTGCTTTTAACCTTTTACCTGCCAGGGGCATTAGTTACTGCTGTGTTTTTTTCATAGTCATTCTAGGCTTTAAAGATGTAATGTTTCGTGCCAACAAAGGGTCATTTGCGGGAAATTTTAATCCATTACTTTATTTTGAAAAAAACTGCTGCTAAAGCTTTTCAAATGCTTCAAAAAGCTTATGGAAACAATTATCCATCTGAATCATTTTGAAAATGATGGTTTATTTGATTTAAAAAAGCTGATTTTGATGTGATAGACAAAGATAATTGAAAACTACCAAAAAAATTTGAAGACGAAGAATTGCAAACAATTTTGGATAAAAGTCCAAAAATGACGCGGGTGCATATTTCAGAAATGTGAAATGTAACTCAGAAATGTACTAGTGAACGTTTTCATGCATTGGGAATAATTTGTAAGGAAGGGAAATGGGTACCACATGCTTTAACAGAGTTACATATGGAGAACAAAAAAGTCACTTGCGAACAACTTTTGAATCGACATCAAAGAAAGTGTTTACTGCATCGAATTGCCACAGGTGATGAAAAATGGATATATTTTGACTATCCTGATTGAAAAAAATGTTGGTTGATTCCAGGCCAACCCTCAATATTGACTCTAAAGAGAAAATCGTTTTGAAAGAGACAATTCTTTGTGTTTGGTAGGATCAAAAAGGCCTTCTTAAGTATGAGCTTCTTAAACCTGGTGAAATAGTTACTTCTGATCAATATCAACAACAATTAACCGATGTAAACCAGGAATTTATCAAAAAACGGCCAGAACGGGCTCGCAGACACGGAACAGTTATTTTGCTCCATTGCAATACGCGGCCTCACACCACAAATAACGTTAAAAACACCTTAAAAAACCTGACATGGGATGTTTTATTGCCCCCGCTACATTCTCCAGATATTATTCTTTCAGACTATCACTTGCTCAGATCCATGGAACATGGTCTGGCTGAGCAGCACTTCGCTACTTTTGATGAAGTTGAAAAATAAGCATATTCGTTTTTTACCTCCCAGGACGCAAAGTTCTATCACGAAGGAATCCATAATTTACCAAAAAGATAAGCAAAAATTACTGATTTTAATGGTACATACTTCGATTTATTACCCTCATCCAGTGATGCAAAATTCACCGGTAAGTTTTCTTAAAAAAAGGGTCATTTCATAGGTATACCCCTAATATATTTCAGAATAGACTGTTTATTAATAACAACAAAAGGTTACAATGCACAAATATAAACAAATGCGAGGTATTTGTTTTATCTTTTATGTATAGAACAGAAAATATCATATATTCTAATTATTTTAATATCTGGTTTCAAAGATATTTCATTTCAATTCTCAATATTCATGATCGAATTTAATTTATCGCAACAAAATATATTTTCACGAGTAGAGGCCCTTCGGTGTAAAAACTACTTTAAACGTTGCTTAATTAATTGAAGCTATGATATAGGAAACAGAAAGGAAGCAGATATTTTGAAAACCTGTCATGTGAAGTATTTCTATAGATTTATAGGCTTTTTGAAGTTAAGTACCTAACACTCACCGAGTCCAATTTAACCCTTTTCGACCGGCGGTCAGGTGGCGCTGATTTAAAATTATGAGACTAAAGTTGGAGTTTTATCGAAAAAAATGCGTTAAACAGCATTAATGCAAGCAACTCCTTAAAAAAAAAGTCATTTTTTAAACAAATAACGAAGGCTACAAGTCAGCTGCTTCGTTATCGATATGTTTGAAGAGCTTGAACATTATCTTTACTACCCGCACGATCGTGCGAGCCCGGTCGGAAAGGGATAAAGATGAGTAAAATGAAAAACCATTTCATTGTGTCCTGAAATTATCATGAAGCACATTAAATAAAGAACAAGTGGAATGGCCACGCCTATGGTGACGTCACACCTACGTCAAAATTTGTAATGTATCCCTCAAAACAACCGGCAGCTAATTCGTCAAAATTATAGCGATCATTCCAGTGGTGACGTCAGTGACATTGGCTCATACCCATCACATAAACCACGTTCGCCCCATTCTAGTCGTCCATACCTCCAATAGACATTTTTGTGCTGCGGTGAAGTCGATTGCTACAGTTGCCAACTCTAAAGGACGATACGAATGTTGCAAAACCGTACCTTAAATTAAGGGCTGAAGTCCACAATAGTCAGTGTGTATTTGTGGCGTGAAATTAACGTAAACAAACCTAAAGAACTGCTACCCTACATTGAATAGATTATCCCGGTTTATAAGGTTCTAGTATTATTTTTTCCTTAGAAATTTATGAATTTTTTTTGTTACCACTTTTTAACTTTAAAAATTGCTTTAAACACTTTTTTTTATCATTCTTATACGAGTAGTGGAGTGGAGTAGCGTTGTTCATTTAAAAAAAGATGCCTTAGGCATTGTGCAAAAAAAGAGTAAGATTTAATTTGTGACTGGAACACGGTCTGTGGATTTTGAGGCTATCTGTGAGCACTTCAGTATTTTTTTCTTAGATAATGTATGTAAAGAAATTAATACTCAGAAATCTCTTATAATTCCGGTCAAAATATACCATAAAAAATTACAAAAGTTGGTATACAGGTAAATTTTTGTATAGGTTCTTTTGGTAAAGCACAGGGTGAGTATAAAGAAGCTTTGTGTGTGCTCGAGCATCATCTACGGAGGAATCTTTTCGCAACTGAGTTTGAAGAGTTAAAAATTCAATACTAACTTGTTTGGCTGCTGCTCTGATACTCAATTAACCTTCTTCAATTTTGAAAAATTCTTTATATCAAACTTTTTCTTAAATAACTCTGTATCCTTTTTTTCTTTTATAATTTCTAGGCAGGAAGAGATGTTTTAAAAGTTAGTTTTAGTTTGGAAATATTAAATAAAAACTATTCAAAATACATGGAATAAATCCAATGATGAATCAGCAAGTGAGAAATAGGCTAAAGATATAAATAACATGAGAAACATTTCACAGTAAAGATAATGGTTGCAATTAAACGATATTTTAATGTTGAAGTAATTACAAATATTATTTACACAGAAAAAATAAAAAAACTGAATAATCAAAAAATATCACTGACCAAGAATTACCCCAGTTACCTGGAGAATAAATGACTATACTTTTAAAATTATTTTTTTTAAATATTAATGCAAAAATTTATATTGGAATGAACCATTTACAATTGAAAAATAGCACCAACAAAATAGTTTGTTCAAATATGTTTCTCCAGTATGGATCTTAAAAAAAATCCTGTTTTTCAAAGACAATCTGTTTTGAAGATGTTTTTATAGTAGTTTAAGAAATATTTGTTTCCTCTTTTTTGCTGCAGATTTACATTGTTTTTGAATTTGATATAAGAAAATAGGATGTATAAGGTTAACAGCATTATTTATTTGTTTTGCAAAAACCATTTTTTAACCTTAAGACTTAGTGACCAGTATTTACCTTGGGAAGAGGGTGGCACATAATTTCTCCACGTGATCCTAATCACAACGTGATAAATTTGTATTGACTTCTGGCTAAAAAGGCATTACTAAGTAGAAAAATTAGTTTAAGATAATATTTTAAAAAATTATATTACAAAAATCGGTCGGATCCAATAAATGCAATTAATAGTTGTACAATATTATATCAAAATTTTGGTCCACAGGATTTAATTATTTATTGATTCCGACCAAGCAACAAAGAGGACAAAAATGAATTCATAAATATCCCAATCTTAAATTTTAATGGATTCTTCTACAATTATTTAGCCCAAAATTGTAAGCTTTTCCACGATGTTTCCCCGTTGCCCTCTCTTTCAATCCATAAGGTAATTTTAGTTCTATTTGAACACTTGCAAAAAGAAGTGGATTTATTTTTAATTTTAAAATAAAATATATTTTTTTAAACTGTTATTACTTTAAATGACTACTGCGAAATAAATATAACAAAATAAATTATTAATAAACCATAAATAAAATGGGATTAAGGAATATATTTTAAACTATTTTAAATGCAATACCACTTTTTTAATTATCGATATTTTAATATATCTTTTTAATATTGGTAAAAATTAATTCATTTTGTGTATAACTTGTATCTTTATCGGGATGGAAGCATCTGCTCTGAAGGCCTTTAAGCATTTATCGGGGATAAGCCCAGTGGGGACTGAGGGTCTCTTTTCTGTGGTCAGCCTTTTAAGCTGCTTTGGAGAAAGGCCTGAAAATGCATTGAAAGTAGTATAAGATGGCTTCATTCAATTGAGACGATGAGGTATCAACAGTTAGCATTATTGTAAATTGTCCTTGGCACTTTTGTTGGCTGGTCAATGGTAGGGTGATAATTGATCAACTCTCGGATGTGTTCGTAATTGATGTTTCCATAGCGTGGAAGTGATTGTGGGCCAGTGTGAGAATGCATGAGTCGATATTTGTAACAGAGTCTGTCACTCAACCCTTTAAGACCGGCCATCAGATGGGGCTGATTTTAGTTTATGAGACTACATTTTAGAGTTTTATAAAAAAATGCTTTAAACACAGCATCAAAAACAAGCAACTCCTCAAATATAAAGTCATTTTTTATACAAATAACGAATGGTACACTGCGATCCAAAAGTTTAGACTATGACGTTTTTTAGCTGTAAAATTTAGATTTGTGATATTATAATTTCAAAACTTCCCTATATATATTAAATACGTATTTTGAAATGCTATAATTGAAACATAATTGCTTAGTTTGCTATAAAAAATTTTTGTTTCATAAAATAAAATTTTGTATGGTCCCAAAAGTTTAGACACAAATACGAGATTATGCTAATTTAAAGTACATAATTGCCTAATTTCACATTTTTATTGTTAAATTATATATTTTTTATGTGATAAATAAAAAAAAACGATATCCGGTGAACTAGGCAGATTTTATAACGATATTGGTTCAATTTTACACTAACAGACAATTAAGCCATATTAAATCTTTATTCAAATCCTATTTGCTTCAAATGTACATTTTAACATCTCTACATACGAACCGAATAAATACCAGTCCATCACCTTAAAGTTTTGAAAGAATTCGTGGATTTAGAAACATGCATTGACTAATTTTCTTGATGAAAAGTGCAATCTTTCCCATATAAAATCACAAAATAGCGACATATCATTCTAGTACAGCTGGGGAAAAAAAAAACGCTCCACCCTTCGTTTCTCGGCTGCTATTGGTCAAGGAACTTTATGAAAGGTGTCATTTTTCAGGAAATAGCGTAAGGAATTTAGAACTGGCAACAAAAATTGTATAAGGGGTCGTCTACATATTAAAATGAGTACCAACTATGAAAATTCCAATGGCAACACCCAATTTTTTTTACATAAAAATGTTCAGCACCTTCAAAATACCCCATGTATAAAAAAGTATTATCTAGTTTGCATTATTTGCTGAGATATTAAAGCATTAATTTTGAACTCGTTTAGGGGGAAATCTCTAAAGTGAAAACAGTAATATTTGGGTTGCGTCTTTTCAAAACAACAAACTAACGGGGTTAACATAATCTCGCCAACGGATGCTAGAATTTAACTTTTTTCACTAATATTGTGATTTTTTTAATGTTTTTTTTTATTTTGAAATTATAAATTCAGAAATAAAATAAAGACTAGAAGATAAAAAGTTTTAATTTTAATTTGAATCGCATATACGGTTATTTATAACGAACAGATTTTCAAATGCAATTAGTTACAGCGTGTAAAATACTTTTTTGTGTGCATCGCAGTTTTGCTACGCCACAGTATTTGTGTGTAGCAATTTTTAATTAATGCATAGCACTTTTGAAAAATTTAAGGATCCGAAAATCGCGGAACTCCGGGGATTCCGAAAGTCGCGAAAATACGGCGATCCGAAAGTCACGGAACTGCGGCGATCCGAAAGTGGCGGAACTCCGGGTATCCGAAAGTCGCAGAACTCCTGGGATCCGAAAGTCACGGAACTACGGGGATCCGAAAGTCGCGGAATTCGGGGGTTCAAATTTCGCGGAACTCCTCGGATCCGAAAGTCGCGTAACTACGGGGATCCGAAAGTTGCGAAACTACGGCGATCCAAAAGTAGTGGAACTCCTGGGTTCCGAAAGGCGCGGAACTCCGGGAATCCGAAAGTTACGAAACGACGGCGATCCGAAAGTCGCGAAAATGCGGCTATCCGCGACTTTGAACTTAGCTTTGAATCGCAACTAAATGCGATACAAAGCTAAATCGCTATCACAAGTTTTCATTTTGGTGTCGCGTTTCGCGAAGCGATACCGCTTATTTTACACGCTGATTAGTTATAATCACATTGACTAACATGATTATTGCATTAATGTTTCACATTTTTTATGCAAATTTTTGTTTCATTAATATTGCTGCAAAAAGTTTGTTAAAAATTTGTCGCCCTTTATCGGTAATATAAACCACATATTTCAAAACGAGGGTTACAACCTTAACACGATATTTAAGGAAAGCAAAATAAAATTATTCAGAATGATTGGGCAATGATTTATAATCAAGGAAAGTGGGCACTAATAATTTTAAATAAGCAATGTGGTAACAATAAAATGTACTGAAAACCGAATTCCAATTATATTTTAGCATATTTATTTTTGATACTCATTTCTTGAAATTGTATTGGAAATAGCACATATTTAAAAACATAGTAATCGATATAATTTAAAGTTAATTCGACAAACAAAATACATTGCATGCACTTGAAATAAGAAAAAAGTTTTAGATTTTTTTCAGACATCAATAGTTTGAATAAACATGTATCAACAAATGCTTTTCAATCACCAAACGATAATGCAAGTTAGGATCGAATTCGCCAAGTAATTTTTTACACGATCCCTAAAATTCGTCTTTTTCAGTTTTTTTACAATAACTCGGCAAATAATTGTTTTTGAATTAAAAAATTTGGGATTTTGGTTCTACTTGATCTACTTTATCGATTTATGTAAAAAAAAAATTGGGGTTGCTATTCATGTTTTATTTTTTATTATTTAAATTTAAATAAAAAATTATTAAAACTGAAAAATTGATGAACAAACTTGTGTGATTTGTTTTTGGAAGATTAAGAAGTATATAATGGAAAAAAAAAACTTTCTTTAATTCCTTTTATTTGTGGAGATATGAATAAAAGTTTATGAAACTTTTTTAACATTATGGGCGTTCAACTTTGAATGCTTATAGCTTAGCAAATAATGCAAAGTAAATAATTCTTTTTTACACATGGGGTATTTTGAAGGTGCTGAACATTTTTATGTAAAAAAAATTGGGTGTTGCCATTGTAATTTTCAAAATTGGTACACATTTTAATATGTAGACGACCCCTTATACAATTTTTGTTGCCAGTTCTCAGTTCCTTACGCTATTTCCTGAAAAATGACACCTTTCACAAAGTTCCTTGTCCAATAGCAGCTGAGAAACGTGGGGTGGAGCGTTTTTTTTTTCCCCAGCTGTACAATACAGAGATAGTCACCTCTTCAAAAACGACAAAAAAGTAGGAAATTTTAACGCAAGTTCACTCCACACAATTACGAAAGTACCTTCTTTATACTAAAATTTGAAGTTTCTTGAGAAAAACCGGTTTCTTTGAACCGGTTACAATTTAACCGGTCTCTTAAGTGCTATTTAAACACGTTCAGTTTAACCGAAAATTGAAAATATGCGTTTGAAAACACCGGTTTTTCCCCTCAAAAACTCTAGCATCACGGTGGTAGTTTGTAATGGTGCAGAGTGAATTTACTTTGGAATAACCGAATTTTTTTGGCATTTTTGAAGAGGTGACTATCTTTGCATTGTACTAAAGTGCAAAAAAGAATAATCTGTTGCTATTTTGTGATTTTATATGGGAAATACTGCACTTTTCATCAAGAAAATCGATCAATGAACGTCTATAAGTCTACGAATTCGTGGCAAAACTTTAAGGTGATGGGCTGGTATTCATTCGGTTCGTATTTAGATATGTTAAATTGTAAATTTGAAGCAAATATGATTTGAATAAAGATTTAAAGTGACTATATTGTCTTTTTGGTGTAAAATTGTACTAATATAGTTATTAAATTTGTTTAGTTCACCGGACATCGTTTTTCTTTAATTTATCATATAAAAAATATATGATTCATCAATAAAAATGTGAAATTAGGTCATTATGTACCTTAAATTAGCATAATCTCGTATTTGTGTCTAAACTTTTGGGACGATACAAAATTTTATTTTATGAAAAAAAAATTGTTATAGCAAATCAAGCTATTATGTTTCAATTATAGCATTTCAAAATACTTTTTTTTAATATATATAGGGATGTTTCGAAAATCTACTATCCCAATTCTAAATTTTACAGCTAAAAAACGTCATTGTCTAAACTTTTGGATCGCAGTGTACAAATCAGCTGCTTCGGTATCGATATTTTTGTAAAACCTTGAACTTTGTCTTTAATACCATCAAGATCGTGCGAGCCCGGTCAGAAAGGGTTATAAGAAAATTCTAAAGTTAGTTTATTTTAAAGAGTATCTAAGATTGTATTAATCTGCTTTAATTTCAGTCTCCTTGAAAATTGTTAGACTCAATTTTGCTACTATTCCATTAACAGAAATGTTGTAGTACCACAATAATTGTTCAAAATTTCAAGATTTAAAATGTTTATTTGAATATTGTAAGCTTTCTTTTTTTTTTCAAAATATTTTCTTACATTATAAAAAGCATTTTTTTATCTGATTATACAGTGCGAACTACAGGGTGTCACAAAATGGACTACATGTTTTTAAAAGTTAATAAAAAAGAAATTGATAGAGATATTACCATAATTCTTGCAGAAAATGAATGAGACATGTATGGAATTTGATATGGAACACTTTATTATGTTAGTTATGTTTATTACATAATTATGAAACAATCACTCAAAAGTTAAGGTAGGCGAATACCCAAAATTTCCCGAAATTCTAAAATTTTTACTATTACTTTAATCTTTTCCAAATTTGTCATAGTGATTTCAAATATAATGAATAATACTATTTAGGCATTTCTTTTTATTTAAATATAATTTATTTATTTTAAACGGCGTTTTCTATTTAAAAAAGAGGTTTACGCCAACAAGTCTACCACATTGAATTTTCATCCTATGCACATTTATTATGTGTTAAATTCTTCGTTTTGAACTGAGACATGCAATGACCCTCTAGAGTTACATACAAATTACAAGAAAAAAAGTTATTAAGAAAAATGTTATAAATTAAAAAACAAAAAAAAAGGATTTTTTTCGATTAACTTACACTTGTACATTTTTTTTTAAAAAACTTGTATACTTACACCAGATGTTAGAGGTTCATTGCACAGATATATATTGAAATAGCATCTGTGAAAAATTTCAGGTAAATTAACGTAAAACTTTTTATGCCAGAAGTGTTGGCGTAAACACCTTTTTTAAGTTGAAAAACAGCGTTTAAAACAAATCAATTATATTTAAATAAAAAAAATTGCCCAAAAAGCATTGTTCATTATATTTGAAATCACTATGCCAAATTTGGAAAAGATTAAAGTAATAGAAAAAATTTTAGAATTTGGGGTATTCGCCTAACTTAACCCTTATTCTCATGATCATCGATTTTTAATTTTTTTTAATTTTCAAATTTTTTTCTGTTTTTGTACAGCCAAAATAAAGATTATTTAGTGCCATAACCTTTCTAAAATAATTAGTGCAGCAATTAATTAGAGTTATATAAAAGGTAGCATATATGCTACTTCATGAGATTGGGGTAACTGGTTCATATAGCTTGTAGTTGTATTTGTGTTACCTGATTTGTAGTTGTATTTGTGTTAACTGATAAAGGCAGTACAAGTAAAAAAAAGAATTATACTACTTACAAATATTACTTTAATGATTTTTTTATAAAATATAAATATCAATGAAACAAAGAAAAAACTATTTACATCTACATACAATTATGTACAATACATCTATACACAATATTTTTATATTTAATCATGTGCTTGCTCAAAGCAATTCCGCTTTTTTGTCAAACAAAATCTTAAATTACACTTTTTACAAAAGGCATTGGCGAAAGAAATTCGCCAAACAAGGCTTTTAGCTAGTTCTAAATTTATTGTACATTGAAATACCATGCAAATTCTATTTTTATTCAATATTTTCACTGTTGCCATTGCATCAAACGTACGAGAAACTTTATTTAAAATAAAAATAACTCTTTAAAAAATATTTATTTTTTGATATAATTCAATTTGATTTTTTTAATACATAGAACAATAAAGTTATTTTGATGGGTTTTTTTTATATATATTTATGAAGAAAGGGATGCATAAAAAAACAAAAAAAATCCAAACTTCCCCAAATTTATAATTTTCTTTAATCTTCTTTTGCAAATTTGATAATTAATCTTTATCGTTTGCTAATTTTTTGAAGTTCGAAGAATAATTATGTTTTTTTTTAATTAATATCTTTTTTCAGCCACAAGTTAACATTTCGAAAAAAAAAATTAGTAACATTTTTGCTTTAAAATTAAAAGCGAAACTTAAGATATATTTTATGCAAATTTAGAATTTTTTATGCATCTTTCTTCCAACATATATAATGAACCATCAAAATAACTTTATTGTGCCATTACAAAAATCAAAATTGAATTATATCATAGAAATAAATATTTTTTCAAGAGTTTTATTTTTATTTAAATAAAGTTTCTCGTACGTTTGGTGTAATGGCAACAGTGAAAATATTGAATAAAAATGGGATTTGCATGTTATTTCAATGTAAATTAAATTTTTAGTTATTTAAATTTTAAATAAACTTTTAATTAAAATTTTTAAATTAAATTTGGAAATTAAGGCTAAACTGAGTTTTTGCTTCAAAATGACATATTTTACTTATTTGTGAGACTTTTGGTTCGTTCTGTGAAAGTGGGTGACAGACAGACAGACTGACGAAAAGACTTAAAGATTATAAAACCTTCCACTTTTTATCTTATAAACGTAGTGTGGAAGCTAAAAATATATTTAAGTGTAAGTAACAACTGATCATGTCAATGACTACCCTAATTTCATGAAGCAGCATATATGCAACCTTCAGTTTTTAGCTTGCATTTTTCCAAAAACAGTGGTAATCTAACAACTTAAACAATGTTTTAATACTAGAGAACATAAGAAATGTGAAACATATTTTTCAAAGTAAAAAACAAACAAAATTAATATAAAAATAATTCAATGAACTTGCCTTGTAGAGACAACGAGACAATGATGCACAAACACAAAAACCCAACAAGTTACCTTTCTCTAAAACAAAAATAATTTTAACTTTGCACAGTTTTTTCACTCTGAACGAAGCTTCGGTTGTTCTTCTAACAAATAACAATGCAACATACAGGGTGTTTCATAATTGACCGGAATAGGAATTGATGCAATTCCGAAATATTGAGCCGGCCCCTCCGAAAAATAGTAAAAAGCCAATTGATCACGGGTTTTGGTCGTGGTTGCATACTTGAACTAGGGCAGCACGAGAATGTGTTGACGAAGGGATGCATTTGTTTTGAGTTCGGTTTGGTTGAATCGACATATTGCCTAGTAATTTTACAATTTGCAGATTCTGTTACATCACAGTTCCTAAAACAGCTAAAAATGATTAATAACTACGAAAATGGAATTTTTGTGTTTGGATTTCGATTTAAATAATTTGGTGTGTTTCAAATTCGAGCTGGATGTTTGAAAATTGGAAGGAGCTAAACGTTTTGCGATAGAAGTGTACAGTTTGTCGAAATGTGCATGTGTTGGGACCAATTAGTTCCATAGTAGGGTAGAGACTGAACCTACCAATCGCACCATCCACCAACACGGAGACAATTTAGGGTGTCATGTGGGGATCGATGGCCGAGGGGTTTGGATCGCAGGCCATATCGCTAGCAGTCCGCGCGCTGTAAAGGGTACTACCCAATTTTTTTTTCAAAATTAAATTAAAGGGTGATATAAAGTTTAGCTTTCACATTTAGAACAA
The DNA here is from genome assembly GCA_023701765.1 of Hylyphantes graminicola. Lineage (NCBI taxonomy): Eukaryota > Metazoa > Arthropoda > Arachnida > Araneae > Linyphiidae > Hylyphantes > Hylyphantes graminicola. The sequence continues at coordinate 17,954,841 of CM043123.1, read as the reverse complement.
AAGAGGCAATTTTACCCATCTACTTTACTTATTGCAAATGATATATAAAAGTACTAGCTTTATAAACCCGGCGTTGCACGGGTGTACCCTTAATAACGGATATTTTTTTTATGTAAACAATTATTTTATACCAATTGATCCCTTCCCCACTGGCCAGTACTCCATCGGTAAATTATAATCGCTATTCAAGTGACACCTACGACATAAAAAGAATATTTTAATAAAATTTGGTAGCTGTACCTTCAGTAATTTTGGCTAGGCGTTGAGTGAGTCAATCAGTGAGTTAGGACTTTGCCTTTTATGTATATAAATTGAATTTAAGAAAGAAAATCCATAAAAATTGCTTATTTATAACACTTAAAATTGAACTAAAAGCTGTGCTAAATGATTTTTGTCTAAGATATATAAATAAATCTTGTGTGGAAAATGGGCTCTAAGTAACAATTTTTTGTAAAACAACGACTTTTCCACATTTTTTATCGAAAAAATAAGAACAAATGTCAAAAAAATATTTCTATTTCCACTTTTTGTCAAATACTAATTATACTTCTGATTGAAAATCAAAATGTCGTGCTTGTAAAATAAATAAACTACAGCTTGGCAACTTGGCTCAATATGACATGAACATTTGGCTTCAACAAAACAGAACCATGACGTCAGTGTAGCGAACAGTCACCAGATTCACCTGATTGGCTGATGGGAAAAGTGTCGCGAGGAGTCGGGGAATATTTAAATCGCCTTTCTGCTGAAAGCGTGTGCTTTTCATTAATCTCCAGCTTGCTGTGAAGATATGGTTTATTCTTTAGAGGAGAGGATTTTTTTGGTGTTGGAATTTCACCGCCTAGAACACAATGTTAATGCAACAAAACGGAGTTTCAAAAAGAAGTTTAATGTTACCAAAGGACCAAAATTCGACACAATAAGGATGCTGTTTGAAAAATTTCAACGAACTGGGAACGTGAATGATGAGAGAGCTGGATTTGTCGGGAGAAGATTTTCGCAAACAACCACTGCTAATGCTCAGCTGGTGGAAACAGTAATACGAAAGCAGCCTTGTATATCCGTCCGCCGTGTTGCAACTACGGTTCAAATCAAGCCAACGTCGACGTATCGTCTCATGCGGCAGGGCTTGAACATGTTTCCATACAGAATTCAAACTCGGCAACCTCTCACCGCTGCTTCAATTAATTCACGGGAGACATTCGCTAACGATATGGTGCAAATGATTGATGTTGGTGATATAAATGTAGACAACATTTGGTTTTCGGATGAAGCCTACTTTCAGCTGGATGGCTACGTTAATAAACAGAACTGGCGCATATGGGGAACAGAAAACCCCCATGTTGCAGTTCCATCAACTCTGCATCCACCAAAAGTAATGGTTTGGGCCGCCATTTCGTCCAAAGGACTCATTGGCCCCTTTTTCAGAACCGGAACTATTACTGCCCTCCGCTACCTAGAGATTCTTCGTGAATTTGTGGCGATTCAAAATGCCTTAGATGACGCTGAAAGCACTTCGTGGTTCATGCAAGACGGTGCCCGACCCCATCGCACGGCCGACGTGTTTAATTTCTTGAGCGAACATTTCAATAACCGTGTGATTGCATTGGACTATCCCACACATACAGGAAGTGGTATGGATTGGCCTCCTCTTTCACCAGACTTGACCCCCTGTGATTTCTTTCTGTGGGGATATTTAAAAGATCAAGTGTACCGTCGCAATCCCGAAACAATTGAGGAACTAAAGCAATACATCTCTGCTGCATGTGACGCCATCCCACCAGAAATTTTCAAACAGGCGGCCGGTAATTTTGCTCTAAGACTGCGTCACGTTATTGCTGCTAATGGCGGATATGTAGAAAATATCGTAGTATGAGTAAACACATAATTTCACCCACCCTATATTTTCGTTTGTTTTCAACTTTATTTGCAAACACATGAACAAATTTTTGAAGGGTCGATTCTTTTTTAGGATCGACCCATAAAAAACAATAGCAGAACCACTACACATACATGCACCGTTAAGCCATACAAACCCTCCTTCTTTGTGCTGTTTACTATTTTTTTCCTTTTATTAATATAAATAAGCAGGTGCCCGGATGTTGTAATGGTTTGGATCGCAGACAATTACGCTAGCAGTCTGCGCGCTGTAACGGGTGCGATTCCCGCCTTCGCCCTGGGTGTACTTCCTTTCTCTGTCAGTAATAAGTCCTTCTGTGGTTGTCTTACTTGACGAAATCTTATAAGCGGGTGCCTCTGGAGCTGCTGGGTCCGGGTTCGAATCCCGTTCAGGCATGGATGTTTGTGTTTGTCGAGTATATGCGGAGTACGTGCTCGTAAAATCTGTTGGGTCCGAAAGTCCTGTGGGCGGTCATTGCGCAGTTCACCATGGGTACAGGTCAATGGAGAAAATTTCCCTACCCTTCAGGGACATGTCTAAATTGCGGAGGTGGCGACAGATGGCAACATCTGTCATAAGTGTTTGTGTGTGTCTTGTGCTGTCCTACTTGACGATGGTTTATAAGCGGGTCCTTGCGACCAAGCACACAAGCCTGAAAATATATGTCCACCAACCAACCAATAAGCGGGTCTCTGATCATGCACACAAGCCGGAATATATATGTACATACCTACCCAGCATAAATATGAAAAATACAATAATTGTTATGTTTAAACTGATGGTCAACATCAAGTTTTTTTTAACAATAATGCAACAACCTATCAAAATGAACAGCATCCTAATTTTTTTTTTTTGAAAACTAGTTGAACCTGTAATTTTTATCAGATGTAAATTCAAACAAACCAAACTAAAAGTACTACATTCTTGTGTAGCTCCAGTGCAAGATTTCATGCACGACCGAAAGGGCGGCCAATTAGTTAGCCGTTTTTCATTGGCGGGGGCCGGGTAAATATTTAGGAATTGCGTCCTATACTATTCCGGTCAATTATGGAACACCCTGTACTCGCTGACGTCAATTAACATACCGAAATTAGAGGAAAACCAAAGGTTGCATATATGCTACTTCATGAGAATAAGGGTTAAGTTAAAAGGGAACTGAACTTTATAGCGACCTTAAAAATGTCTGCAAATGTTTCGTCTGGCAGTTTTGAAAATTGACATTTAATGATATGTTCTAATACATACGTAAAAATAGGCACTGGGAACGTGAGATACGAGGCGTGTTTTTTAAGTAAGTACCGTTATGCCACACAGAGGGCGCGGCGCTGCGATCGGCGTTCTGCGCATGCGCACTGTGTACCTACATCTCTTGTCTACTCACTGACGATATTGCAATCCGATTTGTCATTGTTTTACGTTTTCTGCTGAGTGTTTAAAATGTCTCCGATAACCGTGAGTCCCGCCGACTGTGAAGTACGGTCTGTTATAAGATTTCTTAGTGTTAAAGGCCTAAAATCAATCGATATTCATCGTGAGATCTGTGCAGTTTACGGACAAGACATTATGAGTGATGGAATGGTAAGAAAGTGGGTGAGATCATTTAAAGAAGGCCGCACGAATGTTCATGATGAACAACGGAGTGGGCGGGCGTCCTTCAGTCGTTAATGAGATTTTGGTGCAGCAAGTGGACAATAAGGTGAGAGAAAACAGACACTTTACCATTCCATCACTCATAATGTCTTGTCCGTAAACTGCACAGATCTCACGATGAATATCGATTGATTTTAGGCCTTTAACACTAAGAAATCTTATAACAGACCGTACTTCACAGTCGGTGGGACTCACGGTTATCGGAGACATTTTAAACACTCAGCAGAAAACGTAAAACAATGACAAATCGGATTGCAATATCGTCAGTGAGTAGACAAGAGATGTAGGTACCCAGTGCGCATGCGCAGAACGCCGATCACAGCGCCGCGCCCTCTGTGTGGCATAACGGTACTTACTTAAAAAACACGCCTCGTATTAAGCTTTTATTTTGACTACCTTTTTCTCCCGGTACCTGTAAATTGGCCATCTCTCCACTCTATCGGAAATCCCTACACTAAATGTATATGAAAACATTGCCTAACCCATTTCATAACTGTCCCATTATAGTCGTCCATACTAGCATTCGACGTTTTCGTGCAACTGCGGTGAAGTCGACTGCTACAGTTTCTAACTCCACTGAGCGATACGAACGGGGCAGAACAGTACCGCAATTGAAGGGCTGAAGTCGGCAATAGTCAGTGTGTATTTTTGGTGTGAAGTTATTGTAACCAAACCTAAAGAACTGCTACCCTACATTGAATAGATTATATCTGTTAATATGGTTCTAATATTATTTTTTTCCCTAGAAATTTACGAAAAAGCCATTTGTTGTTACCACTTTTTTACTTAAGAAAATGCTCTAAATGTTGTTTTTTTCATTCTCGCTTGCAGGAATATTTGTAGTCTCTATTTCTTGAAACGGTGCCTTGGGTATCGTGTAAAAGAAGAATAAGATTTAATTTACGATTGGGTGACTACGGTGAGCGTTTCAGCATTAGTTGTCTTAGAAAGCTATGATTAGTCCGGTCAAAATAGACCAAAAATTCGTATTCAGTTAAATATTGGTATAGGCCTTTAGTAAACCGTTAAAAGTAAAATAGAAAAAATTCCTGCCGATCTCATTACTGGTAAAAAATTATTTACGGTCAAAATATGTTAATTAGCTTTTACATGAAAAATGAATTAATTAGGCATGCAAGATATCATTTTATCATTTTTTACCTACTTTTTCTCCCATTACCTGTAAATTAGCCATTTGTCCATTCTATCGGGAATGCATACTTTAAATGCATATGAAAACACATTGCATAATCTAATATATTTCATAACTGCGAAAATAATATAGGTCTGAACTCTTAGACTATAAGAATAGGTTGTTTGAGAACTACAAGTGTTTTAGTAATGAGTGGATATTTTTTTTTGCTTGGCACGAAAGCATATTTTGAATATATATCGGCGTAAATTTAAAATTGATACAGATGATTTTTGAGAACTACAAGTTTTTTAGTAATGAGTGGATATTTTTTTTTTGCTTGGCACGAAAGCATATTTTGAATATATATCGGCGTAAATTTAAAATTGATACAGATGATTTATTTATCGGATAAAAAATGTATTTTTGGCTATATAATTGCTTCACGTGTGCAATACAAGAAACTGAAAATTGCTCGACCATGGGTCATGATTCTAACGATATACACTGCTCAAAACAATTAGGGGAATTCATGGTTTAAACCATTTCGCCCCCAATCATTCCATTTGCTTTTATCAGTTTCAGATATCCTTTCTCACAAAGTTGAACTCGTACTTCTTTATCGTTAGATGGAAGAATCAAGTCTTTTGAAGGAATTAAATAATGTTTGTTTTAATTGAATGAAAGTATGAAAAACATGGTGAAACAAAATTCACTCCCAAAAAATTTTATGAAATTAATTGACCATACATTCTTTACGCTTGCATTCTTAGAAGTCTAAAATTTGATTTTACCTTTTTTTTACAATTAAAATTTTGAAAAAATTATTGTTATAATTTATTCAAAAGTTGACTCCAATTTTTTGTCCCTTAAATTTTTGTAAAAAAATTAAGATTTGTTTCCCAGTTTTTTACCATTTCAATCTGGATGCATAAGGAATCTATTTAACAAACTTTAAATTTGCATAATAAAAAATAAGAAGTTGGAACTGGACGGGTAAACAAAAGTGCGCAAAGTGCTCCCCTAATTGTTTTGAGCAGTGTATTAAAAAAAATATTTGATTTTAGACGCTAAAATTGGAACACAACTATCTCTTCTCTGTTTCTCAAAACAATCGGCATCTAATCAAATAAATATTTCAACACCCTTCTCTCTCAAGAAAAATCAAATCTCGCTTTGTAATCGAATATTACGATCCGTTTTATACTAAACACAACTTTTCATTTCGTTCCCTTGCCTCCTTTTATTTGTGTGTGATTTCTTCTTGCTTTTATTATATATGTGCTTGTCTTTTAATGTCGACTCTGAAATGCAATAAGAATTTTGTTTCTACGTGCGAACAATAGCAGGTAGCGAATGCCTGTAATGCATTTTTTCGGTAGGAACGACTCCCGATATTTCCTTACAACTCCCCGGAGTCGTACTATTTCCGTAAAAGACCTAGACAAAGCGTCCGGAGGTGTTTCAGGAGAAGGAATTTTATCTAAATTCCGGAATTTTTCTGGAGAAGGCTCTCCGGATATTATCCGTGTGTTATGTCGGAGTATATCTTCCAAAATATTCCGGTGATCGGGAGCCCTTAGTAAAGCAGCAAATAATCCCATTGATATGTCTTCTGTTGTCGCACAAATAGGTCGGGATATTGCCTCCATTGCACTTTTAGCTCGTCTTACATTTTTGTTTGAAAGTAATATGAAAAGGGAATAAAACACTTTGAAGTCAAATCTCTTTTAAAGGTTATAGAGCTGATGATAGCGACAAGTATTCTTACAAAAAATCTGGAATCTAGCTACCTGAGGTATGCTGAAGTATAGAACCGTCTATAAAATGTCACCTTTTCAAGAAGCGCACCACATTTTTATATAATTTCGTAAACTTTATCTAATATTAAATCTTAAGGAAATTCATTAATGAAGGAATTATCTTATTTCTTTATTTTCAAAATGAAGTTTTTGAAATTTTTTAATTTAAGTCTTTCTTTAATTTAAGACATTAAAAAATTTAAACACTTTTGCCCATTTATCAGTTAAGAGGTCAAATAATCGGTACATCGATTGAATTTTTTGTCCCCTATTACTTCAAATGTTGTCGATAAAATTTTACAAACAAATATTAATGTCAAATCGTTTTTTTAGGGATGCAGTCGTATAAACGAGACAGTTAAATTTTGTTTTAAAAATTAAGTAACATGCAGTCACAAATAATTACGTTCCTTATCCATTAAGGTGTTAAAAATGAACTTAATTCGCAGTATGACTTGAATCACTGAAACGACAATTTATCATTTTTGAAATCTGGTGACAAACAGAAAATTTGAAATCGAAAAAATCTTTTTATGAAATGCAAACCATTCCCTGATTAAATGCAATTGAGAATTAACTGTGCGCATAAAATGCCTATTGTCATCTGATTCTCTTAGAAGGAATACTCAAGGGAACTGTCGAAATTTATAGCCGGCGCAAGGTAAGAAGACAATATGTATGCATAAGATTATTAAAAAAAACGGTATCCGCACACGAATATTCCAAAATGTGTGTGCATCCCTGCATCCCAAGTAAGAAAAACACGTAACGCGAAATTTCTTTGCCGGCTTTACTTTAATCTGATAAAGAATTGCTATGTGCTTTCTTTGTGTTTTAGAGCGGATTAAATGAAATATTTCCGAAACTTCTTGTGAAATGCATTAGTGAATTGTAAGGCATTCTCCAGTAGAAAGTTAGGTATTTTAAACAACCGCCTTATTCTGTTTTCTTTTAAGTAGCTAAAATCTAACCATTACCGAAAAAAAATAAAAAAAAGGGTCTATGAGAAATCCTCTAACTCCTGGAAGGCCCTGGATATAATCGGACAACCCCTCATATTAGAATGGGAGGCATCAATTGGCATAAAATAATAGTCTACATTGAAAACAATCACCGTTATTAAGGATGCACCCGTGGAACGCCGGGTTTATAAAGCTAGTTGTTGTAAAAAGTTGTATTGTACTTATAATACCCGAAAATAACTTAAGATTTCATACATTACTACCTGAAGTGAAAAAAATGTTTTTGTCCAGCTAGATCGGTCAAATACCCCACTGTGCGGCGGTCAGGTGGCGCTGATTTAAAATTATGAGACTAAATTGGGAGTTTTATAAAAAAAACTGCGTTAAACAGCATCAATGCTAGAAACTCCTTAAAAACAAAGTAGTTTTTTATACAAATAACGAATGGTACAAGTCAGCTGTTTCGGTATCGTTATTTTTGAAGGCCTTGAACATTCTATTGACTAAACGCACGATTGTGCAAGCCCGGCCGGAAAGGATTATAATGGATTGATTTATTAAAATAAATTTAATTTGTGTAAAAATTTTCGATTACACAGTTGGACACGCTAAAAAGAAATAATTATCTCAAAGAAATTTTGTAAATGAAAAAAATACTTTAGACAAAATTAAACTTTAATTATAAATGATTACTTTAACGTATATTTTTAAGGTATTTCAGTAGAATTCGATTTTATACGAGAATTTTTTAGGGATAAACTTTCTTAAATTTTTTTGATGCCAGTATCAAATGACTTTTCTGGATAACAAATTATATGTAAAATTTTGCGTCTCAAAGCTATGTAGGGTCACATGGGGGAATTCTGGGTCACTCTCTTTCTGGGTTTTAAGAATTAAAAATGGTCACTAAGTTTTAAGAATTAAAAATGGTTTTTACAAAACAAATAAATTATGCAAAGTCATCCTTATACATTCTACTTTCTTATATCAAGATCAAAAACAATGTAACTCTGCAGCAAATAATAGAAAAAAAGTACTTTTTGCACTACTATAAAAACATCTTTAAAAAAAAAAATTGTCTTTGAAAAACATGACTTTTTAAGACCCATACTGGAGAAACATATTTGAACTAATTATTTTGTTGGTTCTATTTTTCAATAAGAAAAGGTCTAAGCTTTTCATTCAGATATAAATTTTTTCATAATTATTTTTTTTAAATGATTTTAAAGGTATATCGATTTATCCCCCAGTTTACTGGGGTACACTCTTAAGGGGGGATCATAGTAAACAAAAACCAAAAAATCGAATTTTTGAAACCAATATTTTCTGATAGATGGAAACCCAATCTATCGAATGAGACCAATTTTGTATAGATCGGTTAATTATTTCTTATAAAAAATTAAAATTATAAAAATAAACAAATGTACCACGCCCCCTTTGAATTACTAATTGTATGCTTGTATTATTTATGTATTACATTATAAAATATGATTTTTTTTGTGTTGATATTTGAAAACCAACCACTGGCTCAATGTAAAAAAAAATTCCCGACGATTTACATGAAATTCGGTTAACAAGAAATGTTTCGGTGGTCATTTCGAGTTCGTGTTAACGGGATCGACTGTATTTGTTTTTCGCGTTTTACTCAAAACTATAATTTTCAACACTTAGGTACACTTTTCTCCAAACCTATCGAATATTTTTTAATAGTTTTTTTTGTGTGTTATAAAACCATTTTAGATCTATTTAAGTCACCTAATTTAGTCTTACAAATTAAAATAAATATTTTATTATTTTACACTTTTCTTCGTTGAAAATCAGAATTTTTATGAATGTTGAATATAATGTTTTAAAAATAGAATTTAAAAATTATTTTAGGCAAAAAAAAATAGGTGACTTGATTAGATCTAAAATGGTTTTATAACACACAAAAGAAATTATTCAGAAATATTTAATAGATTTGGAGAAAAGTGTACCGAAAAAGTACTTGTATTTTTGAAAATTAGTAATTGTATGTTTCAAAAGATGTCTTTTTTCAAAAATAATAATTTTTGAAAATAAGATTCTTAGGAGTAAATATAATAATAAAAGTACAATTTATAATTTGATACAATTTTTTTTATTGTACCATCATTTTTAAATGATTTAGAGCCTTTCGAAATCAATACTAAGAATTGGTCATTTTTGCTGTCGTTTACTATGATCCCCCCTTAAAACAAACACTCCTAATTTAACTCAGTCTGAGTGGATTTCACTCCTCCAGACTGGAAAATGCACTTCTCCTTTTGGAGTGGATCGTTTGTGTGTAAAACCTCCAACAGGATCACTCCAAACGAGTGATTTTAACTCAGTCTGAGGAAATATGCATGCCTTTACGGTGTCGAAAATGCACTTCCCCAACTGGAGTGGATTTCACTCTTTTGTTTTAAGAGTGTAATTCTTGGTCACTGGGGTAATTCTGGGTCAGTGATATTTTTTAATTTTTCATGTGTATTTAGCTAAGTGGTATACGTCATTTTGAAGCAAAAAATCAGATTAGGCTGCATTCCAAATTTCATTAAAAAATCGAATTAGAAGTTTATTTCAAATTTAAATAACAAAAAAATTAATCTACATTGAAATAACATGCAATTTCCATTTTTATCCAATATTTTGACTGCTGCCATTTCGTTAAACTTACGAGAAACTTTCGAGATACTTCCAACTGTAAATTAATTTGACAAACGATAAATAACTGAATTTTCGGAAGAATGTAAAAGGGAAATTGTGGCATTATTTATTAAAACAGATTACATCATTATTCTTCGAGCTTAAACCGAATTTAGCAAACAATAAAGTCTAATTGTTTTCCGAGAAAGAAGTTTAATAAAAAGTTAATTTAGGCGTTTAAAAGTTTGCTTTAAATTATATTTTAACTGCAACCAAAAATTAATTTACTTTTGACATGCATTACTTTAAAAAACAGGGTGACCCATATTTACCCCATGTGTGACCCATAATTGCCCAAATCCAGGTCACTCAATAATTATAATAAAATTAATAATAATGCAATTTTAGGTAAAGTTATTATTTCAAAAATTTATTAATTATTTTAGCCTACTCCATACCAAATTAGAACTTTTTATCTTTCATACTTTAGAAAAAAAGGATGTTGTTGTATTCTGACCCATAATTCCCCCATATGACCCTAATACGTAAAAAAATTGAAGAATAACCCCAAATCGTTCATTTATTTTTCTAAGTGTAATAAGTTTGGAATAAGTATGTTAGTGCGTAATATTTTAATTACTGATTAATAAAAGTCTAATAGAATCGGTACAAAAAAGAAATAGTAGATACTTTTTCCGTCTTATTTTGTATTTATATTTGAAAACATCCAAGTTAATTCACTTAAGGATGTAAAATATCTTTAAAATTTGCAGATTTAGTAACCAAATAGAAATATTTCGGACTAACTCGTATACTATTTAGAGTGAACAATATGTAAGGATTATAGAAGATATCATATGTTCCAATTATTTTAATATCTGGTTTTAAATATATTTCGTTTCAATTCTCAATATTCATGACCGAATTTAATTTATCGCAACAAAATATATTTTCTCGAATAGAAGGCCTTCGGCATAAAAACTACTTTAAACGTTGCTTGATTAATTGAAGTTAGGTTATAGGAAACAGAAAGCAAGCAGATATTTTGAAAACCTGTCATGTAAAGTGTCTGTATAGATTAATCGGCTTTTTGAAGTTAAGTATTTAACTCTTACGCGAGTCCAATATAAAGGCGAGTAAAATGAAAAACCATTTCATTGTGTCCTAAAATTATCATGAAGCACAATAAATAAAGAGCAAGTGGAACGGCCAAGCCTAAGGTGACGTCACACTACGTTAAAATTTGACATGTATCCCTCAAAACACTCGGCAGCTAATTCGTCAAATTGTAACGATCATGCCAGGGGTGACGTCACTGACATTGGCTTCAACTCATCACATAAGCCACGCTCGCCCCATTCTAGTCGTCCTTACCTGCAATAGACGTTTTTGTGCAACTGCGTAGAAATCGATTGCTGCATTTGCTAACTCTAATGAACGACACGAACGGAGTGGAACCGTACAGCAATTTAAGGGCTGAAGTCGGCAAGAGTCAATGTGTATTTTTGGTGTGAAGTTATTGTAACCTAAAGCTAAAGAACTGCTACCCTACATTGAATAGATTATCCCTGTTTATATGGTACTAGTATTATTTTCCCCCTAGAAATTTATTAAAAAAAAACTATATTTTGTTACCACTTTTTTCACTTTAGAAAATGCTTTAAATATTTTTTATCATTCTTGCAAGAGTGTATAAAGGGGCCATACTCATTTAAAAGAGATGCCTTAGGCAAGATGCCTTAGGCATTGTGCAAAAAAAAAAAGATTTAATTTATAACTGTGACCACGGTTCGTCGATTTTGAGGCTATATGTGAGCATTTCAGAACTTTTTTTCTTAGAAAATGTATGCAAAGAAATTAATGCTCAGAAAGCTCTTATTAGTCCGGTCAAAATAGACCAGAAAAAAAGGACAAAAATTGGAATACAGCTAAATATTTGTATAGGGGCCTTAAGTAAACTATTATAGATAAAATATAAATAGTCATTACAGATACCATGCCTGCTAGAAAATTATTCAAGGTCCAAATATGTTAATCTGCAGGTACATGAAAAATGAATTAAATAGGCAATGCAAGGTATCATTTATGGATTTAAACATTTTTATAAATTTTAAAAGCTTTAAAATAAATACCGCAGGTTTCCATTTTTAATTGCTTACGCTCTTTTGAATTTAACTAGCTGAAAATCAATTATTCTAAATAAGAACAACACTGACATGTCATGTATCTTTTTATATGTTTTGATGACTCTAAACGCGTTTTATACAACTAAAAATACATTATTATTTAATCTTACTTAAGCTGAATAAATTCAACACTGAAATATAAGGTATCTTTTAGATGTTTTGATGTTGTAATAAGTTTTGATTACTCTAAACACGTTTTGGACATCTAAAAATACATTTAGGGACTTATAAATTAAAATAATTGTTTTAATAATGGTGCTTTATTATTCGCGTGGTTCACAGAAAAAAAATATATAAAAAATGAATAAAATAGGCATGTAAGATATAGTTTTTTCTGTTTTTGATTTCTTGGAAACATTTTTGTAACTATTGAAAAGTTTCAATTCTCAATGTTCATGACCGAATTTAATTTATTGTAACAAAATATATTTTCACGATTAGAGGCTTTTTGGTGTAAAAATACTTTAAAAGTTGCTTGCTTAATTGAAGTTATGTTATAGGAAACAGAAAGGAAGCAGATATATTGAAAATCTGCCAAGTAAAGTATTAGTATAGAGCTTTTTCAAGAGTACCTAACTCACCGAGTCCGATATATAGGCGAGTAAAATGAAAAACCATTTCATTGTGTCCTGAAATTATCATGAAGTACATTAAGTAAAGAACAAGTGGAACGGTCACGATTACGGTGACGTCACACCTACTTCAAAATGTTTCATGTATCCCTCAAAACACCAGGCAGCTAATTCGTCAAAATTGAATTCATGCCAATGGTCACAGACGTTGGCTTCTACCCATCAAAAAAAAAAAAAAAACCGGCACTCGCCCATACCTGCAATAGACGTTTTCGTGCACCTGCGCAAAAATCGATTGCTGCAGTTGCTAACTCTAATGAACGATACGAGCAAGGTGGAACCGTAGCGTAATTGAAGGGCTGAAATCGGCAATAGTTATAATGTATTTATGGTGTGAAGTTAATGTAACCAAACCTAAAGAACTGTCACCCAACATTGAATAGATTATCCCTGTTTATATGGTTCTAGTATTATTATTTTCCATAGAAATTTATGAAAAAACTATTTTTTTAACATTTTTTTAACTTAAAAAAATTGCTGTAAACATTTTTTTGTTATTCTTATAAGAGAATATTTAAATCAATTTCTTACATTTAAAAAAACGATGCAGACATTGTGCAAAAGATGAGTAAGATTTAATTTCCTTCTGGGGGGTGAGGCTGTCTGTGAGCATTTCACTATTTTTTTTTATAAAGTATGCAAAGAAATTAATACTCAGAAAGCTTTTATTAGACTGGTTAAAATAGACCAAAAAAAGGAACAAAATTGGCAGACGGCTAAATATTTGTATAGGCCATTGGTAAACTATTATAAGAAATATATCAAAAGACCACACCGATCCCATGCCTGCTAAAAAAATTATTCAAGGTGAAATTATGTTAACTGGTAATTGAAAAATGAATAAATTAGGCATGCAAGATATCATTTTTGATGGTTTATACATTTTTATAAATTTTAAAAGCTTTAAAATTAATGTACCAGGGTTCCATTTTTATACTATTCCACTATTTTTTTGCTACTATTCCATTAACAGAAATGTTGTAGTACCACAATAATTGTTCAAAATTTCAAGATTTAAAATGTTCATTTGTAAGCCTTTTCATATTGTAAGCCAATTCATATTGTAAGCCTTTTTTTTCAAAATATTTTCTTACATTATAAAAAGCATTTTTTTTTATCTGATTATACAGTGCGAACTACAGAGTGTCCTAAAATGGACTACCTGTTTTTCAAAAGTTAATAAAAAATAAATGGATTGAGATATTCCCATAATTCTTGCAGAAAACGAATGAGACATGTATGGAATTTGATATGGATCACTTTATTATTTTAGTTATGTTTATTATGCAACAATCACCCAAAAGTTAAGTTAATGGGGAACTGAACTTTATAGCGACCTTTAAAATGTCTGGCAAAAGTTTCGGCTGGCTGAAAGTGTCTGGCAGCTTGAAAATTGACATTTAATAATATTTTCTTATACATATGTAAAAATAGGCACTGAGAACGTGAGATAATAAACTTGTATTTTCCCTACCTTTTCTCCCGGTACCTGTAAAGTGTTAATCTCTCCATTCTATCGGAAATGCATACACTAAATGCACATGAAAACATTGCCTAACCCATTTCATAACTGTCCCATTCTAGTCGTCCATACCAGGATTCGACGTTTTCGTGCAACTGCGGTGAAGTCGACTGCTACAGTTTCCAACTCTAGTGAACGATACGAACGGGGCAGAACCGTACCGTAATTGAAGGGCTGAAGTCGGCAATATTCAGTAAGTATTTTTGGTGTGAAGTTATTGTAACCAAACCTAAAGAACTGCTACCCTACTTTGAATATATTATATCTGTTAATATGCTACTAATATTATTTTTTTAAAGAAATTTATGAAAAAACCATTTGTTGTTACCACTTTTTTAACCTAAGAAAATGCTCCAAACATTTTTTTATCGTTATCACTTGTAATAAGAAGTTTTTGATAGTCCATTTTTTAAAAAGGTGCTTTAGGTACCGTGTAAAAGAAGAGTAAGATTTAATTTACGATTCTGACCACGGTTTGTCGAGTTTAAGGCTAAGCGAGCTTTTCAGCATTAGTTGTCTTAGAAAGCTATGATTAGTCCGGCCAAAATAGACCGAAAATTCGTATACAGCTAAATATTGGTAAAGGCCTTTAGATTACTATTATAAGTAAAATATCAAAAGTTCCCACTGATCTCATTACTGCCAAAAAATTATTTATGGTCAAAATGTGTTAATTACCTTTTACATAAAAAATGGAATTAAATAGGCATGCAAGATATCATATTTTACCTACCTTTTTCTCTCATTTCCTGTAAATTAGCCATCTGTCCACTCTATCGGAAATGCACACTTTAAATGTATATGAAAACACATTGCCTAATCCAATATATTTCATAACTGTGAAAATAACAAAGGTCTGAACTCTTAGACTATAAGAATAGGTTGTTTGAGAACGAAAAGTGTTTTAGTAATGAGTGGATATTTTTTTTACGGCAGCATATTTTGAATATATATTAGCGTAAAGTAAAAATTGATATAGATGATTTATTTATCAGATAAAAAATGTATTTTTGGCTATATAATTGCTTCACGTGTGCAATACAATAAACTAAAAATTGCTCGACCATGAGTCATGATTCTAACGATATACATAAAAAAAATATTTGATTTTAGACGCTAAAATTGGAACACAACTTTCTCTTCTCTGTTTCTCAAAACAATCACCATCTAATCAAATAAATATTTCAACACCCTTCTCTCTCGAGAAAAATCAAATCTCGCTTAGTAATCGAATATTACGATCCGTTTTATACTAAACACAACTTTTCATTTCGTTCCCTTGTATCCTTTTATTTGTGTGTGATTTCTTCTTGCTTTTATTATATATGTGCTTGTCTTTTAATGTCGACTCTGAAATGCAATAAGAATTTTGTTTCTACGGGTGAACAATAGCAGGTAGCGAATGCCTGTAATGCATTTTTTTGGTAGGAACGACTCCCGATATTTCCTTACAACTCCCCGGAGTCGTACTATTTCCGTAAAAGACCTAGACAAAGCGTCGCGAGGTGTTTCAGGAGAAGGAATTTTATCTAAATTCCGGAATTTTTCTGGAGAAGGCTCTCCGGATATTATCCGTGTGTTATGTCGGAGTATATCTTCCAAAATATTCCGGTGATCGGGAGCCCTTAGTAAAGCAGTAAATAATCCCATTGTCGTGTCTTCTGTTGTCGCACAAATAGGTCGGGATATTGCTTCCATTGCATTCTTAGCTCGTCTTACATTTTTGTTTGAAAGTTATATGAAAAGGGAATAAAACAGTTTGAAGTAAAATCTCTTTTAAAGGTTATAGAGCTGATGATATCGACAAGTATTCTTACAAAAAATCTGGAATCTAGCTTTCTGAGGTATGCTGAATCATAGAACCGTCTACAAAATGTCACCTTTTCAAGAAGCGCACCACATTTTTATAATTTCATAAACTTTAATATAATATTAAATCTTATTTTTTTAGAAACTTTTATTAAACTACTCGAAAGAGTAGTAAAACTATTCGCCAGTAAATAAAGTCCATTAGATAGGTGAGGGTGTCAGTGAGTATCGTGCCTTTGAAACGCGGTCAAGTAGTGCTGTTAATTTCTGAGCTGGTACACTAGGGAAAAAGCTCCACCCCTCGTTACTCGGCTGCTAACATCAGAGGATTTGGTACCCCTCCGATTCCTTCTTTTTTTTAATGACCATTTCACAAATGCTTGATAAAACCATTACTATCCCTTTTGCAGACGACACCGCCCTCATCGCAAAGGGCAGCCCCGGATGCAACAAATTGAAATTACCAAAACACATCTACCTAATTGAAAACTGGCTCATTCCCAGGAAAGTTCAACTAAATATTGATAAAACCGAGGCCATTTACTTCTCCAAAAGCAAGACAAAATCAAATGAAATCAACCTCTACGGTCAAGCTATCAGAGACGCACCTGGTCCTTGTCAAGCTCCGGTCCAAGTCACAAAACCTCTTGTCAAGCTCCGTGAAATACCTCGGTGTCATGTTTGACTCGAAACTAACCTGAAAAGAACACATTAATTATATTAGAAAGAAATTCTTTAAATGCAGATACGCTCTCTACCAACTCATCGGATGAAACAGTACACTCTCAATCTACAACAAAATTCCAGTCTACAAATATTACCTACGCTCCATCATAGACTACGCCGCCCCTGCATGGCTTTTCTCAGCTAAAACTAACTTTAACAACATAAAAGTCCTTGAAAATGATTTGTTAAGATACATCACAAAAGCAAGATAATGAGAAATGAAGATATTCATTTTACACTTGACATCCAAAGTTCAAAACTTATACTTAAAAGCTTGTTCTTAATTTTTCACATCTATTGAAGACCATCCGAACACCGAATGCAAGACAAAAAATGCAAGACTATGATGCAAACATGCCTGAAATATGCAGTGACAAAAAATAACGTTTTGGTTCATTTCCTTATACCATAAAGTGTTAAGAATGGACTAAAATCGCAGTATGACTTGAATCACTTGAACACCAATTTATCATTTTTGAAACCCCTTTCTGATGACAAACAGAAAATTTGAAATCGATTTTTTTATGAAATACAAACCATTCCACGATTCCATGCAATTGAGAATTAACTGCGCGCATAAAATGCCTATTGTCATCTTATTCTCTTGGAAGGAATACTCAAGGGAACTGTCGAAATTTATAGCCTGCGCAAGGTAAGAAGACAATATGTATGCATAAGATTATTAAAAAAACGGTATCCGCACACGAATATTCCGAAATGTGTGACCCTGCATCCCAAGTAAGAAAGATACGTGACGCGAAATTTCTTTGCCTGCTTTACTTTATTCTGATAAAGAATTGCTGTATGCTTTCTTTGTGTTTTAGAGCGGATTGAATGAATCATTTCCAAAACTTCTTGTGAAATGCATTAGTGAAATGTTAGGCATTCTTCAGTAGAAAGTTTTTTTTTCAATTAGTTTATGAAAAATATTTAGTGGCGGACTTACAAAATATAGCTCGTATATTATTACTCACATATATAAGTTTTTTTTGCTGTTGAAATGTTTTAAAAAACTTTTTTCTTGGCGATACTTACATAAAACATTCAAATTCGTCGATTTTGTCACCCTTTTGTTAAACGGGCAGATAGATTTAAAGTCTCTTGAGAAATAAATTTAATTTTCACAAAGAGGCTTATTTTTGAACCAGATGGTTTTATATAATTAATTACTAATTGAATATTAAATACTGAGAGAAAAGAGAAAATATGTATGCCTATTTTAGGTATAATTTTTCGTTAAAAGATACAAGACGTTTTTTTTTGTTTCTTCAGTTATAGAGTGCCCATTAGTACCTCAATCTTGCGAATCTCAACATTTTCCGATTTAACACACTTATCACATCACTGCTTTGTTGATTTATTTGTTACTCTTCTAAAAATTGGGCAAAATTAATTTATCAAAGCCATCACACTTATATTTCGAGAAAATGATTTTTCTCATTTTTCTTCTCCTTTTCATTATTATATAGTACTTGTGAAAATAAAGGGCTTCAAACCTAATATATACTAATATCTTTGCAAAAAAAAGTGAATTTTTTTTAATGGTCTTGTGTGTGTGATTCACTATTTCAGTTCAACAACAATATTATATACAATTGCAGAGCATATGATAGGCAAGAGTAAAATATAAAATTCAAATTGCTGAAAACAATCGGTCAGTTAACTTTCGACACATCTCGAGGAAATAAAAATCAACATTTTGTTTTTTGTATGGAGTGAAATTAAGAGTAAAACAGCTTCAAATTTTTACCTAAAAATTTCGAGCAATTCGACTTTTTGGAACTGGAGTAAACTAAGAAAAAATAACAAAACGAAATCAAGAGAACATCAGTATTCGTTTCATTTCGTGCAGTGGTTTGACAAGCATGCAACTAATAATATCTTACTCGAAGCTTCTTGAATTTGCATCCACTATATTTTAAATGCCTTTTAAATAAAAAATTGTGGTTATTTATTTGATATATAGAAGATATTGAAAGCTAACAAAAAGTACTATTCCCTATCTATTTATTTTTTAATTACATTCTTCTATGTAAAAAACAGGTCAAGTCCATGGGAAGGTGTATATGGAAGATTCTTTTTCCACTTAAATGCTCACACTAAAAATAGCAAGGGAAATTCACCAATGAAATGAAATGCTTTCCACACTATCGATTCAATTATAATTACTGTGGTATCCCAGGCAGCAAGCCTAATCGGCAAATGGTTGGCCAATCATCGATTTCGTCGGCAAATGATTGGAAGTTTTTTCACGAGGTCGGGAAGATCTCGCGCCAACTTGTCAATCCGACGTCTAAAAAAACTGGTCGGTTTGTGAGATCGGATAGAGATCGGGCTAAAGTCGTCCGCCAACCAGTAGATTTGTTGGTATTTTATGCATCGGTTTGCGAGATCTGCCCGACCTCGTCATTCGATCAACTAAAAGTGGTCGTTTGTAGAGATTGGGCCGATGTAGGTGCGATCTTTCAATTCGATCATGAAGATAATAAATTATATATATTTATAGATTATCGTAACAAAAACAAAATCTAATGACTAACCGACACACCCTGTGACGGGTGAAACGAAGTTTTTTTTATTTATTTAAACTCAATAAGCTAAAATGTTTCTGAAATGTAGCGTGCAAATACATTTATCAAAAATAAATAATCTTGATATTTTCAAAATGGATAACGATTTTATCGAATCCTTTGATTTTTAATTTCGAACTTTGTAAACGAAAACATTGCAATGGCAGAGGTTCTTTAAGTTACGTTGAGTGCCCGCACAGGTGCTGATTTCGTCACTTGACCAGGGTTTAAAATTACGAAGCTAAAATGTCTGTGTTAAAGTTCGTTAAAAGGATGTTTGGAAATAGACAGTTGGAGACGATGAACTACCCGCAGCAGAGTTTCTAACCCCTCCTAAATGGCTGTCAGGCGCCCTGTGGTCAGCGTCTTGATCTACGGATCGGAAGGTCCTGTGATCGAGTCCTGGTCGCTGAAAACTCACCGAGTATATGCGGAGTACGTGCTCGTTAAATCTGTTGGGTCCGAAAGTCCTGTGGGCGGTTATTGCGCAGTTTCCCATGGGTATAGGTTGCTGGAGACTATTTCCCTCCCCTTCAGGGACATGTCTAAATTGTGGGGGTGGCGCGTGATAGGTGGAAGCATATGTCACGTATATGTGTGCATGGGAGTGTGTGTGTGTTGTGACTGTCTTACTTGACCAAGGTTTATAAGCGGCTCTCTGAGCAAGTACACAAGCCTGAAAATATATGTATACCAACCAACCAACCCATCCTACCCTACCCGTAAGTATATTGTGTAAGAAACTGGTGGGGATCCTCTCTAGGCTCTGTCTCTAAAAATTAGATGGATCCACTTGTGTATACGAATATATATGTCGACCAACAAACTAAAGAAACCAGTGGTCAAGCAACTATGGTAAGTAAATTTATAATTTATCTTTTTTTTAAGTGTTTTGGTCTGTTGCTTAAAATACTAATAATACGATTTGTTTAGCTAAATTTTTGTGGACTATCAAAACCAGAAAGGTTGGAAGATTTAGTATCGGATTTCGTTATTTTGGTTGCTGATCTAGTCAGAGGATTTCGATTTAGTTTCAAAGGCATTTATGTAACCACCTAATGAGTTCAGCTTCTGACTTCCAAATAATTGTTGATTTACATGTTATATATGATGAAAATTTAATTTGAAAACTTTAATTTTTATACTTATAATAAGTTAAGCACGAATTAAAATTGTTTTGCAGCCAAATGAAATGTGTAATTTTTTTAAATTCTTTTAATCAAATTTCGAAGTTAAGGGGTCACAGGAGTCTTAAAAATGTGCAAAGAAGGTACTACAAAACATAGTTTGATCTTCAATGTCATTTTTGAACTACTCAATGTATAAGTATAATTTTTTTATATGTAATTCTACAAGATTTATTTATTATAAAACAAGTTTTAAAATTTATGAAACTTTAGCCAAAACTAAAATAAATGATATTAAACATGAAGCTATTTGAACACATTGTGATTAGGCTTGCGCGGCAAATTGTGAGGTCAAAATTGAAAAAATGACCAAGAAAATGACTTTATATTGTACAAATATGTGCAAACAAAGACTTATACCTAAATTCTCAGCTCAATTTTAATTAGAAATTATTTTTAAAAATATTTAAAATCAAAATTTTTAATTTTTTATTAATTTTTTTAGAAAAAAGTTCATAAAATAATTTCTACTTCAAATTGAGCTAAGAATTTAGGTATAAGTCTTTGTTTGTACATATTTGTACAATATAAAGTCATTTTCTTGGTCATTTTTTCAATTTTGACCTCACAATTTGCCGCGCAAGCCTAATCACAATGTGTTCAAATAGCTTCATGTTTAATATCATTTATTTTAGTTTTGGCTAAAGTTTCATTAATTTTAAAACCAGTTTTATAATAAATAAATCTTGTAGAATTACATATAAAAAAATTATACTCATTTATTGAGTAGTTAAAAAATGACATGAAAGATCAAACTATGTTTTATAGTACCTTCTTTGCACATTTTTAAGACTCCTGTGACCCCTTAAGTAATTTATTTTAACAAGACCTATATTAGGCTGTAAAGCCCAATCGATTCGCCGTGTCTTAGAAGGTTCGGGTTCAGGCATTGGAAGTGTCAGCTCGTCACTTGACTTTGGTTCTAAATTACGACCCACGTCGCAATAGACCTCGTGTAGCTCTAGTGCAACGATATTTCAAACTAATCTAACTAAGACCACTATTATAGTTGTTGTAACCTTAATATTTTAATTTTTACTATCAACTCTACCTAAATCCGAGTGGGAGGGAAGGGGGCGAATACAGGTACAGCTGTGGAAATAAAAAAGTACCCACTAGTGATTATTTTGACCGTTTGTCATCCTATCGAATCGGACCTTTTTGACATTGTGAACAATTAACATTCTGAGTTAATTGCATGACACACAATTTGCATAAGGGGCCATCTTCATATTATAATTGTTACTAACTTTAAAATTTCCAATAGCAGCACCCCTTTTTGAATCCATATTTCAAATCTCTGACCTATGTTAATACGAAATGCCAAATTTTGTTAGTTTTTAAGCATTATTAGAGGAGTTAGGGACGTGCAAAGTTTAGGTCCCATAATGTTAAATGAGTTGCACATAAAAAACTATCCCGATCTATAAATAATTAAGATAATGAAACGAATTTTTTACTGAAAAGAAATTATAATAACCCAAACAAAATGCATTCAATATTGGGGTATTTAAAACAATTTTTATATTTTTAAATAATTATTATATTAATTTTTAAAAAATATATGAATTGAAACCCCTTAATATTTTCAAAGAAATAAATTTAAGACAAGAAGTTTAAGCGAAATCCCAATTTTTAAAAATTTTTATTCATAATTTGCTGAGTAAATCACAAAATACTTTTTAATTACCCTTTAGGGGACTGTGTATAAGATTACGTGTGTAATTGATAAATAAAGACGGCTTTGCATGCATGCTTGCTTGTCATTTTAGAGATGGTCCCCAAAAGGTCCACAAGTGATTCGATTGAATAACTCGTCAAATATTCATCCAAATGTAACAAAAACTTAGATTTAAGGGTTTTCAAGAGTGCTTAACATTTCTAAGTTATTAAAATGGGGTGTTGCCATTGGAAATTTCAAAGATCGTAATATTTTTAATATGAAGACAGCCCCTTATGCAAATTTTGTATCGTGCAATTAACTCAGAATGTTAATTGTACACAATCTCAAAAAGGTCCGATTCTATAGGGTGACTAACGGATGAAATAACCTCAAGTGGGTACTTTTTTATTTCCACAGCTGACCTGCAAGACTTGACTACAACGCAAGCTTCGAGACTCTTCTAGTACAGCTGTGGAAATAAAAAAAACGCCACTTGTGATTATTTCAGCCGTTAGTCACCCTATAGAATCGGACCTTTTAGAGATTATGAACAATTAACATTCTGAGTTAATTGCATGGCACAAAATTTGCATAAGGGGCCGTCTTCATATTAAAAATGTTACGATCTTTGAAATTTCCAATAGCAACACCCAATTTTAATAACTTAGAAATGTTAAGCACTCTTGAAAACCCTTAAATCTAAGTTTTTGTTACATTTGGATGAATATTTGACGAGTTATTCAATCGAATCACTTGTGGACCTTTTGGGGACCATCTCTAAAATGACAAGCAAGCATGCATGCAAAGCCGTCTTTATTTATCAATTACACACGTAATCTTATACACAGTCCCCTAAAGGGTAATTAAAAGGTATTTTGTGATTTACTCAGCAAATTATGAATAAAAAAAATTTTAAATTGGGATTTCGCTTAATCTTCTTGTCTTAAATTTATTTCTTTAAAAATATTAAGGGGTTTCTATTCATATTTTTAAAAAAAATTAATGTAATAATTATTTAAAAATATAAAAATTGTTTTAAATACCCCAATATTGAATGCATTTTGTTTGGGTTATTATAATTTCTTTTCAGTAAAAACTTCGTTTCATTATCTTAATTATTTATAGATCGGGATAGTTTTTTATGTGCAACTCATTTAACATTATGGGACCTAAACTTTGCACATCTCTAACTCCTCTAATAATGCTTGAAAACTAACAAAATTTGGCATTTCGTATTAACATAGGTCAGAGATTTGAAATATGGATTCAAAAAGGGGTGTTGCCATTGGAAATTTCAAAGATCGCAATATTTTTAATATGAAGACGGCCCCTTATGCAAATTTTGTAACTTGCAATTAACTCAGAATGTTAATTGTACACAATCTCAAAAAGGTCCGATTGTATAGGGTGACTTACGGATGAAATAACCTCAAGTGGGTACTTTTTTATTTCCACAGCTGTACTCTATGACCACTCAATTGCATTTTATTTTTCAGTGTTCGTGCCTTGGAAATTTCGGAGGATCGAGTATATAGGATAACCAGCTGAATCTCCAGTATAAAGGATTTTCCATGGAAGGGGATTGGCAAATTGATGCTTGGTAAGTTCCCAATATTTTATTTTAACTTTACTTATAGTTCAATTATAGCACAATTATAATGATGTAAAGTACTTGTGTACTTATATGTAACGATAAATATCCAAAATACTTAGTTATTAATTTCTTGATATTTTTTCCATATTCTATTAAAAATGCGTTATAATGGGTTTTAAATTGGAAATTATTTGAGAGAAAGTTAAATAAAAATAAACCAAAAAACTTATGGAACAATGATGAAGTAAAGTAAAATTTGTCATCTCTACCACTTCCCAAAAAATCGAATTTTTTAATGAACAAAATTAAGTATGTTTAGCAACTAAACTCTTGTCTAATGTGAAATAACTATCCCTCTCCAAGCAATATATTTTATTAAATCTTAGTGATATTTAGTGATCTAATGCATTGCATTTTTTCATAATCATAGAAAAATACTGATTTTTTAAAATGTCTGATAATAAATAATTATTGGTTGCAGTTTAGACAGTGTTTATGATATTCAAATAGTTAAGAGGTACTTAAAAAGTTTATAGTATAAAAATTTGTTTTTATGCATTTCAATGACTTACAACACATGAGCATTAGCTAGTTATGTTAAAAATATAAATATATTAAGATGTAGTATTATCACTGTTTATACTTATATTGTAAATTGTTGCTTTCAGCTGCTGTGAGACTGCTCAGCTTCAGGATACAGCGGATCATGTGATAGAAAGGAACATCTTCAGGGCATAGACTACTACCAAGTACTGCATTTTTATACATGTATTGTATTTTTATTGTTACCTATCATTTTGTTAATAAAAATAATTCAAGTAGTGTTTCTCTTTTCTTGTGTTTAAAATTAATTTTTGAGTGTCCACAGGATTGCAGTTTTTAATAAATTTTAAATTAAGAGTAAGTTCAATAAGTAACTGTTAAAAAAAGTAGGTAATTAATTTGAAAAGTGGTGAGCATTTAAAATTGAAAAAAATTTACTAGACAAGGGCTTATGTGTGATGTAGAGATTATTTGACTTCAATGGTTTTCTAATAAAGGATTAAGCTCCATATCTTCAATGCTTTTAGTTGCATTTGTACGTTCTTGCTCCAGCATCGGGAGTATGTTGGTCAAACGTTGGGTAGAAACCGCTATTACGTTGGAAATACGTTAGAATCGACTCGGCTAAGCATTGGGTAACCGCCTGCACAGCGGTAAATAGTCGTATGGGTTATCCCAGAACAACGCGAGAGAGGTTGGATTGACGTGGGTAAATGGTCTAGAGTGAAATTGGCAAGAAGTCGCTGCGATGGTCAACTACGATCAATAGCCGGCGATTTGACATCCAAAAAGGGCGGTAACTAATCGCAGAGATTGGCGAAGGGTCGGGCTTTATACATCGGCCCGATGCGAAACCGAAAGGCATTTCCGATCTCTTTCCGACGTACCAAAATGCGTCGGTAAGTGGTCGCACATGATTGGCAAATGGTCGCTTGCCAAGGGCGAAACGCAGTCGCTGCGATGGACATCGCCAATCAATTTCCGACGCATCGGCTCGATGTCGCATAATGTTTTGCGACTTTTGGCCGATGCTCGGCCAATGATTATTTGTTGCTTGGGAAGTCGCTGCGTAGGTTAAATCGATCGATAACCGACTATTTGGGGTCGCAAAAAGGGTGGTAACTAGTCGCCGACGATTGGCGAAAGGTCGTGTTTTGTACATCGGCCCCATGTGCTGCCGATTGTCATTTCCGATCTTTTGCCGACTACCAAAATGCGTCGGTAAGTGGTCGCACCTGATTGGCAAATGGTCGCTCGCCAAGGACAAAACGCAGCCGCTGCGATGGACATCGCCAATCAATTTCCGACGCGTCGGCTCGATGTCGCAGTATTTTTGTGCGATGTTTGGCCGATACTCGGCCAACCGATCATTTGCTGCTTGGGATCATCCATTTTTCTCAAAACTTGCATCTTTTCAGTTAACACCTCTTTACATTAATCAGCACATTACAAAGGTGCGTTTGTCGATTTCTCTGTGACCACCTTTCAGTAATGCTATACATTATTGCCTTCAATTCACCCAATTCCTGGACGAAATTTCTACGGATGTGCACCTCCAACGGCTGCTACCTCATTATTTACATGGCTCGGATCCAGAAACTGTGTCTGTGCTTCAATCTCAAAAGCGCAGCTGGGTCTTCGGATCCTTCGATTCATTATATCTATATTTTTTTATCTATAGTTTCTTATTCAAGCAAGACTCATTTAAGATCTCATTCTGGGATCGATCTCTGGTTTCTCGAGCAATGGTGTTGCGATGATTCATTTATCAGGCACTGCTCAGTGCTTTTTAGGCGTCAATTGGGTCGTTACCGTTGTTTAGTGTCCATGGGGAGGTTTTGTTAGGTTGTACAAAGTAATCTCTGATTGGCGCAACAAAGCTATAACTAGCTCTTCGCTGGTTTATAGAAAAGTGGCTTTAAAATAAGATATACAGTTCAGCCTGTGAAGGCCTCTAGATGTTGAACAATCCACACACTTGATTGCTCAATTTTCTCTTACAAAAAAATTTCCATAGTTTATTTATTTTAAAGATAAACTTAAATTGCATCAATCTGCTTTAATTTCAGTCTCTCTAAAAATTGTTAGACTCTCCCTTGCTACGATTTCATTACACAAACGTGGAACAAATGTTTATTTACCTAGTGTAAGCAGTTTTTTCAATCTTTTTTCTTTCATTCTAAGAAGCAATTTTTTTATTTGATTATACAGTGCCAACTAGGCTTTTTACTTGTAAAATGTTTTGGGTTTTGATGCATAAGCGGAAAATTAGCGAAGTGTAGCCTAATTTTCCTCTAATTAACGACCTCTCAGAATTACAAATCTAGCGTAGTAAAATTATGCAAGTTAAATGTTTTGTGAGGTGAAATGTTTTGTCAAAAGCGAAATATGGTTAACAGATTCTTGATCTTAAACTAAAGTAATCGAAAAAAAATTATGTTGTCATTGTTTGCGACTATTAAGTTATTTGTATTTGAGAAAAAGTTTTTTGTAATCAGCTAAAAAAACTTTGTAAATAACGCAGAATATTTGTACATTATGAAAGTATGTTCTTACATTATTAAATACTTGTATAGGTTTATCGTTTATAAACTAATTGTAGTTATAATGACAAGGTTATTGTGTCAATGACATGTTTATGTGTTCAGTACTGTATATTTCCAACAATGAAATTTTAAAAAAAATTATTTAAAAGATAATTTTCACGATATTAATTAAAAAAAACATTTTTGAATCTAGAAACAGCGACATGGATTTATGAAAATTGAAGTGCACTTTGCATTGCTTGAATGCAGACATGAAAATTATCATAAGGCTGTAAAATATAAACTAGAGGATATTAAAGTTCTTCATAAAGTTACTTTGAGGGAAATTAACACATGGTTTGAACTTTTCATTAAGATCTATAATATCTAGTAGTAAAAATGTGAAGTTCAAAAGATTTAGAAATAACTAAAAGTTTTTCTGTATAGGTATAGTTCGTAAGAGATTGGAATTTTTGGTATGTATAATTTTGTAAACTTTATTTTATATAATAATAATATTTATATTTATTTAAAATTTAATATTTATTTTCAAATTAAACGCATCTTTAGTGTTTTATTGTAAAAGTACATTTTATTACATATTTATTAAATTGGCTATTCATATATTTCAGAAAAGACTGTTTAAGTTTATTAATAACAACAAAAGGTTCCAATGCACAATATATAATCAAATGCGAAGTATTTGTTTTATCTTTCAAATGCATTTTATTGAATTCATTTAGTTGCACACAAACATATATTTTGAAACGAAAAATGCCGCACTATGTTTTTAAAGTGCTTAAAAAGTAGATAATTTTTTGTTCTATTTTTTATTTTTTGAATATTGTATAATTGTAATATTTATATTGAGTTTTAGAGTTCTTTTGAATAGGAAATTTACTAAAAAGTGTTTCACACATGTAATGCAACGTTTTTTACCAATGAACTTTTTTTTAATTATAACAACGGTTTAGGTATTGTAAACAAACGCTTTATTCTGTTTTCTTTTCCATGCTAAAATATATCCATTACCGAAAAAAATAATTCATTCAATTTTCTCAACAAATTAAATATTACATACATTTCATTTCATTTTTAATTTCAAATTTGGGAAAAAAAATACATTCAATCATTTTAATAGATTGTTAAATAGAATTTAATATTTGTAAAATTTTTCGATTACACAATTAGACACGCTAAAATGAAATAATTATCACAAAGAAATATTATAAATGAAAAAATACTTTCGATAAATGAAATGATAATGACTTTCACGTATATTTTAAGGTATTTCAGTAAAAATCGATTTTATCCGAGAATTTCTACAATATTCTTATTGATAACTTTTCCTAAACATTTTTGATGCCAGCATCAAATGACTTTTCTGGGTAACAAATTATATGTGAGATTGTTTGTCTCAAAACCATGTAATACATAAAAAAATTGGAAAATAACACCAAATCGGTTATTTATTTTACTGTGTAATAAGTTTGTAATAAGTTCATAAAAAATTAACAAATGTCGAATGGAATATGTAGAAAATATAAATAGTAGACACTTGTTCAGTTTTATTTTGCAAATATATTTAAAACATCCAAGTTATTTCACTTAATGATGTAAAATATCTTAAAATAATGCAGTTACCAAATAGAAATGTATCGGAATAACTCGTAAACTATGTGAAGTATTTTTATAAATTTATAAGCTTTTTGAAGTTAAGTACTTAACACTCACCGAGTCCAATATAAAGGCAAGTAAAATGAAAAACCATTTCATTGTGTCCTGAAATTATCATGAAGCACATTAAATATTGAACAAGTGGAACGGCCACGCCTGCGGTGACGTCACAACTATGTCAAAATTTGTAATGTATCCCTCAAAACAACCGGCAGCTAATTCGCCAAAATTATAACGATCATTCCAGTGGTGACGTCAGTGACATTGGATTCTACCCATCACATAAACCACGCTCGCCCCATTCTAGTCGTCCATATCTGCAATAGACATTTTTGTGCAACTGCGGTGGAGTCGATTGCTACAGTTGCCAACTCTAATGGCCGATACGAACGGGGCGGAAACGTACCGTATTTGAAAGGACGAAGTCGGCAAAAGTCAGTGTGTATTTTTGATTTAAAATTAACGTAAACAAACCTAAAGAACTGCTACCCTACATTGAATAGATTATCCCTGTTTATATGGTTCTAGTATTATTTTTTCCTTAGAAATTTATGTAAAATAAAAAAAAAATTGTTACCACTTTTTTACTTTAAAAATTGCTTTAAACATTTTTTTAAATCATTTTTATACAATTGGATTTGGTGGGGAGTCATCCTATATTTAAAAAAGATGCCTTGGGCATTTTGCAAATAAAGAGTAAGATTTAATTTGTGACTGGCGATTTTGAGGCTACCTATGAGCATTTCAGTATTTTTTTTCTTAGAAAATGTTTTTAAAGAAATTAATACTCAGAAAGCTCTTATTAGTCCGTTCAAAATAGACCATAAAAAATTACAAAAGTTGGTATGCAGGTAAATATTTGTATAGGGGCTTTTTGGTAAAGTACAGGGTGAGCATAAAGAAACTTTGCGCTCGAGATTCTGTGAATGTCATCACAGTGTGGCTCACA
This sequence comes from Hylyphantes graminicola, assembly GCA_023701765.1. Taxonomy (NCBI): domain Eukaryota; kingdom Metazoa; phylum Arthropoda; class Arachnida; order Araneae; family Linyphiidae; genus Hylyphantes; species Hylyphantes graminicola. The sequence continues at coordinate 17,925,163 of CM043123.1, read as the reverse complement.
GCAACGGTTTCAGTGACAGAAACTCGAAAATTTCAAATGACAACGCCTACTTTTTCCTTAACAGCAAATTGTAAATAAAAATGCCTTAAACAGGAAATTTACTGAGTGCGCACCTCAGTCATATGCAAATATACTTCGTGCGCACAGATCGTGTTTTGTTAGTGGTTTAAAGCATTTTTTTTTTCGATAAACAGTTACACCATATACTTAATCAGCGCCATCTGATGGAAAATCTTAATTTTTTTTTAATAAAACGTCGGTTTTTAGACATATCGGTGCCGTTCCAACGCTATTTAAGGTTTTCGCATGCTCTGAACATTTTGAGACTGGAAAAAATTGGCGTTAGCGTCCGAAATTTTCGAGTTTCTGTCACTATAACCGTAAATGTGAGCCCCACTGTAAGGAAATTCACAGAATCTCGAGCGCATTCCTCCAAATAACTATATTTGAAATCTCATCTCGAACGGTAAAACGGACTCTAGAAGCACAGATGTTGGCAAAGTTTTTTTATAATCTCCCTGTATTTCTGCTCTTCAATTACAGAATGAATTGAAGTACAGAAATTAATTCAAATACAGAAACTTCTTAGCATCTTCTAAGGAGGAACTTTTCGCAACTGCTGTTTAAAGAGTTAAAAATTCAATACCAATTTCTTTGGCAGCTACTGTGAAACTCAATTGACCTTCTTCAATTTTGAAAAAAATTCTTCATCAAACTTTTTCCCAAACAACTCAGTATCCTTTTTCTTTTATAATTTCTAGGCAGGATGAAATGTTTTGAAAAGTTTTAGTTTGAAAATATTTAATAAAAACTATTCAATACCACATGAAATAAATCCAATAATAAATCAGCTTGTGAGAAACATGCTAAGGATAAAAATAACATTAGAAACATTTCAAAGTAAAGATAATGGTTGCAATTAAGAGATAATTTCATGTTAAAGCAAATACAAATATTATTTACACAGAAAAAATATAAGAAAAAACCCCGAAAAATCAAAAAAATATTACGGACCAAGAATTGCCCCAGTTAACTGAGGGATAAATGACTATACTTTTTAAATTATTTTTGAAAATTATTAATGAAAAAAAATTATATTTGAATGAAAAGCTAGAACCATTTCCTAGTGGAAAATAGCACCAACAAAATAGTTTGTTCAAATATGTTTCTCCAGTATAGATTGTAAAAAAATCATGTTTTTCAAAGACAATCTGTTTTGAAGATGTTTTTATAGTAGTTTAAAAAGTATTTTTCCCTATTATTTGCTGCAGATTTATATTGTTTTTGAACTTGATATAAGAAAATAGGATTATAGTCCTGCAGACAAGTTTAGGCACA